>CM068380.1:50228048-50782961 GCA_034770075.1 Aralia elata | reverse complement strand
TCTTGACTCATGTGCCTGGCCTGGACTTCATTCCCATTGCTGGCTTGAGGGGCGTGACCACTTATCATCCCCTGGCTGTTACAGGGCAGTTTGATCAGACACAGGACTTTCACCCTTTCACGGGAATAGCCACCTACCGATTCCTTATATCATCCCAGACAGAGAGGGAACTATTTCGGGTATATGATCTTTGGTCTCGCAGGATCTCCGCCGAACATAGTGAGGGTTGCCACCTCCAGACATTTGCTTATGTGCAGTGGCTACGCGGAGATTTGGATCCGGCTGGTTTGAGTCAGTCTGGGGGCCCTGATGACTTGGGGATGATTTCTCCAAATGATACTACATACCACTCCGTCTCTGTCGACTCTGCCCCAAGTCGGGTTATTGAGGATACCCGACTCCGTCTGGCCTTGATTACTGCTGAGGCTGAGAGGGATGCTGCTTTTGTCGAGAGAGATGATGCTATTCGGGCTAGGGACGCTGCCATTGCTGACAGAGAGGCCATTGTACTTCAGACCGGGGCAGTTGTAGATGCTCATTTTGGGACGGTCAGCCGAGCCACTGCTTTACTGGATCGTATTGATATGCTGGGGCAGCAGATTGCAGGAGATGCTGATGCTTCAGATTTATCCACCACCTTGACCATCCTGCTTCAGCTAGTTTCAGATTTGTAGATTATTTTATTTCCTGCATAGACTATGTTAGTTCCATCAGTTATCGAAAAGCAATCTTGTAACAAAATGACTTATATATATAGACATGCATTTAAATTTTAGTCATTTTCCCCTTTTGTCGTATCATTGCCTTTCATTGGATCCCCATTTTATCCAGCTGACCC
The DNA here is from genome assembly GCA_034770075.1 of Aralia elata. Lineage (NCBI taxonomy): Eukaryota > Viridiplantae > Streptophyta > Magnoliopsida > Apiales > Araliaceae > Aralia > Aralia elata. Next base: position 50,782,123 of record CM068380.1, on the reverse strand, counting down.
TGATTTTGACATTTCGCCTTCTTTCTCTTCTCAAGTCTTGATGGAGATTTGACAGATATTGCCGCACGCCTTTTGATTTCATCGGATTGAATCTCAGATTTTTGGATAACTGTTTGGTTGGATCAGGGTTATGTCCTTTGGGATGAAGCTGGTTAGGCAGTTGGTTTCGGAAGGTTTTGAGGGTGTAGGAGGGTTTTATCTGGCTATCGAAAATTGGATTTGGTTAGGGAAAGGATTATTTTTTTAAGGGATCGGACCGCGCTATGATGGCTGCCTACGTACCCCCACAAGTTGGGAGATCAGGTCCTACGTAGTTCGCTACAAGGAAAAAGGACCTGATGATTCAAGCATAGAACCGCTTCACTGAGTCAGAATTGAGGGGTTGTGGAAATACCTCACCATCCATTTCTTGCAATATGAGGGCACCTCCGGATAACACTTTCTTAATCACAAACGGCCCCTCCCAGTTTGGGGCGAACTTTCCTTTGGCTTCGTCTTGACAAGGCATGACTCTTTTCAACACCAAATCATTTTCTTTGAACTTCCGAGGTCTTATCCTTTTGTCATATGATCGAGAGATCCTTTGTTGATATAATTGACCGTGCCAAACGGCAGCCACCCTTCTTTCATCAATTAGGGCCAATTGGTCGTATCGATTTTGCATCCAATCCTCCTCACTTATCTGAGCATCGATCATTACTCTGAGGGATGCCATCTCAACCTCAACTGGTAGAACAGCCTCCATTCCATACACCAAAGCGTAAGGGGTTGCCCCTGTAGACGTACGCGTTGACGTCCGGTATGCCAGCAGGGTGAGGGGTAACAAATCCGGCCATCCCCGATGATTAGCAGACATTTTGGCCATGATTTTCTTGATGTTTTTGTTTGCAGCCTCCACTGCCCCATTCATCTCTATGGGCCGGTAAATGGACGGAATTGAGGGTGGTGCTTGAATTTTTGAACTGGTCACATAAGTCCCCCCTTCATGAGGGCGTTGTTTAAATTCGTGGCATTGTCAAGAGACCAGGAACCTCAGGCTGCCCGTATCGATCGCAAATGGACATTATTCCTGATGAAACCCGACGATGACCTGCCTGAGTACCACCTTGGGGAAATAGAAAAGCTGCTTACCACTCCATTTGGTGAAGTAGTCGATCATGACTCGAAAATGAATCGGGTGTCCATTGCTTGCCTTTGGGGCTCTATTTGGTCCGATTAAATCCATTCCCCAACCATTGAGAATGGCCACGGGGAGGTCATACAGATTGGCAGTTCATTGGGAGGCGCATGGATCACATTACCGTGGCGCTCTGACATTGATAATCATCGGATTTGACATGATCAATCGCAAATCGTGTCATCAGCGTCAAACCAATAATGCCCCGTTCTTAATAAATCTTTTTGGCCAGCATCGGTCCACTCATATGGGGCCCACACACTCCACCATGTATTTTCATTCATGAATTCTTTCGGGGCCTGTGTTTCATCTACGCACTACAACAGTCCCAAAACCAGGTCATCCCTCTATGTAGATGTGAATCCCCGCTCAGATAAAATTTCATCGCCATCCTTGGTGGATTCCTCCAACCTTCTCAGCTCGGCACTCGCGATGGTCGGGATATTGGACCTAATCCAATCCAAAATACTCCCTTATTGTCGTGATACCAAGGCTGCTTTGGTAGAACCACCTCGCGCTGATTAATACTGCCAACATGCTCACTCGTATGCTCGGTGGTAGATCTGTTACTGCTATCTCAACCTGTTGGAACGTACCCTTGCTCTTAATTAATCGTGGATTATAGGGCAGCCAGAGTTGCCAATGCATTGGCAAAATCGTTCCGTCCCCGGGGAATATGGCGGAAAGCTGAATATCTTTCGAACTCCTGCATCAGCTGGGTAACACAACGATGGTATGGAAGGTAACCGGAAGCTCCTTAGTTGTTGTATACACCCCGATTGCCTGTCCTAGATTACCAGTTCTGAATCCCCAATACACCGACTAGTCTCCTCACTCCCATGTCGCGGGGCCAACGCCGAAGTTCCCAAAGATACATCCCTCGTATTCAGCGGTGTTGTTTGAATTGCTAGGAACGCAGTTTATGTGGGCCATGGGGTATTGTTCTCCGGTGATAGAGGACTAGGACCGCTCCGGCTCCTGCACCCCTCGGCATTCATTGGCACCATCAAAATACAGCTTCCAGAATTGTCCTTCGTCATCACATTTTTCGTGCGATACCCAAAATATATTTCCTCGCCCGGAAGAGGAGTTTCTAACGGCTCCATCCCTCGCTGACGGGAGTTTTCTGCCAACTGATCTGCCAATTCCCTGCCCTTATCACGGCCTTCTGGGCTTTTAGATACACCTATGTCAAAACTGTTGTTAAGATTAACTGCCATCTGGACAATCGGCAATTCAGGCCATGGGCCTTTCAAAAAATATATTTCAGGGGATCCATTCCATTTTGAATATCAGGTACGTCGTAACGCCCATGGATGGTAGTGCTTGTAAATCTCTCCTTGCAGCCTAGGCTAGAGCACAACAGGTCTTCTCGATGGGAAGCGTAATTCTGCTCCACATTGGCTAAATTCCTTTTGCTGAGGTAGGGTAATAGATGGCCTGGCTCCTTACCCCGCCTCATTTGTTCTGTCCCAACATACATCCCATCGTGGATGGCTAGTTTACCGATATATACATTAAACAGAGGGATCCCATCCCTCGGGGGTACCAGCACTGTGTGGCTTCAGTCAATTGCTTTTTACATGCCGGTCTTGAAAAGCTTCTGAACATTGCTCATTCCATTCTTTGATGAAACCCCTTTTCTTAACAAGTTTGGAAAAATGGGCTCACATGTAAGTCGTTAAGTGGGATATAAACACGGTTCTGATAAAGTTTATCCTTCCGAGGGAATCCTCCTTATCCTCCTTCTCTGTGTGAGGCACCGGCCATATCCCACCAATGGCCTTAATCTTTGCTGGGTCCAACTCAATGCCCTCCGATCACTAACCAGGGAAAACCCAAGAGCTTACCCGACTGCACTCCGGAAAGCATCACTTGGCATGGATTGAGTTTCAAATTATACTTTCTGAGCCGATCGAACAGCTTTTTGAGATGGGCTTTACCATGATCAGATTCTTCCCTCGACTTTACAATAATGTTTCATCCACGTAGACCTTTATCTCCATTATGCATCATATCGTGGAACAAGGCCATCATGGCTCTTTGATACGTTGGCCCCCCGCGTTTGTGAGACCAAAAGCCCAAAAAATCGCCTCATTAGCAGAAAGTTGCCCCAGGGGGTGTTATGAGATGCGGTCTTTTCACCGATCTCTCTTCCCGCTAACCAATTATCTGATGATATCCCGCGAAGCAATCCACAAAAGAGTAACATTTCGTACTGGGCTGTGTTATCCTACCAGGATGTGTATGAAAGGCACCGGGAAGTTATCCCTTGAGACTGGCCTTGTTTAGATCTCTGCTAGTCTACACATACCCTTACTTTTTCCTCCAGGTTTAGCCCACTGGGACTACATTGGATAGCCATTCTGGCGTAAGTGGACACCATAATGATTCCCGCCACTTGAATTGCTTGATGATCTCTTCTTTCACCTTTTAAGCTCCACTCCGGTTTCAACTTTTTCTTAATTTTTGCTTGACAGGCCTTGAGAACCCTCCTTGAGGGGTAATCGGGGTGTACCACAATGTCGGTGGACCAATCCGATCCTTATCCTCATGAGACCAGGCTAAAGACATCCTCATATTGTTTTAGCACTCAGTCACTTTCGGCTTCTTTGGCTGGGGGTCAGGCCGTGTCCCTATCTTGAGTTCTTTTGGTCTTGTCAGGGGTTCCAATATCAATGGTGACGGTTTGGTCCAAGTTGGGTTTGGGTTTGATCCTCGACGCCATCCTTTGATCTCCCCCCCTCTTCCCCGTCAGGGCGCATCGTCATAATCTGTCTCGTCTTGTTCAATGCCCATTAAAATCGATAATCCAGCTCAATGTCAAAATCATTAATCATCATTCAAATTTGACGAGACCGATTTGTTAGGTAAGGGATTGGCTCAAAATTGGTTACACCCTGACATGAAACAAAATAACTTGTCATATATTAAATCTATTTTTCACGACGATCGCATTTTCAAAATAACAACGAAGAAACGACATTAATTTATGCAGAAATAAAGTAACAACCAAAAATTAAAAACTTCTTCATTCCCCACCATCCTCTGGGGGGTCCACCACCCTGGACGTCTGGGTTTTACCCCTTTTTTGGATATTACTGGTAGTTTTCATGGTCCAGTTGTCGACAGTCAGGCCAAATGAAATGCGCTGGATGACAGGGGGCTTTACATCGGACACTTCCCCGATAATTACGGCCTACGTCCGCCTGAGTCCTCCCTCCTATTCTCTTCAGGACATGATCAGCTCTTGCCCAATCGTTGACAGGCACAAACTTGTTGGGTCTTCGGGGGTGGTGCGATAATATTCCGTCCCCCTCCCCACTGCTTGTTGATTGATTCGGGGATGTAGACATTTGGGTTTGTTCAGAACTCCTTTTGCGACCCTCCCTGCAGGTAAACTTTTCCCTCCGGGCCGAACTTCATTACGTGCTGGGGTTAATTCTTCCTTCCATGCCCCAATCACAGGCTACGCTTGATCCCCTGCTCATTGTCGACTTTGGTCATTGGTGACTAGCCAGCTCAGTCCGAAATCGTAGCCGCACCCCGACGGTGTCTCCTTGCTGCGTCCTCATGGTATCCCAGCCCTGCTTTGCCTATCTGCTGTGGTAGGTGAATGGGCTCGGTGATTCCCTGATTGCTCCTTCCTAACACCCCTGCCCAGGCTGGAAGTTCATTTTTTATCATTTCCTTAGCCACAAAGGTATGTTCGGGAGAGACCCTAGGTTTCACAGTTGGAGCTCCCCGGCATTTATAGTGGGGAGTGCTGATCTCCAGTGCTTTGAAAGCTGGCAGGTGCTGCTGACTCATCCACATTGATCACTGGCAGGTCACTCCTAGGAGGAGAAGGGTCATCACGTTTCGGTCCGAGATTGTTACCAGATTCCCATCGATGATTAGCTTGATTTTGTTGGTGGAGCGTGGAGGGAACTGCCCCGGCCATGTGTATCCATGGTCTCCCCAACAGCAGGTTGTAGCTGGCCGCGATGTCAAGAACTTGGAAAGAGATGTCAAAAGTACAGGGCCCTATCTTCCACCGACAACTCTATTTCTCCAATGGTATCCCTCCGGGATCCGTCAAAAGCCCGGACCACCACATGACTGGCCCGTAGGCGCTTGGAACTGATGTTCATTTTCTTTAGCGGTACTGAGAGGGCATATATTCAATGCCGATCCCCCATCGATCAGCACCCCATTCATGACATATCCTGAGGAGATTACCGCAATATGGAGTGGTTTCGCGATGTCCCTTCCCTCCTTGGGAATGTCCTCATCCGTAAAGGATATTGCATCTCGCCTTCCAATAGGTGGCCCACCAGCTGGCCGAAACCCTCCTTACTGATTTCTTTGGGCACGTATGCCTCATCCAGAACCTTCATCAGGGTTTTGCAATGCTCACTGGATTGACAACACCAAGTCCATGACTGATGTTAGGGTTGACTCCTGATTTAAAATCTGGATCCCTCTTATTTCTGGGTGATCCATCCGTTTCAAAAATTCTGTGGCCCTTTCCTCGGAAACCTCTTCAATTTTTTATCTTTTGGCTCTCAAGGACTCGCCCGGGAAGATATAAGGGGTTCCCCTTTGTTGTCACGGAAGCACAACTGGCCGCTTCCTCTGGTATTCCCCCATAATTCCAGGGTACAGTCTTTAGACTATTGATAGGGAGTTGCGGCCTTGCCGCAAGGATGATGGGCCTCGGAGCCGTCAACTTGACCGGTCCCTCCGTGCTATTCGTACTTACCCCTATCAACCTGATGGGCGCTCCCCGTGCACTCCCATGATCATGTATCACGTTGATCATTTCCTCAATTTTCTGCAGATAGTTCAACCTTGGCGGCCCCCCAGACTCACTTGCCTCCGTCACATTGACTCCCCCTCCATTATGTCTTGGCAGGGGATTTGCCTTAACATTCGGGGAGTCTGGTTGTTCTACCACAATTTCCCCATTGTCGATCATGTTCTTAAATTATATGTTTTCAATGTCCAACTAACAATCTTTGTGTATCATCATGACCCGGGGAACCCGAGTGGTAGGCGCACCGCTTGCTTGTGGTCAAATCTCCTCCCCTTCGGATCCACTTGGGGGAGCAAATATTGATTATCTTCTTTTGGGCCATCAAATACCGCCAAAATCCGCTCGAGAGGCTCCCCGAGTGGGGTGAATACTCGATTTTGCGAAGCCTCATATCTTCTTCGCCCCTCTGCCCTTTGATCTGTGAAGTTTGGCTGTCGGGATGGCCCTACCCTTTGCACCTGTACCGGAAGATGGCCTTCTGTTTTTCTGGATGACCCCTGTAGGATGAGGGATACATCCTCCTCCCTTCTTCTTTTGGACCCTCCGGGAAGTGCTGCCATAGTTTCCATTCTGTATTTGCTCGGCAGCCGTTTCTAAAGCAGTAAAATCCCGGATTTTACCTGATTTCAACCCCATATCTACCATCTCTCCATGTTTAATCATTTCAGCGAAGGGTCTTCCAATCCCCGAGATGACTCGTTCATAATATGGTGCCTCCTGAATGTCTACAAAGGTCATCACCATCTCTAATTCGCTCATCGGGGGGTTCACCTGTGCAGCCATGCCCCTCCATCGTTGCGCATACTCCCTGAAGGATTCCCTAGGTTGTTTCTTAACCTTTGTCATTTGATACCTGTCAGGGGTCATCTGGGTCTAAAAAACTGTATTGGGTTAAGAATTGTATGGGCCAATTCTTCCCAGTTGTGGATCCTGGCGTTGTCAAGGCGGGCATACCAAATTTCTTGCCTCACCCGTTTAAGCTTTTCTGGAACAGCTGCATTCTCAACCCCTCGTCCTCGGCATAAGACCCGAGTTCTCCAATGTATATTTTCAAGTGGGTGTAGGGATCCCCCTTCCCGTTGTATATTTTCAAACTCAGGGATTTTGAATTTCTCTGGGTATCTGGCTCCGGGGGTGAAAACACATAAATCTGAATAGTTAACCCTGCCGAGGGACCCTATGCCCTTCATAGATTGGATGGTTTTCTCTATCCATTTGGTCTCATTTTCTTCTGCAATGTCATCTGTATCTCCCTCTTTCCAGGATAGTAAATCACTGTTTTGTTAGGTACGGGAAATGGCCCTTGGGAGGGACTGGCTCGCCCATTCGGTGGATCCTCCTTGGAGTAGTTCCCTGCCTGAGTATCAACATGCTCCCGTAGCATTATGAGCCATATTCTAACATCTGCTTCTTTAAAGTCATCAAACTCCTCCCTAGAATATGGCACCATAGCCAGGAGTTGGTAGATGGAATGTCAGCCATTTCATATATGGAGTATTTGGGCCTTCCTAGACTGCGAACGGGTTTGAGGTAGCAATCCTACAAAGAAACCAAAAGTTTCCGAAAAGTCTAGTTGTGGGGAAATAAAAATGCGGATGCAAGCTAAAGCTTGTAATTTTTTTTGTGTTTTTGGGGGTTTTTTTAATCTTTCCCTGGCAAAACAGAAAGTTAGTAATCCTCTAACGCAATGACAAATGCTAAAACAATGGCTTTTATTTAAGCTCCCCAGCTGTTCCACCTGCAAAACATAGAGGTTAGTAATTTCCACTCAGGCACAAAGGAAGGCGAATATGAATAATATCATGATATTTATGCGTGAAATGTAAAAAGGCATGAAGAGACTTTTCCTTGCGTAGGGTTAATCTGGCGGCTGACCTATCCTAGGGTTTACTCTCACGGGCTTTTCGGGCATGAAGGTCCCCAAAACTTGCGCAATCTACTCGTCTGAGCCCCTTTCGATTAGAGCGGATTTGGGTGGTGCGTTTCCTGAGCCATCTCCGGGGAGCACCCCTTCCGAGTCCAGTAATAAGCAACCGGACGGGTTTCGCCTCAGGAGGAGGTTACTCTCATCAGCATACATTCACATTCATCGTCCTCACCGCATGCAAAATGATTACTTGAAAGTAAAGCAATTTCCATTCAATCATTCAATTATTGGAACAGAAACACACTATAGCGATTCACACAACAAAACGTTAAAAAGATCACAATATCGCACTCACATACCCATATTTCATGATTTTTAAAGGATAAGAAAGCAACAAGATTTTGAAAAGTCGGCTTAAGCCCTCTAATGAGTCCCCAGCAGAGTTCCGCCAGCTGTCGACGCACCAGTTTTATTCCGCTTGGTCCTCTTTTTTTTCTTTCCCACTTTTTAGCCTTTTGGTTTTTAGATAATTTTTGGAAAAGGTCGGCATTGAGGTCGACGAGGGTTTTGAAAGAACGTTTTTATGATGAGACCAATTAACCAGAGTCGTCCAGTTGGGTATATTTGAAATGGATGTACCAAATCATACCAGTTTCGTTTTCGTAAATCGCTGGCTCATGTGTGACTTCCGAATCAATTGGTCTGGGGCGAATCGAGATTCATGGAGAGTTCGGGGGCTTGGCTAAGTGAGGGAAGGTGTTAGGCACCCCTCGTCTTTCGTGAAGCACGGTTTACCGCAATCTTGAATGCTGTCCTAAACTCCTTTAAATCATGAAATGGGCATACGTGCATGGGGTGTGTGTAATATGTGCTTATTTGAATGTTGTGGTGAGTTGGTATGAAAGAATCATTTGATTTTTTTAGGAGAATCGTAGCATTTAATTTGAGAACGCTTCGGAATGTCTTTTCGGTAAACACGAGAAAGCTTTAAGAAAAAGGTTTGGAATTTAAATGTCAAAAAACTATGAGGTTTTTTATTGGATGTCGTTTTAGGTGAAAAACCAGAGTTTTGAACCTTTAACCAAAATAGGAATCGAGATTTGTAACGTTGCTTTCAAAGAAAAAATGATAGCGCAATTTCTAGGATCTCTTTCGCCCTATGCATCAAGGTTTAATTAAACATTTAATTTTCCTTTTATAAAACCCCCCTTATCCGTGGTATTTGAAAACAACTTCCTTTTAGCTCTCTCGTATAATAGGAATCAACTTTCATTAGTAATCCAAATTTTTAGCCTTGTGATGCTAATATCCAACTTTGAGTGGTTTTAGAAAAATCTTTATCGTTTAAATCTTTTTGGAATCATTTTTGGTGTCACAAAATCTAATCAAGCGTAAACATGCGTTGGGGGTATTCACGGGCATGTCCCAGCCATCAAAATATCCCCAAACGCCAACAATCACCATATTTCACTAATACGGGGCCTTAAAACCCGATTCTCACCTTAGCGTCGTTTTAAGGCCCGACAATTACATATTACAAAACAAGCACCTTGAATCATATTAACATACATCAAAACGTCCATCATCGGATTTGAACCACGGGGTCGATTTCCTAGGCTCACAACGAGATTATGACGTTACTCACAAAAGGATTACTACACTAATAACAACGTGGATTGCCTAACACATCCTAGAAATACAATCAATTAAACTACGCCTAATATATATCCATGAACAAATCAGAAATTATCACCAATTGGATATCATCGGGTTATTAGGAAGAATTTTGTTTCCAATGGAAACCCTCACCAATAATCCCTAATCTATGATTGTTCAAGCAATATTTCTTGAAAATTACAAATTTAATTTAAAACCAAATGACATTGATAGAAGTTTTTCACAAATAAGAGAGATTTTCACACTTGCAAAATGATATCAAAAATTGTGTAGAAACTTGTGTATTGAGTGAAGTATGAGATGTATTGATAGAATCCAACAACAAGGGGAAATTCCTCTCTTTTTTTCTCTCAATTGTTACACACAAGAATTTTTTGCTAATTCTCTCTATTAGTCCGAGCTAAAACTGCTACTGTTTTTTCTTCTTCTTCCGACCAAAAACTGCTGAGCTCTGTATGCAATGCACGATACTGGGCTGAAATAGGCTGGCCCACCTCCCATCGCACTCCAGCTGATAGTGCGGAATTCCGGGGGTTTTCCGTGCTGGCGCACCACACTTGGACCGCAATTCAATCCGCGGCTAGGCGGGCTGTACTTTCCTCAATTCTCGTGATACGCCCTCGATTTTCGTGCCGTGACGCTGCTTTTCTCGCTGGACAGGTTCGTTTTATAACAGTCCGGGAATCATTGGGAGGCGTGCCACACCTTCCGGGGAATGCCAAATTCGGATAGTCTTGCTATCATTGTCGATTTCGGTTGCTAATTGTCATGGTGGCTTTCGAGGCGTAAAATCCGAACCTTCATTGTCTTTTGCTCTCGCAGTGCGCAGGTCCAATTATGACGAATTTTGCCCTCCTCTGTTCAAGGTTAGTATACTGAAGTGCAAAATTTGGGTTGTCTACAATAGGGAAGTTGAATTTGTAATCGATTTTGGTGCCAAGAACCGTCCCGATATCGAAAAGCTCCGTACCGTATGGCTCCAGTAGAGATGAAAGAATTCTGATGGTGCAACTGCAAGAACTCTTAGAATAAGAAGTATAATTCAACCGAGTGTATCGCCATGGGGAGGGTCCAGTATTATTTGTCAAAGAAGAAGGATGGATTGATTGCGACCTTTGCATTGATTATAGAGAGTTTTGAACAAGAGTAACGATTAAAAATAAATACCCGTTGCCAAGAATCGACAGACATTGTTTGATCAATTGAAAGGAGCTAGGTATTTATCGAAGATAGATTTGAGAAGTGGTTATCATCAATAAAAGGTGAGGAAGGAAGAATGTACCCGAAGCACTAGCGTTCAGGAACCTCGTTTAATGGTCACTACAACTACAAAAAACGAGTGTTCTGGTGATGTCATTTGGTCCTAATCAGAATGCTTCTGCAAGCATCTCATAGACCTAATGAAATAGGGTGTTTTAAAGCCGTTTTTTTGGATAAGTTTGTAGTAGTATTACATCGATGATATTTCTAATATAATTCCAAAATCAAGGAATGAGCAATGCAGAAACAATCTTGAAGGCGACAATGAGAAGTCATTAAGAAGAGAGAAGTTTGTACGCTAAATTTTCAAAATGTGAATTCTGGATAGAGCAGAAGTGCAATTTCTTGGACATGGTAATTGACCAAGGATGGGATTTTCGGTGGATTCGTCAAAGGTTGAAGCAGTGCTTAACTCGGGAGCAGCCGTAAAAACACCATCGAAGTAAGAAAGATTTCCTAGGATTGCCCAGGTTACTCACAGAAAGATTTATTCAGGAATTTTTCCAAAATTGTGACTCCGTTAACGAATTTTGACTAGGAAAGGCGGTGAAGTTCAGTTTGAACGAAAAAAAGTGTGACGAAAGTTTTCAAGAATTAAAAGAAAAGGTTGAGTAAACGGAGCCTGTGTTTGTCCTCTACCAGTATAGCAACAGGAAAATTTTGTGGTGTTTCAGTGAATGCGTCGCATAAAGGACTAAGGCTGTGTGCTTATGCAGAATGGTAAGGTTCATTGTGTATACATCACGACAATTAAAGGACTATGAGAAGGGGTATCCGACCCATTAATTTAAAGAATTTGGCCGGCCGCCGTAGTGTTTGCTTTGAAAATCTAGAGGCACTATTTTTAATGGGTGAGAAGTGTGAAATATATACAAGACTATAAGAGTCTAAAATATATTTTCACACAAAAGGACCTGAACAAAGCGCGACAAAGGAGGTGGTTGGAATTAAATAAAAGATTACGAGCTCGCGAGATTTTAATACCATCCGGTAAAAACGAACGTTGTGGCCGACGGCCTATAAGACAGAAAGGGTCGGGAGAAACTGTCCTATGTTTAACACGCTCAGGAGGAGCTAATTACAGCAGTGGCGAAACTGGAGTTGGAGGTAAAAAGAATTCTGGCAGGAGTCCTGAACGAAAAATTATTTCAATTGGGAACCGGTTCAAACTTTGAGTGGATAAGGTAAAGGAAGCACAAATTCAGGACGACGAATGTGAGGAAAATAATCAGGAAAAAGAATATTTGGGAGGTGATGAAGTGAAAATTCAAAGATTGATAATTGAAGGATTATTGAGATTCGAGGGAAGAATTATGGGTTCCACAATGTACCAGGGGTTAATTGGAGGAAATTTTGAGCAAGGCTCAAAATTCAAGATATTCGATTCATCCGGGGAGTTAACGAAGATGTACTAGGATCATCCGAACAACATTTCTGGTGGCCCGAAATATGAAAAGGCAACATTGGCGATTGTGTAGCCAGAGTGCTTAACATGTCAGAAAGTTAAAGCAGAACCATCAGAGGCCCAAGCGGGTTACTACAAAAACCCGATAGAAATCACCAAAATAGGAAATGGGAGCATATTACCAATGGATTTCGTAGTACGGTCTTTCCCGACGAACTCAAAAAGGTTTTCGACGGACGCAGTTTTGGTTTATCATAAGATCGACTGACGAAATCAGCACATTTCCTATACCGCATCAAGATCAGCATTTTAACCTAGAGTAGTTGGCAAAATTGTATGTGAAGGAGATTTAGTTTTTCAAGGCATTGGTATTCCAGTTTCAATTATCTTAGATAGGGATCCGGCGCTTCACATCAAACTTCTGGTAAACGACTACAAGAATGCATGAGAATGTCGTTACGTATGAGTACACATATCATCCACAGAGCGAACGGATAGAGTGAAAGGAAACGATTCAGAATCACCTAAGAAAGATATATTAAGAGCTTGGTATCATGTGATTTCAAAGGAAATTTGGGATGATCATCTACCATTTGTGGAATTTGCTTATAATAACAGTTACCACACGCAAGTAATTTGGTGCATACCCTTCGCCTTAACGAAGCGTTTGTACGACACAAAGTGCAGAACTACTCCATTATGCTGGGAATTGAAGTTGGGTGAACGTCAATTGACTAGGACCCAGAACTGGTACACATACAAACTGCAGAAATCGTCAAAGTAATCAATGAGCGAGATTGGATAGCCGCTCAGGATTAGACAAAAAGAAATAACGCCCGTTATCAGCACCGCAATAATCGAGGAGTTTTGAATCTGGTAGCTACGTTTTCTTGAAAGTGTCTCCTTGGAAGGGGAAGATTCATTTTGGTAAAAAGGGAAAACTGGAGCCCCGGGAGGTTCATTGGAACGCTTTGAAGGTGTACGAAGAGGTGGTGTAGTAGTCCGCGTGATGAGGTAGCTTTATAACCTCCGGCGTTAGAACACATTCACAATTATTTTTCATGTCTCGGTTGTTACGACTATACAAACCCGACTACAAATACAGTGTTATAAGAATATGAAAACCCACCATCCTGCAAGTTGAAAAAGGATATATTCTTTACGAAGAAGAGCCTGGTTCAGATAGTTTGACAAGAAAGAGCCTAATGTACTCAGAAATAAAAATTAATAACCTTCTGTTAAGGTGATCTAGAGGAAACTTACAACGTTGAAGAAGCTACGTGGGAACTCGAAAGATCAGATGATGAAGAAATTATCCATAGTTATTTTGCTTAAATCTATTGTGGTAGCGATTCTGGGGACAGAAATCTTTGGTTAAAGGGGGAGGAGAATGTAACGGGACGAAACTAATTGAGTTGTGATTCTGGGGACAGAATCCTTTTAAGGAGGGGAAAGATTGTGTACACGAACGAATGATTTTTGTAATTTTAATTTTAAATATTTATTGAATTAAAAAAATATTTTTGTTGATGATTTAAATTATTGAATTAAATAATTATATTGCATGAAATTTGTGGTAGATTAATTTAATTATATCGTGTTTACAATTAGTGTAAATTTAATGTGGAGAATTTTTTTAATAATTCAAAGTATGTATTTAATTGAGCTTATTTTGATTAAAATGCAATTATTTAAATAAGCATAATGGTTATTCTAATTGAATTTAACTAATTTAATTAGATGATTTTAATGATTTGTTCATAATCAATAAATGAGAAAAAAAATATTTTTCGTTAATTATGTGGACTATGTGATTTAATGTGGAATTATTCTACTTTTATTTTAAATTGGATTTTAAATAAAGATTATTTGGTTAATTATAAAAAATGTGGACACATTTAAACTATATTATAAGATTAATTATATTATATTAAAATGAAAAGGAGGAACAAAAAGGACTAATCAAAAACATGGCCTTAGTGGAGGTTCGGAGCCAGAAGATGGGTTCGTTGGGCAAAACTCTAGTTTCTATCTCTATAGAAAATTGTAAGTATTCTCCACAATTCCTAATGCAAAGAGTGTGTAACCCTAATCTATAATAAGACTTTTTTTCACCCTTTATTTATTAGATGTAGGAAAACTCTTTCCCTAAACTATTTAGGATTAGGGTTTCTTATTCTAATTTAAACTCCTTTAATTAAATTAAAATAATGCTAATCTAAATTAGCGAATATCATGAGAGAATATTTCTATTTAATTAATTTTCAATCCCTAATTAGGAATTAAATAATAGTAATAGTTAATAATAAAAATAAGATTCCTCTTATCTAATTTATATTTAATATTTCCAAAATATTAAAATAATAAAATATTGAAGCCCAACATTTAATTTATTCCTATCTCCATTTAGACTAATTAAATACAACTTAAAAAAATAACTTTATTATGTACAATTATGTCATTTACTTCTTAAAATAAATATTTTTCTTTTTGCTGGGGTGGTTAACCTTTAGGTTCTCCATATTAAGTCCGGTTGTGGAATAAATCAATTATGAACAATTTTAAATCTTATTTAAAATAAATAAATTAAACTATTTAATATATTTTAATTTAATAATATTTATTCTACAATTAAGGGTAAGCCCCCTATAGCGATCAAACGACTTTTTCAAAATAATATAGATTATCAACATATAATAAACAAAAGAACCTTTTATGTGAATAGTTACTCTTGTATAATTCGAATCCTTTCTGAGCCATAACAATTGTCCCTAATTAAATATAAGACATGGATTTACTATCAAAGTTCTTATTTAAATTACTTTATTTAATTATATGTATTTTCGATTCCCAAATGCACATTACTCTATAATATATGCCAAATTAGAAACTCCTTTCTAATTTCATGCCTGCCTTTGGTCAAGGGACTACTGAATTGTTATTATAATCGAATCCACATAGGGCATTCACATCTTTTACTAGATGTAGTAGATTCTGTTGTTTGATATTCATATCACCTATCTCCATGTAATTAACTTATTGATACCTAATTCATAAACCCCTTTCGATTATACCTTAAAGGTCCTTAAGAGGACCATGTTAAAGGTCACTAACTCCATTCCATACACAAGATACTATTGAAATGATACTCAAAGTCCAAAGATCACTTGTACTTACTATCACTAGAGGAATGAAGCCTATTCGAATGTATGAGACAGAGTAAAACTCCATTAGGTATTCCTTAACAGAGTCACGTTCAGTGAAACTTATTCTTCAATAAGCCACCTACATCACTTGCTCTTAGTGTCCTCCACACAAATGATTATGAGAATCAATCATCTTTTTCCTAAAAAAAGCAAAGCAAAGTATGTACTAAATCTATTCGGATTCACTTAATCCCCTTTTTTTTAGATAATCCCAACGATTAGTGAACGATTTTTAGTTTTTAAGCTATCTAGAATTTAGAATCTCATTAGGCTTTGATCACTAATCATGATTCCTAAAAGCATTGCTTAAAAATTATGAGTTTTATCGCATATTAAATAACTAGCACCATGAAGATAAAGTAAAATTACCTTTAATACTTTTGTATTAATAAATGAATAAGATTACAAAGTATATGATATATCATATCAAATATGATTGGCTTGTGTACATACTACTTTCAATCTCCAGTTGTACTAAAGCCAATCGCCATGGTAATCTAATACCCATCTTCTCTAAGTGACGATCAAACTGTTTGTTGTGTTAAAGCTATTAGTAAATGGATCTGCAATGTTGTCTTGAGAGTCTATACGCTCCAGGGTGACATCTCCTCTTTCAATGATCTCTTTAATCAAATGAAACCACTGCAACACGTGTTTGGATTTCTGATAAGACCTAGGTTCCTTAGCCTGCGCAACAGCTCCAGTGTTGTTACAAAATAAAGGTACGGTTCCTCTAATGCTAGGAACCACTCCAAGTTCAGTCATGAACTTCTTCATCCAAACAGCTTCCTTTGCAATTATGTACTCTACCTCTGTCACTGAATCAATAACTGTTTACTGTTTGGAACTTTTCCAACTCACTGCACTACCATTTAAGGTAAATACAT
The DNA here is from genome assembly GCA_034770075.1 of Aralia elata. Classification (NCBI taxonomy): domain Eukaryota; kingdom Viridiplantae; phylum Streptophyta; class Magnoliopsida; order Apiales; family Araliaceae; genus Aralia; species Aralia elata. The sequence goes on along the minus strand of CM068380.1, from coordinate 50,765,846 downwards.
ACCCTGAAATGGATTAACTGTCATCTTGGTCCGTTTGAAAACTTGAGTCTATATAGCCCTCTAGTTTCAATTCAGACCAAATTTTGATCGACTGTAGCATAGGAACATCATTCCCTATTAGTAATATATCGTCTACATATAATACTAGGAATGAAACGACGCTCCCACTAACCTTCTTGTACACACAAGGTTCATCCTCATTTTTGATAAAATTAAACTTTTTGATTATCTTATCAAAATGGATGTTCCATCTTCGAGAAGCTTGCTTCAATCCATAAATGTAGCAATTGTGGAAACATTGTAACTAAGTGGAACCCTAATTACCTTCACGAAGGGAGATTATTCACTATCAAAGGGAGTTTTTGAGATTAAAATTATTCATATATAATTTAGTTTCTCTGCTTTTCTCGAATTATTGTATAATCCAATGATGTTTAGTTCTCTGTCAGTTATATTTATTTTCTCAGTTATGAACTAATTCCTTATTCTAAGGTTACAATGGAACTGAATTTATAGTGTTAACTAAATTTCTGTCCCTTTAATTCTTATGAATCATGTTTGAATGGACTTTCATATTGTATGCTTAATGTATGAATTAATTGGAAAGTAATTCATGTGATGTTTTATACTAAATTGGAAAATGGATTATAAAACTCAGATCACCAATATGAAAGCACATGTTATGGACTTTTTTTATAGGAGTGAATTCATAAATTGCAGGTAGGATAGGAATATACCTAACTTCACATAGGAATATAGTGTTGTATTAAACATGAGATTTTTTAATACTATTATCGGAAGAAGTGTATAATTGCTTTAAGTTCTCAGTTATCTATTTGTATGATTTACTATGTTAAAGGGGAAGTTAAGAGATTAAACCTTGCATTTGGGAAAATTGTGACCTCAACTTATTTTACATTATAAACAGAAAAACAAATCAACTTCTCTTTATATTTTCACTTGTTAGATTAATTGTTCATCAAATCACAATTTATAACCGTTTATTTTAATTAAGATTAATTTGACATAAAATTGGTAGTTGATATTTATTAGTATTATTTCCTCGTGGGTTCGACACGCTACTTACTATATATTACTTGTGGACCGCGTATAGTTGCGCGTGTTTTATTGATTGCGAAATCGACCAACAAGTTTTTGGCGCCGTTGTCGGGGAAACAAATTCTAACTTTGTCAATATCAGTAACAATCAAATTAGTTTTAAATTAAAATTAATATATATTTATTTTGTTTCAGTTATTTATTAGTTTACATTGTTGTGAAGGTACTTTTGATTTCGTATGCCACGTTCTCAAGGATCTGAGACAACTCCTTACAATACTGAAATTGAAAGAAATTTTTGACGTCTACTTAGGGAAAGAGCCCAAGGAATACCAGAACAAAATATCATGGCAGACGAAGAGAATAACAAATCCTTAAGGGATTTATGCAATGCCTCTTATCACAGAGATCCATTCTAGTATATAGAGGCCTGCTATTCTAGCAAACAACTTTGAAATAAAAATCGGCACAATACAGATGATCCCAAAATCATGTACAGTTTGGGGGGTTTACCGAAAAGATGATCCAAATGAGCATTTAGTGAGCTTCATAGAAATCTGCGACATATTTAAATACAACGGAGTCACAGATGATGCTATTAAACTTCGACTTTTTCCTTTAACACTTCGTGACAAGGCAAAAAGTTGGCTCCACTCTTTGTCGTCTGGCTCAATTACTACTTGGACTGACTTGGCCCAAAAATTCCTAGCAAAGTTCTTCCCGCTTGCTAAGACAGTAAGAAAGAGGAATGACATTACCTCATTCTCGCAGTATGATTCAGAGTCTTTATATGAAGCTTGGGAGCGGTTTAAGGAAATGTTACGGGGGTGTCCCCATCATGGTCTTCCGCAGTGGCTACAAGTGCAGACATTTTATAATGGGTTGTTTAGTTCAACTCGGCAGAGTGTGGATGCAGCTGCAAGAGGTGCTATAATGGGGAAGAATTTTGAAGATGCTTATGCATTGTTGGAAACCATGGCTGCTAATAACTACCAATGGCCTTCTTTAAGGATGAATCGACCTAAGGTAGCAGGCATTACCGAACTTGATGTAATCAACGACATTAGCTGCCCAAGTAGCTTCTCTCTTGAAGAAGTTTGATGCTTTTGGCGGTAAAGCCTGTGCATAATGTCTCTTTGGTATATGAACTACGTGAGGGGAACCATGCTACTGAGCAGTGTGCCATCAATTCTGAATTAGTAAAGTATGTTAATAATTACCAGAGGCCACAAAATAGTAACAATTCCAACACATTCAACCAACAGAGCAACAATGCTTATAATCCAGGTTAGAGGAATCATTCGGGTTTCTCTCGGAGAGATAACAATCAGGCTCAACCTTCTTATCCAGCTGCACAAAGACCATCACACCCTCCAGGATTTCAGCAGCAAGCTCCTCAGTATCAGGAAAAGAAATCTAATCTGGAAGATATTTTGGCTAAATTTATTTCTCACAGTGATAGCAGAATGAATAACTAAGAGGTATCTTTAAGGAATCTGGAGACCCAAGTGGGGCAGCTGGCAAATGCTCTCAACAATCGTCCTCAGGGTGCTTTGCCGAGTGACACTGAGGTTAATCTAAGGAGAGAAGGAAAAGAGCATTGTAAGGCTATTACACTGCGTAGTGGGACTGAATTGCCTAGAGTTGTTGCGGTGACTATGGAAAATCCTACCATTGTACATAATGAAGAGGTTGAGCCATCTAGAGAGAGCCAAGTTGATGGGGACAAGTTAAAGAATGCAAGAGAAAGCATAGTCTTGCCTCCTAAAGCTACTATTGAGCAATGCAAGCCAGTTCCTATTATTCAGCCTATGCCATTTCCACAGAGAATGCAAAAACAGAAGCTAGACAGACAGTTTTCCAAGTTCTTGGAAGTGTTCAAAAAGCTTCACATCAACATTCCATTTGCTGAGGCATTAGAGCAAATGCCCAGTTATGCCAAATTTAAGAAGGAGATTCTGTCCAAAAAGAGGAAATGGGAGATTATGAGACTGTAGCACTGACAGAGGAGTGTAGTGCTATACTGCAGAAAAAGCTTCCACCTAAGCTTAAAGATCTGGGAAGTTTCATTATACCATGCACCATTGGGAACTAGTCCATCAGTAAAGCTTTATGTGATCTGGGGGCTAGCATTAATTTAGTGCCATTGTTAATATATAGGAAGCTAGGATTGAATGAAGCAAAGCCTACCAGTGTCACTCTGCAGCTAGCGGACAGATCATTAGCTTATCCAAAAGGAATTGTGGAAGATATATTAGTCAAGGTGGACAAGTTCATCTTTCCCCCAGATTTTATTGTTCTGTACTTCGAGGAAGATAGAGAGGTGCCCATTATTCTAGGGCGACCATTCTTAGCTACAGGGAGAACTATCATTGATGTGCAGAAAGGAGAGCTCACAATGAGAGTCCATGATCAAGAAGTAACTTTCAATGTCTTTAGGGTTATGAAGTTTCCTAGTGAATTTGAGGATTGTTTCTAAGTCGACTTGGTTGATGACGCAGTGAATGAGGTATTCTTGAACAACTACAACTTTGACTCGCTTGAGGTAACCCTGATTGGAGCAATTGATGTAGAAGATCCTACTCATTTAGAGTACGTGGATTTGCTGAATGAATACCCACGATTCACTAACTCTAGGCAACTATTTGAATCATTGGATCAACAAGAATCTTTTACTTCCCAGGTTAATGTAGCAATGAAGCAAGCACCCGATTTGGAACTAAAGCCTCTACCAAGCCATTTACGGTATGCTTATCTGGGAGAATCATCCACTCTACCTGTCGTTATTTCTGCATTATTAAATGAGGTTCAGGAGAGTAAACTATTACAGGTGTTAAAAGATAACAAGACAGCTTTGGGGTGGACACTTGCTGATATTAAAAGGATACGTCCGTTCATATATATAAACAAGATCCTCATGGAGGATGATTCTAAGCCCACTATTGAACATCAATGGCGTTTGAATCCTATAAAGAAAAAGGTGGTGAAGGCAGAGATCATTAAATGGTTGGATGCGGGAATCATTTACCCAATTTCTGACAGTCCCTGGGTAAGTCCAGTTCAGTGTGTCCCGAAGAAGGAGACTGTTGTGACTAATGAGAACAACGAGTTGATACCCACACGGACAGTTACAAGATGGCGAGTGTGCATGGATTATCGAAGACTTAACAAATCCACTCGGAAAAACCATTTTCCTTTGTCATTCATCGATCAAATGCTTGATAGACTAGCTGGGCATGCATTTTACTATCTCTTGGATGGATATTCGGGATATAATCAAATTGCAATCGCACCCGAGGATCAGGAGAAGACAACCTTCACATGTCCCCATGGAACTTTTGCATTTCGACAAATGTCATTCAGGCTATGCAATGCACTTGCTACGTTTCAGAGGTGGATGATGTCTATTTTTTCTGATATGGTAGCGCAGACACTTGAAGTTTTCATGGATGACTTCTCAGTATTTGGTGATTCTTTTGATTCTTGCTTGGAAGACTTGGTTTTGGTACTTAAGCGATCTGTAGAGACAAATTTGGTATTGAACTAGGAGAAATGTCAGTTCATGTTCAAGAAGGAATCATCTTGGGGCACATAGTATCTGCTGGTGGGATTGAGGTAGACAAGACAAAAATCGAAGCTATTGAAAAACTTCCACCTCCAGCATCTATGAGAGGAGTTAGAAGCTTCTTGGGCCATGCAGGATTCTATCGGCGTTTCATAAAGGATTTTTCAAAAATCACAAAGCCCCTATGCAGCTTATTAGAAAAGGATATATCATTCAAGGTTAACAAGGAGTGCATTGATGCTTTTGAGGTGTTGAAACAGAGGCTCGTTACAACACCCATCGTAGTTGCTCCTGATTGGGATCTCCCCTTTGAGCTTATGTGTGATGCTAGTGATTTTGCCATTTGTGCTGTTTTGGGATAGCGTAAAGATAAAGTTTTCCATACCATCTATTATTCCAGCAAAACGCTGACGGGAGCTCAGTTAAACTACACCACTATTGAGAAGTAGCTTCTTGCTGTGGTTTATGCCTTTGACAAGTTCCGGTCCTATCTTATTGAGACGAAGGTGATTGTTACACAGATCACTCTGCTATCAAGTATTTAATATCTAAGAAGGATGCTAAGCCACGCTTGATCAGATGGGTCCTTCTCCTCTAAGAGTTTGACTTGGAAATTCGGGACAAGAAAGGTACTGAAAATTAGGTGGCAGATCATTTATCTAGGCTGGAGCACAATGAGCAACGAGAACATACTGACATGGTGATTAATGAGTTCTTCCCCGATGAGTAGTTGTTCGCTATTCAGAGCATAGTTCCTTAGTATGCCGATTTTGCCAACTATATTGCAAGTGGTGTGCTCCCTCCGGACCTAAGCTACCAACAGAGGAAGACGTTCCTAAAGGATGTGCAATTTTATTTTTAGGATAAGCCCTATCTGTTTAGGCAGTGTGCTGATCAAATTCTGAGGAGGTGTTTGCCTAGTGAAGAAATGGAAGACGTGCTTTATCATTGCCACTCGTCAGATTATGGTGGCCATTTTGGTAGAGAGAGAACTACAGCTAAGGTTCTCCAATCGGGGTTCTATTGGCCATCTCTATTCAAGGATGCTTATGCCTTCGTGCAAAGATGTGACAGATGCCAAAGGGTTGGCAATATCTCGAAAAGAATCGAAATGCCTCTCAACAGTATTTTGGAGGTTGAGATCTTTGATGTGTGGGGCATTGACTTCATGAGACCATTCCCATCTTCTTTTAGGAATTTGTACATATTGGTGGCAGTGGACTATGTGTCCAAATGGGTTGAACCAATAGTATCGCCGACCAATGATGCCAAAGTAGTGCTTCGTTTCCTGCGAAAAAGCATTTTCACTCGCTTTGGAACGCCGCGGGCAATCATTAGTGACGAAGGGTCACATTTCTGCAATAAACCCTTTGTAGCCCTTCTAGCTAAATATGGCGTCAACCATAAAATTACAACAGCATATCATCCACAGACGAGCGGCAACAAGTAGATATATCCAACAGGGAGGTTAAGAGCATATTGGAAAAGACTGTGAATCCTAGCAAAAAGGATTGGTCTACTAGACTGGACAATCCACTGTGGGCATACCAAACAACATATAAAACGCCAATCATAATGTCACCATACTGCCTAGTCTATGGAAAGGCTTGCCACCAGCCGGTTGAGAAGCATAAAGCATATTGGGCTATTAAAAGGCTCAACTTTAATTTGCACGCAGCAGGCGCTAAGCGACTTCTCCAAATGAATGAGATGGATGAATTTCGACTATAGTCTTATGAAAATTCCAAGCTATACAAAGAAAATACTAAGAGGTGGCATGATAAGAAAATCATCAGACGGGAATTTAAGGTCGGTCAAGCTGTCCTTCTGTTTAACTCAAGGCTGAAGCTCTTCCTAGGAAAGCTAAAATCAAGGTGGTCGGGTTCATTCACCATTGTCAAAGTCTTTCCTCACAGTGCCATTGAGGTTAAGGAGCCAAATTCTAGGCGGGCATTCAAGGTTAATGGGTAGAGGTTCAAGCTTTATTGGGGTGGTGATGTTGAGCGTCACAAGACTTCAATCAGTCTCGCGGATCTAGAATGAGGCGGTGAATAGTCGAGCCGACGACTAAAAAGATTGAGGCACTCAATGGGGAGGCAACCCTAGCTCAGAATCATTTTCTATGAAATCTTGTCTGCAGCTTGATTTATTTATTTTTGTTTTAGTTTATTTCCTTCTATTTTTAGTGGTTTTATTTTATTTTGCATGCATGGCCTTAAGATTTCAGTTATACTAAGTGACTGATAGCATTGCATTTGGTTTGTTTTCTTTGTTAAGTTATGTGCTTTTTATCTTTAAATTCTAGTTAACTTCATACCACTTTCATGCAGTAAAGGTTAGTTGGTTTTATTTGATTAGGCCTTAGATATGTTTAAGAGTTGTGTTTCATTAGTATGCTAGTTGTTTGTTTAAAAAAAAATTTCAAAATACAGGGGACGGCACCACAACGCCACTAATTAACCTTGAAACGGCGCCTGGCACCGACAATTTCATGCAGCTACTGCATACCTGGCGCCGCAGCGCCAGTACTAAGGGCAATAACGGCGCCGCAGCGTCAGTCGGAAATTCCAGTTTTTAAAAACTGTTGTTCGACAGTTTATGCCCTCCCAAGCCAAATTTTCTCTCTTTTCCTATTCCCTTCAAGGCAGCTGCCCTCTCCCAACCAAAACCTATAACCTGCGTCCTCTCCAATTCGCTCACCCATCAAGCCATTGCCAATTCTACAAGGTTTCTCTCCCTTGTTCATCGCGAATCTTTAAATTTCCTCTATGGTGGTTCAATTGAAAGTTAAGCCTAGATAGTTCTCTCCAAATTCTGGTAAGCCCTAGTTTGCTTATTGATTGCTTCTTTTTGACTGAAAAGGAAAGGTATCAAGGATAAATTGCTTGAGTCATGCGGTCATAGATGTTGAATAATGGTTTGTGCTTTCATTTAGCTTTATAAATTTGGGTTTATGGCTTTAAGAGTCTTTTTGTTGCATCCCTTTGTTTTGATTAAATTGTTGTGCCTACCATTGGATTGTTGAGTGTACATTGCTTGTAGCAAGTTTGAGGTGAATTTTTTTTGGTTTTGAACCACAACCATAGGGCTATGCCTCTTTCAAAAGTTCAGTTGCATGCCATGTGCTTGTTGAATTGCCTAGGAGAACTAATTATTTTCTGTGGTTGGTTTTGGGCGTGAAATTGGTTTGCCTGCACATTTGGGGTTAGAGGAAATTTGTGTTTCACTTATTGGGCTATGTTTTCTCTTTTTAATTTAGCTCATTGGTTGCTTGGTAATGATAATGGTCATTTGAATTGGTCGTGCATATTTAGAATTCATTACTTTGCTTAAGAATTAAATGTTGGGCATAGTTGTGCTTTGTTCTAACAGGTTGAACTCTGTTGGATGTAGACAGGTTTGGGATCAGTTGGTGTTTGTTCTCGCAGTTGTGTTGATTCTATTTTGGTCCGTTAAGTTTTATTTGTTGAAATTTGATAAGCATGGCATCCAAGAGGCAGCCAGGTGCTACTTCCCAGTCAGAGGTGCAATTTGACAGTACACAGTTTGTAAACGCCCAGGCAACTCTGAAATTTCACAAGGTGCTGGCGGGGAAAAACCTCGTGCCCAAGAGAGGTCTTAGGCCTGATTTGCAAAAAGACGAAGAGACGACAACTATGATTACGGAGCGCAGATGGGTCCCCTTTACCCGCCAGCCCGAGGCTGCAGTTATCTCCCTAGTGAAAAAATTTTACGCCAATGCCACAACTAGGGATGGTTTTGTTTCTCAGGCTCAGGGAAAAACAGTAGCATTCGATCGGAGTACCATTAATGCCTACTACAAATTGGCGGATATTGAAGGCGATGACTATATGTTAGACAGGATGGAATGCTACAACCTTGACAACGTCGTGCAACATCTGTGCAAGCCGGGAACTGCCTGGAAGTATAGGGATGGCACTTCCGAGAAAACCAGTTTCTCCCACACAACACCGAGTTGAGTCGCTATGGCAAGGCTTAGTACATCATTATCTGTTCAAACATGATGCCCACCAGGCATATTAGTGACTTTACAAAAGAAAGAGCCGTATTGCTATTTGCTATTGTGACCGGGGTGAAGATTGATGTAGGGCTGGTTATCCAGGATTTGATTGAGAGAGCATTGTGTGGCACCACTTCTGGAGGGCTCCCACACCCATCACTGATCACCCAGCTTTGTCGGGCAGCAAATGTTGAGTGGCAAGCTGATGAGATACTCCAGCCACCTATGGCCATCATTGATCATGCGACGATCACTCGTTACAAGGTGTGGGAGGGAGCCGAGTCACACCTGAGGGGTGAAGGATTTCTTCCAGTGCCGCAACGTGCATCTCTATCATGAGCCCGACCATCTTCAGAGCACAGGGAGATAGATTCTTCTTCAGATGGACCCATGGACACCATTTTAGCATTATTAGGCAGATTGACAAGGAGGGTTGATGTAGTGGAATTGAGGCAAGATATGATGATGGAGTACCATATGCAGTTCGTCGCCTACTCAGCTAGTGGGGCTGCGTCCAGATCCGAGCATTTCCAAGCCCCTATACCTCCAGTTCTACCGCCTTATCCACTGTTATCTCCTAACCACGACGAAGGCTTCCACGACGAGGATATGGAGTGATATCGCCTCAGAGAAGACTTTATTTCAATTCTGCCTATCTAGCCAATGAGGGCATTGTCACCCTAAGTTTGGGGTTGTTTATTTATTGCTTTCTTATCTGTCATATGCCATATAAGGTCGTCTACAGTCGCGGTTAATTATCTTTTTATGTTTCTATTGCTTTCTATATTTTGGTGGATCTTGTTAGATGTTTAGATTAATTATCTATCTTATGTTTAAGTTACACAATGGTTTGTTTTTGTTTATATTGATTATGGCCAATGATAAGTTGTTATTTTAAGGTCATTAGAGGGTGATGGTCATGCATATGTGGTGGATGTTTCTAACTTAATTGATGGTTTAAAACTGCCTATCTCCTTATTTTCTGTTGAGCACATGCCTGCTATTATGGCTAGTCACGAGTCAGAGAAGCTATATGCCAATTGCTTTTGATTTTCTGATGATATAACTCTGATAGAGTTGCATTTGGCATTGGTTGAAGGATTTAGGCTCCTATGCAGATTTGGGAAAGTCTGGGAATATGCCATGCAATAGTTTTCTAAAACAAATTTAGAAATTTTATTTGGACTAGTCTAATTATGTGGCCTTTGTTGCTCGGGCTATTAGATCCTCAGGGGTGTCATGCCACCTAATGCCCTAAAACCAATTGGTTTGGGAGTCATTGATCAAACGTTTATTACATAAGTAGCTCTGAAAAGCCTAAGTTAATTAGACGTTGCACTAGTTAGTTATGAAATTTGAGCCGAGATAGATCATAAAATGCGCTTGCCATATTTATAGTGATGTATTAAATCCTGTTTAGGTTAAAATGCATGTTAACTACCCTCAGCTCCCTTTTATTGCATTTGTGCCTTATTCGACCGGCTTTGATGTAGCAGGTGAGTTTGCAGAGTTTGCATTTTCATTAAGCAGTTGTCTGTATGATTTTATTTGAGCTGTGACTGGTTGGAGTAGTTGGTATTCACACACGCACATGCAGAGTCAAAGGCTGGTTTAAATTAGCAATTATATTAAAACCTTTTTCTTGGCATGGTGTTGGGCCCTCTTGAATTGTTAGTTCTGATATTTGAGGCCATAAGTCAGATAAATATTGAATCATTGCGTCTTATGTTTTCTTTGTTGTTAGTCGTTATAGTATTTTCATTTTATCTGTTTTGCTTGAGGGCAAGCAAATGCTTAAGTTTGGGGGTATTTGATGAGCAGGTTTTATACGTACAAATCAGACACTTTTAACCTCGAGAAAATGTATGCATGTGCCTATTCTATGTTAATTGTGTTATGTTTTGTGTTATTTTGTGGAATTAGGTGAAGTAGGGCCATTTCTGGCATTTCCAGGCAAAAAGGGAAAAATAGGCATTTTTCCTGTACCGGCGCCGCAGTGTCGCTTTTGTACTAGATTCTGGCGCCGCAGCACCGGGTCCGGATCTCGGATCATCACTATTTGTTTTCCTGATTCGTTCTGTTGTCCCAAATGTAATGTCCCCCTTTTATTTTTATTATTCTCTTGCTTTAACCAGCCATGGAGGAACCTGAGAGGAATGTTTTTGGAAACAAAGGGATGGTATATTGGAGGTATGGAAATGGGAATATAGTAAGAAAAAGAGGGATTAATTCCCATCCCCCAAGGTCCATTCCATCAGCTCAATTTTTGGTCACCAAGCTCACACAAGAGAAGAATCAGAATTCATCATCTCCACCATTCGGAATAAGGGAGAACACAGAGAGCAACACATCACTTCCTTCGGAGCAAACAAAACAAACAAAGGGCTGAAACCTAGTAGCAATTGTGGAAACATTGCAACTAAGTGGAACCCAAATTACCTTCACGGAAGGGAGATTATTCACTATCAAAGGGAGTTTTTGAGATTGAAATTATTCATATATAATTTAGTTTCTCTGCTTTCCTCCTATTATTGTATAATGCAATGATGTTTAGTTCTCTGTTAGTTATATTTATTTTCTCAGTTATGAACTAATTCCTTATTCTGAGGTTACAATGGAACTGAATGTATAGTGTTAACTAAATTTCTTTCCCTTTAATTCTTATGAATCATGTTCGAATGGACTTTCATATTGTATGCTTAATGTATGAATTAACTAGAAAGTAATTTATGTTATGTTTTATACTAAATTGGAAAGTAGATTATAAAACTCAGATCATCAATATGAAAGCACATGTTATGGACTTTTCTTTATAGGAGTGAATTCATAAATTGTAGGTAGGATAGGAATATACCTAACTGCCATGTGTAGCCAACTGAGAATGTGTCCTTAATGACTCATGTTTTAATTAATTCGCATAGGAATATAGTGTTGTATTAAACATGAGATTTTTATACTACTATCGGAAGAGGTGTGTAATTGCTTTAAGTTCTCGGTTATCTATTTGTATGATTTACTGTGTTAAAGGGGAAGTTAGGAGATTAAATCTTGTATTTGGGGAAATTGTGACCTCAGCTTGTTTTACATTATAAACAGAAAAACAAATCAACTTCTCTTTATATTTTCACTTGTTAGATTAATTGTTCATCAAATCACAATTTATAACCGTTTATTTTAATTAAGATTAATTTGACATAAAATTGGTAGTTGATATTTATTAGTATTATTTCCTCGTGCGTTCGACACTCTACTTACTATATATTACTTGTGGACCGCGTATACTTGCCCGTGTTTTATTGATTGCGAAATCGACCAATAGTACTTTGTGGTTCTTGAACTTCTTCAAGATATATCTTACTCCCACTAACCCCTTCAAGGATAAACTCCTTTTCCAAGAAGGCAGTATGTTTTGCAACAAACACCTTTTGATTAGTAGGATGATAGAAATAATACCCTGATATTTCTTTAGGGTATCCCATAAATCTACACTTGTCGGATTTAGTTTTTATCTTATCATGTTCAAACCTTTTGACATAAGCTAGACAACCCCATGTCTTAACATGCTTAAGATTTGGTTTCCTCCCTGTCCTCAAATATGCTACGCAGTGATAGTGAGTTTGATATTTTTAAATTCTGCATGTGAAATAGACAACATTTTAGCATACATTCATTTTATTAATCATCAAAATAAATTAGGTCTTTATTTAAATTGGTATCTCCCACTATTTTCATCAAACTATATTACCCTCAATATATAGTTCAGCAAATCTAATTAAAGATTTGCTAGTGAGAATAAAGATCTCATTTCAAATGTATATAGCCTTATGGTGACACAACAAACGATATATAAATAAATAGGTAGATAACTATTGTCAATTATATCACTATGTAACTCCTTGTATTTTGCCTCTTAGATTATTTTGATCAAGTGGTGACACATCCGAATCAAAATAATCCAAGTTAAGTCCAACCTAGCACTTCCATATATGTGAAGAGAAAAATATCGTCCATGTGGTGACACAACAACAAAACAATAATGTTCAATTCCTTAATAAGCATCAAATGTGATAAGGCAACATCGTAAATATTTAATACTTGCCTTGTGGTGACATAACAAACCCATATTAAATATTTAATACTCTATCGCTTTACCATGCTAGAAGGCGACATTCGATATTCCAAATATCCTTGAACGCTTAGGACTTAATATAATTTATTCGAGGGGTTTGTTATTATTTGTCTTATCTTGATTAGCGCACGCGCACACACACACACATATATATATAGAATATGCGTCATGTTATTTAATATGCGAAGCATGTTTGATAATATAATATATATATATATATATAGTAAACATGTACATATAGAATACTATATTCTATCCGGATTGATTATGGAATTTTATTCTAGTTTGGTTCACTAGAGCCACCAAGTGAACCAAAAGGTCAAACTTAGGGTGCAAGAATTGAATTTAAATATAACTATTACATTTAAACCCGGGCTCCATTACAAACGGGTCTTCAAGCGCTCCTTACTCCTTTGTCTCCAATTCTTTAAAATAATTCTAACTACTCCTATTACATGAACTATTTACAATAAATAGAAACCTTGCTCAAAAGTCAAGAGAAGTAGATAGGAGGAAGATAGAATTTACATCAAGAAAAAACTAGAGAAGACAAGGTACGCAGACCACATTTATAAAAAAAACAATCATTCAAGCATCCTCTAAAATAAATCCAAACACACATTGGTCAATAGTCCATAATCAATCCTTATTTATTATTATGCATATCTCCATATGCATCAATAAATAACATTCATCTCATGAATAATAAAAACCATTTCATATATGCATTGATATCAATTAATGAGCAAAAGTTTGCTAATATTTAGTTTTTGAAACAAAATAAATTCTTTTATTTTAATTAAAAACCAAATTAAAATTAAACTCCTTTATTTTTAGTAACCTGAAATCCTATTTCAAATAAAAATAAATATCTTTATTTTAAACTTTTGTTAATTAAATAAACCAATTATTTTAATTGAAAAAAAAAATATTTTTCGGATTCTGCTGTCTAGCGCAGCTGCTGTGACGCCCCCAAATCTGGGTCCCTTGTACCTCAGATTCGGTGCTCACGATACAACATACACATCTCATCTATTTACCTATTTCTTATGAATTATATCATTCATTACATTGTCTTAATACAAAATATATAATCATCTCAGGTCTCACTAACCTTAACATTATATACCTAATAATACAAAGGTTTAAGTCAACATACCTAATAATACAAAAGGTTTAAGTCAAAATACAATATAATATTCATTACATAAGTGACACTATTCAGTCATCTTCGCTTTGCCTTTATCCTTCTTAGACCCTTCGGCTACCTCGGCTTTAGCTGAAAAGTTTTATTTTAAGCAAGGGTGAGCAACTAATTTGCTCAGCAAGTTAAAGCGTACAATAAAGGATATATCATTAACAGAAGAGTTTAACTTTCTGAAACTTCAATAATGTTTCAAAGATTATGAAGTAGCTGAACAATAAATCATTTCAAGTAACAAGAATTTTCTTGAATTTCATGCTGAATAATACATTAAGAATGAAAGAGTTAAAATTCTTATCGAAGATTCAATAATATTCAATTGATCATGAAGGATTAGCAATACTGCAATAATAGTCAATAAAGTGGGATTATACCCATATTTCATGCTGAGTGATCCACAATGGATCGTGAACTGCTAGAGGAATCATCAGCTAATAATACTGAATACCTCAAGAGTATAAGTTAATCGTATAGACTAAATATACTCTTCTGCAAGTATGTGAAGGGATCAGCTTCATTGTACCCGTGATTATGCATAATACTCAAACATAGCGCGCGGGTCGGGTTTCCGACAATAAAATTTCCCTTGATTTATTTTTCAGGATTGTTCATCTCAGTCTTACATCATGAGTCCATACCACAACAATATGGTTTGGATTGCTTTCAAAGAAATACTACGATTTAAACACATAACATCAATATTGGTCTAGCCGAAATCAATGGCATAGATCTTTCAATAACAAATCAGTTCATAATTAATAGAACGTGTCATGCGATATCAATTTAATATTTAGTCTAGCCGAAACAACTAGTTGAGACATGACTCATAAAAGAACTCTAATTATTTCACAGTTCAAATAATAGAACATGAAATCAATTACACAAAGTGCGAATGCCAATAATGTGACACCCCCAAATTCGGGTCTCCAACTACCCGGATCTGGTCATCACGATCCAATACAAACATTCACCTTTAACAACATATGGTATCTAAAATGCGAAATATAATAAACATATGATGTTCATTACAAAGGTGTTACTAGTCCCAAGATACAATAACCTTAAATACTTAACACAAATACGTACCTTAACTAAATATCAGGGTTTAAATTACATTTATAATAATTAACTAAACATAAAGTAAAATCAGCTACGTGAAGCCTATCACTTCATCTTTTCTTTACCCTTGCCCTTTTCTGGATGTCTCAGTTTTAGCTGCAATAAAAGTCATGATATAGTAAGGATGAGCAACGAGTTTGCTCAGCAAGTTTAAAGTACAACAATAAATGATATATCATGATGAAGGGAATATAGAAAGAGAACTCAACAATATAATTATCAGAAGCAAGAACAATTATTGCTTTTAGAACAATTGATAGTCAAGTAGACTCTGAACAATAACTTCCAAAGGAGTCAATAGCTAGTTGACCCTCTGGTTACTGGCTACAGAATAAGTACTTGAGGGGATCAGCCTCGCGTACGCTATGTGTATGCATAACATTTAACTCTGCTGTTTGTACCTTATATACGGTACCTGGGGTACTCCCCTATAATGAAAAGGGGTGTTCATTCAGTCTAAGAATCCTTACCATGGATTGGTTCGGATAGCTTTTATAAATTCTCACATACGTGCCTGACCGAGACAAGGGTTCAGACTTAATCATGAATAGTTCGTGAATTTCAGAACTTTAATAAGCGTACGAGTTCAAATGCATCGAATGCGATTGTCAATAATATCAATAGATGTGGAATAACCGTAAATTAATTAAACCACTTAAGCATTCCTACAATAAAAAATCAACCTACACTACGATACTAGCCTCCTCGAATGAAAAGAACTTGCAATAATTAAAGTTTCGATATAAAGAACTTGCTCAATGTAAAAGTTGAGTAAGATGAACTTGCCTGTTCGCTCAGCTACAATTTATCTTAGCTTTAACTAATTGATCTTGAGTGACCTGTCATTGGATAAAGTCGACTTATCAATTAATATGGCATAGTTGTATATTGACACACCTTACCATACCATTTACTTAGCAAATAAACAATTCATCATCTATATTTAATTACTATGTAACATTAACTAAACAGAAATTAATTAATGACCTTTAGCCATTAAAAATAGATAATAGCTAATCATGATTACTTATTATTTAAATAATCAATTTATTACCCTTATTTGTCTCTAAGTATGGGTTAATAATTCTTATTTATTATTTATGAAAATAAATAATAAATTTATTATGGTTTAATAGCAACTAGATAATAATTGATCACTAATTTAATTTTTATTTATACTTAATTACTATTCACCCTTAAGGGCACTTGAGTAATTATTATTCCCTATTTCTTATTCAACATTAATTAAATACTTAATGTATTAATTCTCCACACAATTAACCATTATTTATTATTAGTTAAATAATCATTAAGTATTTATTATCTTTATCTATAAATGATAATTAACTTACTCCTTAATTATTATTTAAGGTTAGTCAAATAATAATTAAATATTTATTATCTTTATTTATTATTTATTGCTAAATAATAAATAATTATTTGTTAACCTTATTCATACTTAAGTATTATTAATTAAACAATAATTAAATATTTATTGCTTGAGTGTTAAATAATAAATGGTTAATTAGACTTTATTTCTAGTTATCATTACTAAATAAAAACTAATTAGCTTAAGCAACCCATTTGGATAATACTTTAAATGTTGTTAGGTGACTTAATCACCCGATAATATTATTAAAATCCTTTAATAATATTTTAAGTGTTAAATATTATTATTAAACATTTTTAATAGTAATCTAATCATCTCCTAACACTATGAATTGATCATATTTTACTCCTTAAGTATCATTATAAATTAATTAAAAATGATTTAATCGAAAATTAGAACTACCAACTCATTTTAATAATACATACGTATTATAATATTGCTAATACGCAAAATAATAGGTTACCCATTTAATAACATTTTAGTTAATAGAAAATATCATACAGTTGATTTACTTAACCCGTGGTACTATTAGAATAAGACTACTGATAACACAATGACAGGATAATGTTACATAACCAAAAGAAATGAAATGTTAAGCATTAAAGTTAACAAGGCCAAAACAAGACCGATACACACCCCAGCGACTAGCTATCGCTCGGTTTCAACAGCACCGAGATGCCTATGGTATTATTACTTCCCACAACTTGTATACAGACACAAGACCCACATGTTTGCACCCTGACTCGCCAACCCAACCATAGACCTACACCAAGCTTCGGCTAGCAACACAATATCCAACCATGCCTGATCCTAGCCAGCGGACAACCAAACATTTAACCCATATACAAGCTTTGATCTAATAAACTATTTTGTGACACACTTGTTATAAATCTGCAACAACCAACATCAACACTTTACATAAAAGAAAGTTTGAATTTTATACAGTCGCTGCACATGACACTTAACAAAAAGAAAACTGGTTTGCTTAGGCATTACAACAAATACCTTGTGCACACTAAGAATCGACGCTGTTTTAATCCACATACACAAGAACACTATCCGAACCTTAAGGTTCTTCCTTACACAGAACTCCCCCAAACAATTTAGCAACAAAATCAATTAAAACCAACAAAGATTTTCCATACACAGATTTCCCAAAAATACTAACAGAGTCAATTACAATAAACAGAGGAAGATTTCAATTCAATACCATACAACACAGTCGACAACACAATTCGAGTATGGAGGAAAGAAAATTTATACAAAATCAAATAAGAACCATAACAGTGGCTCGGTAAACCCATGGCTATACCTTGATTCTGTTCGATTTGCAGTCCTCCTTCTCTTCCCAAAATAGTTGACGAATCCGGACATTTAGTGACGCTCCTCTCAGCGATTTCTCTCTCTATTTGACTCGCTCCCAATTTTTGTTTGGACTCACCAAAACTGAAATTCGGTTTAGGGTTTGAGGGGCTCTAATTTATAGAAGAAATTTTACCCGCTTATTGGGTAATACCCTGTTCGATCGAGTCCATAACCAGCGGTAGGAACGAGGCAGCGACCGGTCGTCCCCATCAAGCCTCGTCAATCACCCAGCTAGCACCGGTCGGCACCCTCGAGTTGCGTAACCCTCACCGGTCAAATCGCCGGATTTCTGGAACCCTTGGTCCGAACATCGATTGCTCGGTCGTTCACTTCAGCCCTCGATTCGTCCGCTGGTTGCTCACGCCATCGCCGGCGCACGCCTGACGACTCTCCCTCTCGTCACTCGCTCTTGTCCCGTCCGATTTGATCAAAGGTTTGGTTTCGTTTGGCTTGGTCTTAGTTGGTTGGAGGATTTGGGATTGCTCGGTCTCTATAAATCCCCAAATCAATTTCACCGATTATCCCAATTCCCTTGCTCGGTTGCAACTCAAATCAAATAATCAGTCTCCCAATTTAATTGGATCGACCCGGTGAAATTAGTCCAACCCGACTGGAAATTAAATTGGGCTTAACCCAATAGTTGGGCCGGCTGAATTAATTAAAAAGGTGGCCCAAAAAGGAGAATAACAAGGAATTTGGGCTCAGTCCAAAGAGAAATGGCCCAATTAAATTAACCACCTTGTACTTCTAATATTTTAAATTAGATAACTAAACCAATTACTTAATTATTTAAAATATTTATTTTAACCATAATTCTTTATTCGAATTATTTAATCCGCTAATGATAAGATTATTTATTTAACTTCCCCAACTTTCTTGCCAATCAAATGTTAGGGTTAACTCATTAATTTATTCAAACTATTAGTGAGTCCCTTTAAGACAAAGAAAATTATTGGACTATGTATTTATATAATTAAATACCTACATGGATCCAATTAAATCTGTAAAATTAAATAAAACGATTTTCATATATCAAAATAAATTGTTACAATGTTTTAAAATTTCCTGGACATTATATCCTCTCCCCCTTATGAAAATTCCGTCCTCGGAATTTCAACCTAAGGTTACTCGAATAACTGGGGGTAATTTGCTCTCATCTTCTCTTCGAGCTCCCACGTGGCCTCTTCCACCGCGTGATTCCTCCAGAGAACTTTAACTGAATGAATGACTTTATTTCTCAGCTTCTGTTCCAACCTACCAAGTATTTGGACAGGAATCTCCTCGTACGATAAGTCCTTCTCGACTTGAATTGGCTCATAGGAAATAACATGTTTGTAATCTGGCTTATACGGACGCAACCCTGATATATGAAACACGTTGTGAATGTGCTCAAGTTCAGGAGGTAATGCTACCTCGTACGCCACTTCGCCTATTCTCCTTAATATTTCAAAAGGTCCTATGAACCTAGGGCTCAATTTGCCCTTCTTCCCAAAATAGATCTTCCCTTTCCATGGAGATACCTTCAGAAACACAAAGCTACCAACTTCAAATTCTTGTTTCTGACGATCTAAGTCGGCATACTTCTTCAGACGATCCTGGGCTGCTACTAACCGTTGTCTTATTACTTTAATGATTTCCACGGTTTGTTGTACCAATTCTAGTCCCAACAATCTCCGTTCACCCACTTCATCCCAACATAACGGCGTTCGACACTTTCTCCCATATAACGCTTTGTACGGTGGCATACCAATGCTAGCGTGATAACTGTTGTTGTAAGAGAACTCTACCAAGGGCAAGTGATCGTCCCAACTGCCACCTAAGTCCATCACGACTGCTCGAAGCATATCTTCCAGGGTCTGAATCGTTCGCTCGCTCTGGCCATCAGTCTGAGGATGATACGCCGTACTCATTCTCAACTGTGTTCCCATTATTTCCTATAGACTTCTCCAAAAATTCAACGTGAAGCGCGGATCTCTGTCAGACACAATAGATACCCGCACCCCATGTCGCGATACTATCTCCTTTACGTAGAGTTTTGCCAACTGCTCTAATTTGTACCTGATCTTGATCGGTAGAAAATGGGCAGACTTGGTCAAATGATCTACGATCACCCAGATGGCATTTAGAACCTTTTGTGTTGTCGGAAGTCCTACCACAAAATCCATTGTGATGTGCTCCCACTTCCACTCGGGAATCTCTAAAGGTTGCAACAATCCGCTCGGCCGCTGGTGCTCTGCCTTGATCCTCTAACAAGTTAAACACCGACTAACGAATTCTGCAACTTCTCCTTTCAAATGCGGCCACCAATAATATTGACGAAAATCTTGGTACATTTTGGTGCTACCCGGATGTACCGAAAATCTCGTATTATGGGCCTCCTGCAATATCTCTTCTCTTAGGTCTGGTACGTACGGTACCCAGATCCTTCCCTCAAATCTTAGCAGCCCTGTGCTGTCAACCTTGAACTTCAACGTTTTTCCCTCCGATAGTTGCTTCTTAATGCCAATGCATTCTTCATCAAATTCTTGAGCCTCCATTATCTTATCCAGTAAAGTCGGACCTACTGTCACGGTGAACAATTTTTCGTCTGTCTCCATCGGATACTTGACCTCCAATTCTAGACGTTCAAAGTCCTTTATCAACTCCTCTTGAATTGTCAGTTGAATCAATTTCGCCTTGCCTTTTCTGCTTAAGGCATCAGCCACTACATTTGCTTTGCCCGGATGGTACAGAATCTCACAGTCGTAATCCTTGATCAATTCTAACCATCGGCGCTGCCACATGTTCAGCTCTTTCTGAGTGAAGATATATTTCAGACTTTTGCGATTTGTATATATCTCGCACTTCTCCCTGTATAGGTAGTGCCTCCAAATCTTTAAGGCGAAAACTACCGCGGCTAACTCCAGGTCATGAGTCAGGTAACCCTTCTCATAGTCCTTCAGCTGATGTGATGCGTACGCAACAACCTTGCCGTGCTGCATCAACACACATCCAAGACCTTTGTGTGACGCATCGCTATATACTACAAAACCCCCAGTGTTGTCTGGTAAGGTCAACACCGGTGCTTGGCTAAGTCTCTTCTTCAGCTCCATGAAACTTTCCTCGCAATTCTCCGACCAAACGAACTTAACGGTTTTTCTAGTGAGATTGGTCAACGACGATGCTATCTTTGAAAAATCCTGGATGAATCTCCAATAGTATCCTGCTAATCCCAAGAAACTCCGGATCTCTGTTGGCGTCTTCGGTTGTTCCCAATTAATAACTGCTTCTACTTTGGCTGGGTCCACCGAAACGCCGTTTTTGTCGATGACATGACCCAGAAATTGCACCCTCTGCAACCAAAACTCACACTTAGAAAACTTTGCGTACAACTTCTCCCTCTTGAGAGCTTCCAATACAATTTTTAAATGTTCTGCATGTTCCTCCTCTGTTTCTGAATACACCAAGATGTCATCAATGAATACAACTACGAACTTGTTCAAGTACTGCTTGAACACTCTGTTCATCATATCCATAAATACTGCTGGTGCATTCGTTAATCCAAATGACATCACCAGAAACTCGAAGTGCCCATAACGAGTCCTGAATGCAGTCTTCGGGATATCTTCCTGCCTCACCTTCAGCTGATGATAGCCTGTCCTTAGGTCGATTTTCGAAAAGTATTTCACTCCCTTAAGTTGATCAAATAAATCGTCAATCCTAGGAAGCGGATACCTGTTCTTAATCGTAACTTTGTTCAACTCCCAATAGTCGATACAAAGCCTCATCGAACCATCCTTCTTCTTTACAAACAGAACTGGCACTCCCCATGGGGACACACTCGGTCTGATATCACCCTTGTCTAACAGTTCCTGCAGTTGAACCATCAACTCTTTCATTTCTATAGGTGCCATTCGATACGGCGACTTCGATATTGGTGCGGTCCCTGGTGCCAAATCGATAACGAACTGAATTTCCCTGTCCGGCGGCAGTCCCGGAAGTTGATCGGGGAAGATATCAGCGAAATCCCTCACGATTGGTATTTGACTCATCTCATCCCCGACCTGACAGGTATCAATCACATGGGCCAAATAACATACGCACCCTTTCTTAAGAAATTTCTTGGTTTGCATCATAGTAAGACAACAAGATTGTCTTGGTGATTTATTACTATAGAATACCACCTTCGACTTGTTAGGAGTCTTCAGGTGTACACATTTCTTTTTACAGTCAATAATTGCCCCGTGAATTGATAGCCAATCCATTCTCAGGATTACCTCAAACTCTCCCAGCCGAATTGGTATCAGATCCACATTAAGCTTAACTCCTCGCAATTCAGCACAACAGTTCCTATGAATGCATTCTACAGGAATAACTTCCTTGTTTGCTACTTCTACATTTATAGGGTGTTCTAACTTTTCACGAGGTGAGTTTAACTAACTAGCAAATTCTTCGAAAACAAAAGAGCAAGTAGCACCCGAATCAAATAACACATATGCATTTATATCATTGATTGGGATGATACCTGACACCACGTCCCTCGATTCCATTGCATCCTGCACGGTCATGTTGAATGTGCGTGCCATTGGCCTGTTGGCTTGACTGGCTGGTGCCCCGTAGCTCGGCCGGTTGCTGTTTCTACTGTTGTTGTTGCTCCTGTTGCCACTCCCGACATCGCCCTTCCTCTTCGGGCAGTCCTTAATCTGGTGGTCGGGGGATCCACAAGAGAAACAACCTCCTTTCGATTTATTAGGGCACTGAGGAGCCATGTGCCCTGGTTTCCCACAACGGTAACAGATGCTTCTTCCTTTCATGCATTCCCCCGTGTGGTTCTTGCCACAATTGTTTGCACCTTCCTGGTTTCTTCACCTCCCCTCCAGATTTGTTTCCCCCGGATGACTGACTCTCGAGCCACTTGTGTTTGTTGGGGTTACTACCTCCGCTGCTCCTTGCCTTGGTTACCTCTTGATTCTTCTTTCTTTCTTGGTTAAATCGGGCCACTGCTTCATTGCCCCCTTCCGCAATGATAGCTCTCTCCATCAGTTCCGAGAAGTTCTTAATCTTCAAGATTGCGACTGACTTCTGTACCCACGGTTTCAGTCCCAACTCAAACCTTCTTATCTTCCTGGCCTCAGTATCTACCTGATGTGGGGCAAATCGGGCCAACTCATTGAACTTTGTCGCGTACTCGGCGACAGTCATATTCCCCTGTTTCAGTTCCAGGAACTTTACTTCCATGTCCTGCTGCGTATTCTCCGGAAAGTAATTTTCGAAGAATAGCTCTTTGAATCTTTCCCACGAAATGACTCCCCTACCCGCTCTTCCCTTATTGGCCTTCCACCAATAGTTAGGTTCGCCTTTCAGCATGAACGTGGCAAACCCTGTTTTCTGTTCCTCGACCACCCGTGCGACCTCGAAGACCTTTTCTATCTCTTCGATACAGGTCTGTGCTTCTATTGGGTTAAGAGTTCCCTTGAACTCGGGTGGTCCAACCAGTTTGAAATCTTTAAAATTTGCCAAATGATGCGCTGGCTCGGGTGCTGGTTGGGTCTCTATGGGTGGCGGTCTTGATTTCATGGCTTCCGCCAGCATCTCTGCGAACATTCTCATTGGATTGGGTTGATCCCCAACCTCGCTTTCTGACTCTTCGACCCGCTGGTTACGGGGTCTTCCTCTCAGCGGCATGATTTGATACAGGAAAATCGCTGACTTTTACCTATAGTTTTACACAATACATCATTGTAGTCGACAATTAAAAGTAAAGGAATTAATCAACACACTTGATTTAAATGAACAACCGCATTTATATTTATATACCACTGTTTTGTTACAAAGACTAAACCTGTGGCATACTTCTATAAATGCGCCACTGCGTGCCCTACCAATCATTAACCATTCCCCTGAGACAAAAGTGGGGAATTATAACTGTCCATCCCTCATAATAGATAAGAGTTGGGGTTTAACTGCTACCCCAAACATGTAAACAAACATAAAGGTTCACAAGACAAACATGAATATGTCCCTAATATAACAAAAGTAAGACCGACTGCACCTAAGACAAACAAGACAATCATCCTAACACGTCCCTATATGTCGTGACGGATCTGTGCCTGCTGACTAGAAGAAAATGCTCCACCCACGACTCTGCGGCGAACCGAGCGACTAGGCTCTCCCATCTCGGTCCGAGGCCTCCGATAGGCTGCATCCAAAGCAAATCCTAAGGTCTCTATTCTCACCGCTCTGGCCTCTAACTGGTCTTCCAACTGATCAACCCTTCTGGCTTCTCTGAGCCAAGCATCTCTAACTCGCATCCTCTCAGCAGTCTCTAGCCCAAACTCGAACTTCATGGCCCCCTGCTTGGCCTTCAGATGGGCGATCTCCATATCCTTCTGTTCCAATCTCTCTCTCAGCTCAGTATTCCGGGCCACCATCTGATGTAGCAGTGGTCCAATCTGCTACGCTGAGGTCTCATAACCCTGCAGTTGTGCCTTCACCACCCCCAACTCATGCTCCAGCTGATAAGCTAGCTCCCTATACTGATCCTCTGTAATTTGGTGGGTCTGATTCTGCCCTTCCAGATGAGCTACCCGGTCCTCCAACTTCTCGTTCCTACTGGTCAGTCCCTCTATGATATCATCTGCAGTAGAGCCCATGCCATCAACATAAGCAGGTGGCTCCTCACTATCAGTCTCTGGGTCCTCCTCACTATCATCCGGGTCCTGACTGCCGGACCTCATTACCCTACCTATAACAGGCTCTGGTAGATCCCCCCGATAGTCCTCCTCTGGTTCGGGCCCATCCAGTGATACTCCTGGGGCAACAGGTGCATAGCCCACTAACTGCTCGGTAACCACATGTATATCCGTGAATACCTCCTCCTGGACTCCACTGGTCCCTCCTATGCCAGCCATCCTACAAACACAGACAGAGGCAACAATGTCAGTATCATAATAAAATACATTCATTGATAAAATGAAAGGATATTTTATCATGTACAACTCGGCTTGGCAGATTTTCACAATCCACCCCCAGACAAGGCCATTATCTGAATCTCCTTGATTCATATCCTAGCATACTCAATGCGAGTTTAAATCTAAGGTCATAACCTAGGTTTAGCGATCCTAAAGTTTATAACCTACGGCTCTGATACCAACCTGTGATGCCCCCAAATTCGGGTCTCCAACTACCCGGATCTGGTCATCACGATTCAATACAAACATTCACCTCTAACAACATATGGTATCTAAAATGCGGAATATAATAAACATATGTTGTTCATTACAAAAGTGTTACTAGTCCCAAGATACAATAACCTTAAATACTTAACACAAATCCGTTTTACCCCAACTAAATATCAGGGTTTAAATTACATTTATAATAATTAACTAAACATAAAGTAAAATCAGCTACGTGAAGCCTATCACTTCATCTTTTCTTTACCCTTACCCTTTCCGGATGTCTCGGGTTTAGCTGCAATGAAAGTCATGATATAGCAAGGATGAGCAACGAGTTTGCTCAGCAAGTTTAAAGTATAACAATAAAAGGATATATCATGATGAAGGGAATATAGAAAGAGAACTCAACAATATAATTATCAGAAGCAAGAACAATTATTGCTTTTAGAACAATTGATAGTCAAGTAGACTCTGAACAATAACTTCCAAAGGAGTCAATAGCTAGTTGACCCTCTGATTACTGGCTACAGAATAAGTACTTGAGGGGATCAGCCTCGCGTACGCTATGTGTATGCATAACATTTAACTCTGCTGTTTGTACCTTATATACGGTACCTGGGGTACTCCCCTATAATGAAAAGGGGTGTTCATTCAGTCTAAGAATCCTTACCATGGATTGGTTCGGATAGCTTTTATAAATTCTCACATACGTGCCTGACCGAGACAAGGGTTCAGACTTAATCATGAATAGTTCATGAATTTCAGAACTTTAATAAACGTACGAGTTCAAATGCATCGAATGCGATTGTCAATAATATCATAGATGTGGAATAACCGTAAATTAATTAAACCACTTAAGCATTCCTAGAATAAAATTTCAAGCTACAGTACGATAGTAGCCTGCTCGAATGAAAAGAACTTGCAACAATTAAAGTTTCGATATAAAGAACTTGCTCAATGTAAAAGTTGAGTAAGATGAACTTGCCTATTCGCTCAGCTACAATTTATCTTAGCTTTAACTAATTGATCTTGAGTGACCTATCATTGGATAAAGTCGACTTATCAATTAATATGGCATAGTTGTATATTGACACACCTTACCATACCATTTACTTAGCAAATAAACAATTCATCATCTATATTTAATTACTATGTAAAATTAACTAAACAGAAATTAATTAATGACCTTTAGCCATTAAAAATAGATAATAGCTAATCATGATTACTTATTATTTAAATACTCAATTTATTACCCTTATTTGTCTCTAAGTATGGGTTAATAATTCTTATTTATTATTTATGAAAATAAATAAATAAATTTATTATGGTTTAATAGCAACTAGATAATAATTGATCACTAATTTAATTTTTATTTACACTTAATTACTATTCAACCCTTAAGGGCACTTGAGTAATTATTATTCCCTATTTCTTATTCAACATTAATTAAATACTTAATGTATTAATTCTCCACACAATTAACCATTATTTATTATTAGTTAAATAATCATTAAGTATTTATTATCTTTATCTATAAATGATAATTAACTTACTCGTACTTAATTATTATTTAAGGTTAGTCAAATAATAATTAAATATTTATTATCTTTATTTATTATTTATTGCTAAATAATAAATAATTATTTGTTAACCTTATTCATACTTAAGTATTATTAATTAAACAATAATTAAATATTTATTGCTTGAGTGTTAAATAATAAATGGTTAATTAGACTTTATTTCTAGTTATCATTACTAAATAAAAACTAATTAGCTTAAGCAACCCATTTGGATAATACTTTAAATGTTGTTAGGTGACTTAATCACCCGATAATATTATTAAAATCCTTTAATAATATTTTAAGTGTTAAATATTATTATTAAACATTTTTAATAGTAATCTAATCATCTCCTAACACTATGAATTAATCATCTTTTACTCCTTAAGTATCATTATAAAAATTTAAATTAAAAATGATATAATCGAAAATTAGAATTACCAACTCATTTTAATAATACATACGTATTATAATATTGCTAATACGCAAAATAATAGGCTACCCATTTAATAACATTTTAGTTAATAGAAAATATCATACAGTTGATTTACTTAACCCGTGGTACTATTAGAATAAGACTACTGATAACACAATGACAGGATAATGTTACATAACAAAAAAAATGAAATGTTAAGCATTAAATTTAACAAGGCCAAAACAAGACCAATACACACCCCAACGACTAGCTGCCGCTCGGTTTCAACAGCACCGAGATGCCTATGGTATTATTACTTCCCACAACTTGTATACAGACACAAGACCCACATGTTTGCACCCTGACTCGCCAACCCAACCATAGACCCACACCAAGCTTCGGCTAGCAACACAATATCCAACCATGCTTGATCCTAGCCAGCGGACAACCAAACATTTAACCCATATACAAGCTTTGATCTAATAAACTATTTTGTGATACACTTGTTATAAATCTGCAGCAACCAACATCAACACTTTACATAAAAGAAAGTTTGAATTTTATACAGTCGCTGCACATGACACTTAACAAAAAGAAAACTGGTTTGCTTAGGCATTACAACAAACACCTTGTGCACACTAAGAATCAACGCTGTTTTAATCCACATACACAAGAACACTGTCCGAACCTTAAGGTTCTTCCTTACACAGACTTCCCCCAAACAATTTAGCAACAAAATCAATTAAAACCAACGAAGATTTTTCATACACAGATTTCCCAAAAATACTAACAGAGTCAATTATAATAAACATAGGAAGATTTCAATTCAATACTATACAACACAGTCGACAACACAATTCGAGTATGAAGGAAAGAAAATTTATACAAAATCAAATAAGAACCATAATAGTGGCTCGGTAAACCCATGGCTATACCTTGATTCTGTTCGATTTGATTTGCAGTCCTCATTCTCTTCCCAAAATAGTTGATGAATCCGGACATTCAGCGACGCTCCTCTCAGCGATTTCTCTCTCTATTTGACTCGATCCCAATTTTTGTTTGGACTCACCAAAACTGAAATTCGGTTTAGGGTTTGGGGGGCTCTAATTTATAAAAGAAATTTTACCCGCTTATTGGGTAATACCCTGTTCGACCGAGTCCATTACCAGCGGTAGGAACAAGGCAGCGACCGGTCGTCCCCATCAAGCCTCGTCAATCACCCAGCTAACACCGACCGGCACCCTCGAGTTGCGTAACCCTCACCGGTTAAATCGCCGGATTTCTGGAACCCTTGGTCCGAACGTCGATTGCTCGGTCGTTCACTTCAGCCCTCGATTCGTCCGCTGGTTGCTCACGCCATCGCCGGCGCACGCCTGGCGACTCTCCCTCCCGTCACTCGCTCTTGTCCCGTCCGATTTGATCGAAGGTTTGGTTTCGTTTGGCTTGGTCTTAGTTGGTTGGAGGATTTGGGATTGCTCGGTCTCTATAAATCCCCAAATCAATTTCACCGATTGTCCCAATTCCCTTGCTCGGTTGCAACTCAAATCAAATAACCAGTCTCCCAATTTAATTGGATCGGCCCAGTGAAATTAGTCCAACCCGACTGGAAATTAAATTGGGCTTAACCCAATAGTTGGGCCGGCTGAATTAATTAAAAAGGTGGCCCAAAAAGGAGAATAACAAGGAATTTGGGCTCAGCCCAAAGAGAAATGGCCCAATTAAATTAACCACCTTGTAATTCTAATATTTTAAATTAGATAACTAAACCAATTACTTAATTATTTAAAATATTAATTTTAACCATAATTCTTTATTCGAATTATTTAATCCGCTAATGATAAGATTATTTATTTAACTTCCCCAACTTTCTTGTCAATCAAATGTTAGGGTTAACTTATTAATTTATTCAAACTATTAGTGAGTCCCTTTAAGGCAAAGAAAATTATTGGACCATGTATTTATATAATTAAATACCTACATGGATCCAATTAAATCTGTAAAATTAAATAAAACGATTTTCATATATCAAAATAAATTGTTACAATGTTTTAAAATTTCCTGGACATTACAAATAATCATTATAGATGTGGAATAATCAACAATAATTATCGACAAACATGCTTGAAAAATAATAACTCAAGTTTGAGTTAGTGAAACTTGCCTTGTCCGTCGATTACTGCTACGCAATCTAATTTAACTTCTTTTGAAAAGACCTATCATTAATAATATTGATCTCTCAATTAGCATAACATATTATAACTCATAACACCACTATTATTATAATAAATTATCTAACATTTAGTCACATAATTCAAATATTAGATATTACAATAAATTATTAGTAATATTATCATCCTTTGATAATATTCTATCATATAACCACCATCTTAAACTTTCTTTTAATATCAAATAATATTTCATCACTTCTTAATATTATTAATCACATAATAAATATTTTATTCCCTAACTACTTAATATATTTTTATTCATTCACAAGTATTATTAATCATTTAATAACATCTTACTCACCTCTGTCGACGCCGGTTTTCGTCCGCTTCCTTCGCGATATTGTCCTTTTCCGATTTTGGTCTTTTGATTGAATGATTTTTGGAAAAGGTCGGCATTGATGTCGACGGGGTTTTGAAAGATCGTTTTTTATGATGAGCCAATTAACCAGAGTCGCCAGTTGGTATATTTGAAATGGATGTACCAACTCATCCGAATTTTTGTTTTTTTATAAATCGTTGGCTCATATGTGACTCCAAATTAATTGGTCTGCAAACCGAGATTCATAGAGTTCGGGGGCTTGCTTAAGCGAGGGGAAGGTGTTAGGCACCCCCCGACTTCCGTGAAACACGGTTACCGCAATCTTGATGCTTTTCCTATCCTTTTAATTCTTGAATGTGTGTGTGCGTGCGTGTGTGTGTGTGTGTGACTATATGAACGTGGTGGTGAGTTTGCATGAAAAAGACCATTTGGAGGTTTTGTATGAAACAGTCGTGCTTTATTTTGAGAATGCCTTAGAATGTCCTTCGGCTTATACGAGAAAGCTTCATGAGAAAGGTTCGATTTTAATTGTCAAAACTATGAGATTTTCATTAGGTGTCGTTTTGGCAAAAACAAGAGTTTTCTAAACCTTTGTCAAAATAGGAATCGAGATCTATACGTTGCTTTCGTAAATGGAATGATGGGCAACTTCTAGGATCTCTTTCACCCTATGCACAAAGATTTAATAAAACATTTCTTATTTTATAAAACCATTTTTTGTGATGTTTGAAAACGATTTTTTTCTTTAGCTTTCTCGTTAAATAGGAATCGACGTTTCATTAGCATTCCCAAATTTTAGCCTCGTGATTCTAATAACCTAGTTCAATTGATTTTACGAAAATCTTATCGTTTAGCTTTGAAATCAATTTCGTCTCATAAATCAAATCAAGCATTAAAATGCGTTGGGGCTATTCATGGGCATGTAAGCCATCAAAATAACCCCAAACGCCTACGATTACAAGTTTCACTATTTCTGGGCCTTAAACACGATTCTCGCCTTGGCGTCGTTTTAAGGCCCGATGATTACATATTTACAATGAAAGATACATCGAATTTATTACATATATCAATAGATGTCCATCATCGGATTTGGACCACGGGGTCGCGCTCCTAGGCTCACATCCAAAATCGCTACACTCCCACAAGATCCTAAAAATAGCAATCTAAACAATCTATGCACAATAAATCATTACAACGAGCTAAAAATTCACCAAATGGATATCATCGGGCCATTAGGAGGAATTTCGTTCCATTTGGAACCCTCACTAATAGCCCTCCATCCATGGATTCACAACAATATGCAAGAACAATTACATTTAATATAATTCGGATGACAAAAAAAAGCTTAACGAAAATGGTAAAACAAAATGCTAAAACAAAGGATTTTTCACCTTGCAAATAATCCCCACAATATGTATGAATTTGTGTATTGAAATAGAGTAGAAAATATGAGATGTAATCTCACAAAATGGGTACAATTTCTCACTATTTCTCACTCTTTTCTCTCTTAATTTCTGCTGTTTTCTTCTTCTTTTTCGCCTCCTCCCCAGCTGTTGCTGCTGCTGAAAAATATGTTGTTTCTGTATGCTGATGGCCTGATAAGGGGCTGCCCTAGGCAGCCGCAGATTGATCTGCGGCTGGCCGCAGATCAATCTGCGGCTGGCCTCGGTTTCCCCGCGCCCGCCGCGCACTTCAGCCGTCTCGCGCACTACCATTATTTTAATCGTTTGGCCGCAGATCAATCCGCGGCTGGGTGGGCTGATTTTCTCATTTTCCGAACCGCACCTCGATTCTCGTGTCAGATCATCGGTTTCTGCTGAGAGGCTTACATTTTGCAGTCCGGGAACCGCTGGGAAAAGTGCCACATCATTCATGGGTGTTTGCTTCGCCCGTCGTCGTGTCAGCCTTGATCACAAGTCGTCGCGATGGCTTTGAGTGTTCGCACTTATGTCCACCCTCCGTCTCGTAGGCTGGGTCATTTGACGATTTTGCCCTCCTGTCAAGGTCAGTATAGGAAACGCAAAATTTGGGTGTCTACAACCTCATAATATTATTAAGCATTTAATAATATCTTATTCACCTCATAATATTATTAATCATTTAATAATATCTTATTCACTTACTAATATTATTAATCACTTAATAATATTTTAATAACTCTTTAATAATATCTTAATCATTTACAAATATTATTAACCATTTAATAATATTATAATCATTTACTAATATTATTAATCCTTAACTAATATTATTAATCATTTAATAATATTTTAATCCTTAACGAATATTATTGGTAATTTAATAATATTTTAATCATTTACTAATATTATTAATTATTTAATAATATCTTAATCACTTATTAATATTATTAATAATTTAATAATAATTTAATTAATTATTAATATTATTATTCATTTAATAATATTTTATTTAATTTTGAATATTATTAATCAATTATTAATATTTTATTTATTTACTAATATTATTAATCATTTAATAATATTTTAATTGTTTATAAAAAATTTAATAAAATTGTTTATCTCTTACTATTTAATTCATTTAACACACGTATCATGTCATTCATATAATATTTTATTAAAACTGACCAAAATACCCTTATAAAGTTTTAATACATCATATAATGATCATTAATAAATAAAATCACATTCACAAGTTTTACAACTTGATTTAACTTAATTTATCTATTTATTCATAACCTAAACATAGCCATGAAAAATACCAAAATAACTTTTTATTTTTTTTTCTTTTCTGAAAAATATCAGTATATGATATTTTAGTGATAATATATTTATCCTGTAATTTTTCAATTTCGTTTACTATTTTTAAAGTGTCCAAAATAGTCCGAAATTGTTACAATTATCATAAATTATCCTTTTGTTCAAAAATTACGAAATTTTCAGGGTATGCTCCTGTTATGATCCTATACCTCCAGTAAAAATTTTACAATTTTTAGAGTTACACAGAAATAGTTATTTCGAATCACTTTAAAAATAGCGCGTTCTAGTAAAAGTCATAAGTTTCATTCTATACATCAAAAAATTACCATCTTTGGACAGGACTCAGTTAACTCATAATATTAACGTACCAAATTTTCTCATAATTTTTAAAGCAAGAAAATTAGACGAAATTACCCCTGCAATAAACTGATCCAAAACAGTTTTCTTTCTCTTTTTCTTTAAACTGGACTGTTTTGACTAAAACAACCCCCATGGCTTGAAAATCAATATTTTGGAATGCTACTACTTGGGTTTAAAAGTTGACTCACATATCTAGTACCCCTCTTTGGCGGATCACAAAAATAATGTGTAAATTTTAAATGGTAAATGATCAAAGTAAGGAAAAGTTAGGGTTTTCTAACCAAAGAAAAAAAACTAATTTTCTTTTGTTTTGCTTTTTAAACAAATCAACACCCAACATGACATGATCTAAACATAATACATTATGAAACATTTAGATCTAATATTCTAGAGTTTAAAATTATAAACTCATGATTTATTTAAAAATATCCACAAGAAATTACATAAGCTAATTTATGGTTAGGGTTTATACCTAGATTTATGAGTAATCTTTCTTCTTCTCCCACAATAGATTATGAAATTGACTGGCATGGAAAAAATAAAACTCCTCCTCTGCTTCCTTTGATGTCCGACAGCCCCCTCTTGGTTTCTCTCTCTCTCTCTTTTGCTTTCTCTTTAGCTTTTTGGTAAATGAAGTAAACTCTTAATTTAACTAAGAGTGAGGCTATTTATAGTTGGCAATTAATATACATATAACTCATATATATATATATATACATACATAATATCTCCCAATATCTCTTCACAATCTAAGCTATAGATTTTATTTTTATTAGACTAAAAGGCTAGAGAGACAATGCCTATAGATTTGGTGAACAAATCTTGACTTTGTGGATTAAAAATCTAAATAACCATGTGCTCTTTTCCTCTTTTTATAGCCGGACATCTCCCCTTATTTTCTTCCACTTTTCATTTTTTATTTAATGCTTTATTTGCACTTTAAGTCTTCTAGAATTCCCATTTCATTTGGGCCAGGGTTTTGGGCCAAACATTTAATTGTTTAGGCTCCCATTTAATTGTTTAGGCTAAATTATTTGGACCATGTCCCATATTTATTTGTATGACGAATGCAATTTTTGTGATTAAATAAAAATATTTATTGAGTTATATAAATATTTTTATTAATTTGTTTATTGAGTAAAATAACTAATTTATAAAGTTATGGTGAAAGAATTTATGTTAAATGTTATTTAAATGTGATTTGTTATGATTATTCTAATTTAATTTAATAATTAAATTAGATGATTAAATGGTTTATTTGAATAAATGATTTATTTGAATAAGATAATTTATTTGGTGTTGTTGTTATTGATTAAATAGAATTATTAAAGTTTAATTGAATTTATTTCATAAAAAGTTTAATTAAATTAAAAGTGTGACAATTAAAACTATATAATATAATGATTTATTAAAATAAATGGGAAAGATTTTATTTTTGTTAAACCAAATAAGGCCTTGTGACCCTTGGTTGGTAAAAATAGATTATTTGGTATTTGAGTTTGCCAAACAAGGCTTAACCCTTTGTTTTTCTTTAACTGTCAAATTGAAAGCTGAGTACGTTAAAAACTAAAAAGGTTATCAGCTATTATCTAAGTTTAAGAAAAAGAGAGAAAATATATACAGAGAAGAAGAGAAGAAAAGTTTAACAGAGAATAGAGAGAGAGTTGAGAGAGGAGCTTGAAGATTTGAGAAAGAAATTCTTAAATCAAAGGAGCTTTCTAAGAATTAGAAGGTATAATTCTTGTTAGTTTTGTTCTACACTATATTTTTATTACTCTATTTCTCTGTATATGATTTTTATTTTACCGTATATGAAGTTAGTTGTTCAAAGCATGAAATTATTTGATTATAATTGATTATAAGCATGTGTTAGAGATTATATGGTGATTATAAATTAATTTGTATGAATTAATTCATGAAAGCATGCTTTAGAATTGAGTTTTTAGTTTTACAGAGTTTATTTCATGTATGGTATATATGTATGAAAATTGGTATTCAAATTGGTTGTTAATTGGTAAAATTGATTTTTGATTATGATTATATAGTGAAAAACGAAAAGAATGCAATTAGAATGGGTTAGAATGGTTCCACAGTAGTTGATTTCATTAAAATGGTTAAAACATGAATATCTTGTTTTAACAGAGAATGTTTTTGATTCAAGTTGGTTGATTATGTGTAATATGATGTTGAGAATGTTTAGAAACATGTTGGGAAATAGTTTTGTGTTATATTTGATGTCTGGGTGTGTTTAAATTATGTGTTGGATGGTAGAATTCGGAAAATTTGGCCAAATTTGGCCTAAGTTTTCACTGATTGCGAACTGTAGGAGATGACTGCCGAGTCTCTCGCCCCGGCAAGAAAAATGAGCTGTAAATCTTCGCCCCGGCGAAGTCTCGCCCCAGCGAGAATTTTGTTAAGGAAAAGCTCGCCCCGGCGAGGTCTCGCCCCAGCGAGATATTTGTTCAGTAAATCCTCGCCCTGGCGAGAATCACTGCTGAAATTTTTTTTTTTATTATTTTGTTTTCTTTTCTTGGTAGTTATGATATATCATTTTATGCAGGATTAAACTTAAATTAATGTAAGAAGTGAATATTAAGATGTTAATATGGATTCTAAATGATGTTTGATGATGATTAAATGTAAGGTAATATACCTTAGCTTAAAGATAAGTTTTGGAAATTCTTAGAGTGTAACATTGTTGCAATAAAGCTTGTAGCTTCTGAAATAGAGTTGACAATCAGTAGTTAATTGGAAATTGAGGTGAGGATTGGAGTATTAATGTACGTGAGTATTGTAACTAATCGTTTTTGTTGCAATACAAACGGAATTTGTAGGTTGTTTATTGTACGTGGTTTGTAATTAGGAAAGCTACGTACGAGGCAAGTTTCTGAACTCCATTATTATATTGAGCAAGTTTTTCCTTCCCTTAACTTGTTATCTCATTTAAAGCAAGTTTACTAACATTGAGCAAGTTTACTAACCTTAGCTTATTATTATTCAAGGAAGGTTATTACCATGATAAGTGCTTAAGCTTTATTCCAGTCAATTGTTACTCAATCATTGATTGTTATTCAAATTTCGAACACAGTTTATATTGTACAAATTTATTGATGAAACAAATGCTTTAGTGACTAGCAAAACCCTTATTGATTCAGTTAGTCCTTAGTTGATGAGCGTTCTAAAGACTTAGAATATTTTAAAATCTTTCCAAACCAAGTTCTTTTTGGTACGGATTTTGATACTAAACTGAGATGAACAACCCTAATATAGGGGATTAATTACGTGACAGCGTTAAAATATTTGTGCACAATACATTGTACAAAAGGCTGATCCCCTTGAGTACGAGATGGATGGTCCATAGTCTATAAGACTATTAAAGGTTACGGTAGAAATACTTGTTAACCTAGGACATAGTTCGAGGTCTTGTGACCCTTAGATACAATTTTTAAACCTTGAATTCTATAATCAGTTCTTGAGCCAAGTATCCTATTAATCTTTCATATCTCGATTGGTTATTGATTGAATTCAGAAAGCTATAAATCTATTTCATTAATTATCCGATTGTTATCGTTATTATGATCGTGGGCAATTGTTTGCTCACTCTTGCACTAAAACATTGCAGCTAAGGCAGAGAAATCGGACGAGCCGTCCACGAGCAAAGGCAAGGGCAAGATGCCAAAATAGCAAGAGACTTATTACTCATTTGATGTTTATTTGTATTAAGACTTGTTTTAATAAGATTTGTTTCTGCACTGATGTAATAGAGGTTAGACAACCTGGGAATTATTTATTTAAGGGATTTAAAATTGTAATCCCTAATGTGGGAAGATATTTCATTCGGTTTAATTTAATGGTCATTTTTTTATGGGTAGTTAGTTATGAATGAATGTTATAGTGAACACCAAATCAGTGGGAATTAAGTACCTAGATTTGGGGGTGTTACAGGCTGGTATCAGAGCTGATAGGTTATGAACCTTTAGGTGGGGAAAACCTTAGGGTAGTAGCCTTTTAGAAGATAGAGAATATAGAGGTGATGAACTCTTATCGAGTTCTAAGGAATGGATTACGGAAATCCATAAAAGATAATAAAATGATTATGTGTTATGTGCTTATTTGATAACAAACTTATGTGCTCGCGAGTATTATCGATTAGTAATTAAAACTTAAAATTTTGTTGTCAGGATGACTGATAGAGGAGAACCCAGCCAGGCTAGGGAGGAGGAGCCCCGAGATATTCATGTGGTTCGGGAGCAGCTAGTGCAGAGGGAGCCATCCCTATTTATCACAGTTGCAGGTCCCGAGTACGAGCTTGAGACTGATCATGAGGAGGATCCGGAGGAGGTTGAGGAGGAGGAGGAAGAGGACCCAGAGGAGATATCATTAACCTCCTTAGGTGTTCAGATGTATAAGCAGGTGTATGATCGCAACATTGAGTTGCAAGATAGAGTGGAGGAGTTAGAGAGGCAGCTGGCCGAGCAACAGACTGTCTTGTAGCAGAAGAACAGTGAGATTGAGGAGCTCGATATACGTCTTGGGGACGTGGAGTGGAAGCTGGTTCATGTTGAGAGCGAAAAGGAGGAGTTAGGAGAACAGGTTGTGGAACGTCAAACCGCTCTAGAGCAGAAGGATGCTGAGATCCAAGACCTTTCATCACGTCTTGCAGAGGTTGAGTAGAGGCTAGCACAGTCTGAGTATCGACGAGGACAGTTGATAGCCAGGAATGAAATTGTACGAGATGAGTTGAAAAAGGAGTCAGCTGAGCGGGCGAGAGCTGAAACTGCTTGGTTGAGGGAGGCTAACCGCGCAGATCGTGTTGAATGTGAGGTGCGGTCAAAGAAGGCCAAGATTGATGAGATGGAGTATATTTTTCACACCACAGTAGATAGAGCTCAGGATCGAGTTCATCGTCATCCAGATATAATGGGTCGAAGGATGGTGACTCGTATTATGGAGCAGGAACGCCAGGAAGCTGTGCGCCGTGGAATGTCATCGTAGATAATGACTAGATATGCTAGTATGAAAATTTATGAGATTAATAAGTTGTTAATCCCAGTTTTATATAATGAGATAGAATAATTATGTAATCCTGGAACTTTGTGATTTCAGGATAGATGATGTAAATAACTATGATGTTATTTTTGTTATGTTTTAAAACAGTAAATGAATAAATGAGAAAGTTTATCAGATGTGCTATGTGTTAAGTGTTGTTTATAAATGTTCAAGTTAAGACTTAAATGTTTAAGTAATTGAATAATAATCTAATAGCGTAAATTTTTAACAGTAAAATGCCGCCAAGAAGACAAACCCGTCAACAGACCCCTGAGGGATCCACCAATAATAATGAAGAAGCCAACGCTAATCCAATGCAGCAGCTGGTGAATCTGCTAACGGGGGCATTTGCGAATCAACCCCAAGCCCAGGCCACGGCTTTTAAAGACTTCAAGGCTGTCGGACCTCCGGAATGTCACGGCTCTATGAATCCAATTGAAGCCCAAACCTGGGTCATGGAGATGGAGAAGGTGTATGATGTCGTTAGGATCAACGAGGACCAGAAGACGGCATTTGCAACATTTATACTAAAATCAGAAGCTAGCTACTGGTGGCAAGCAAATAAGACTCGAGGTGGCCAAGGGATTATTCCGTGGGAGCGATTTAAGGAGATGTTTTTCGAAACTTACTTTCCGATAAGTGCGCAAAATCAAATGGAGGTGCAATTTCTGGAATTGAAGCAAGGTACTATGACGGTGCCTGAGTATGCTACAAAATTTAACGAGTTAGCGAGGTTTGCGCCATATCAAGTCAACACGGATGAGCGAAAGGCTAGAAGGTTTGAGCAGGGACTGAAGCCCTGGCTGTATAGCTGAGTTTCAATGTTCCAACTGAACTCATTTGCGGCAGTTTTGGAAAAGGCAATTATCGCTGAAGGAGGCAGTGATGCTTTGTCCAAGTATAATCAGGAGCAGAGGAAGAAGAAGAATGAAAGTGAAAATAAGGCAAGTGGTAGCCATGGGGGCAGCGGTCATAAGAAGAAGTGGAGTGATAGTAACTCTGCGGGAAGTCAGCAGAGTAATCAGAAAAAGAAGGTGGAGGTGTGCAGTAACTGCGGAAAGAGTCATGTGGGATTATGTTTGAAGGGTAAGAGGGTATGTTTCAATTGCGGACAAGAGGGTCATATCGCACCGAATTGCCCTAGTCCGAAGAAGGGCGCATGTTTCATCTGCGGGTCGAAGGATCACTTTGCCCGAGACTGTCCTAAGAAAGCAACTACAGGTGGAGCCAGTGCAAGAAAAGGAAACAGCGGTGGAGGCAATCTGACTATCGCAGGACCGACACAGCCCAATCGACCTACTGCTCGAACATTCAATATGATGGTGAAGGATGCTGTGCAGTCAAAGGATGTAGTGTCAGGTATCATTCCAGTCAATAATGTTAATGCTTATATATTATTTGACTCGGGTGCTACTTGCTTATTTATATCCGATGATTTTGCTAAGAAATTAGGGTTACCTCAGGAAGAATTAGATTACCCCATGAATATAGAAATTACGAATAGGGAAGTGATTCCTGTTAAGTTTGTCCACAAGAATTGTCAGATAGATATCAAGAGTCATGTGATGACGGTCAACTTAATCTCAATTCGTCTTGGGGAGTTTGACGTTATTTTGGGTATGGATTGGTTGTTCAACCATAGGGCAGTCATTGACTGTCAAAAGAAGTGTGTAAACCTTATGACTCCGTCAAAGGTAGTGTTTTATGGCAGCAAGTCTCCTAGACAAACGAGTTGTCTGACGGTGATGCAGGCCAGAAAGATGTTGAGACAAGGATGTGTAGGATATCTAGCCTACATAGTCAATACCCGAAAGGTGGGTGCAAAGCTGGAGGAGATACCAGTAGTTAGGGATTTTGCAGACGTGTTTCCTGATGATTTGTCGGGATTACCGCCAGATAGGGAAATTGAGTTTGTAATTGATTTAGCACCAGGTACAACCCCTATATCAAAAGCCCCGTATTGAATGGCTCCGGTAGAGATGAAGGAGTTGATGGTGCAATTGCAAGAGCTGCTGGATAAAAAGTATATTCAACCGAGCGTTTCGCCGAGGGGAGCACCGGTATTATTCGTTAAGAAGAAGGACGGGTCAATGCGTCTTTGCATTGACTATAGAGAGTTGAATAAGGTCATGATTAAAAATAAGTATCTGTTGCCAAGGATCGATGACCTGTTTGACCAACTGAAGGGAGCAAGATATTTTTCAAAGATAGATCTGCGAAGTGGGTACCATCAACTAAAGGTGAGGAAGGAAGACATACCAAAGACGGCATTTCGAACTAGATATGGTCACTATGAGTTTTTGGTTATGTCATTTGGTTTAACGAATGCGCCTGCAGCATTCATGGACTTAATGAATAGGGTGTTCAAACCATTTCTGGATAAATTTGTAGTGGTATTCATAGACGACATTTTGGTTTACTCCAAAACTCAAGAAGAACACGTGGAGCATTTGAGGGTGACATTGGAGGCGTTAAGGAAGGAGAAATTATATGCCAAATTTTCGAAGTGCGAGTTTTGGTTAGAGCGTGTTCAATTCCTTGGACATGTTATTGATAAAGACGGGATTTCAGTGGATCCAGCGAAAGTAGAAGCTGTGATGAACTGGGATCAGCCGAAGACACCGTCAAAGGTGAGGAGTTTCCTAGGTTTAGCAGGATACTACAGACGTTTTATTCAAGATTTCTCCAGGATCGCCACTCCGTTAACAAATTTAACAAGAAAATCAGTGAAGTTTGTTTGGACGGAGAAGTGCGAAGAGAGTTTCTAAGAACTAAAGAAGAGACTAAGTTCGGCACCTGTGTTGTCTTTGCCAGATGATACAGGAAATTTTGTGGTGTATAGCGACGCATCGCATAAAGGACTTGGTTGTGTGTTGATGCAGAATGGTAAGATTATTGCATATGCATCGCGCCAACTAAAAGACTATAAAAAAGGGTATCCGACCCATGATTTGGAGTTAGCTGCCGTGGTGTTTGCTTTGAAAATCTGGAGGCACTATCTCTATGGGGAGAAGTGTGAAATATATACAGACCATAAAAGTCTGAAGTATATTTTCACACAGAAGGATTTGAATATGCGGCAGAGAAGATGTATAGAATTGATCAAAGATTATGATTGTGAAATTCGATACCATCCGGGAAAGGCTAATATGGTTGCCGACACTTTGAGTAGAAAAGGTCGGGAGAAACTATTTTTGTTAACTGCTCAGGAGAAGCTCGTAGCAGAAATGGCTAAATTGGAGTTAGAGGTGAAGGGTCTGGCAAAGCCTAATGAAAAATTGTTCCAGATGAAAACTCAACCAACTCTGGTGGACAAAGTCAAGGAAGCGCAACTCAAGGATGAGGAGTGTATTAATATACGCAAAAGAGTGCTTGAAGGTGAAGAGCTTAAATATAAAATCGATACCGAAGGGTTACTGAGATTTGAAGGAAGAATCTGGGTACCGTCAGTATTGGCAATCAGAGAGGAGATTTTGAACGAAGCTCATAGTTCAAGATTTTCGATACACCCGAGGAGTACAAAAATGTACCAGGATCTTCGACAACATTTTTGGTGGCCAAACATGAAAAGAGAAGTTGCTGAGTGTGTTGCGAAGTGTCTCACTTGTCAGAAAGTTAAAGCGGAGCATCAACGACCAAGTGGTTTGTTACAGCCCTTGGAGATACTAGAATGGAAGTGGGAGCATATCACAATGGACTTTGTGGTAAGGCTTCCAACTACTCAGAAGGGTTATGACGCAATATGGGTCATAGTTGACAGATTAACGAAATCAGCGCATTTCTTGTCGATCAAAATCAGATTCACTTTGGATCAGCTAGCAAAATTATACGTCAAAGAGATTATCTCAAGACACGGTGTCCCAGTATCAATTGTGTCGGACAGAGATCCACGTTTCACATCAAGATTTTGGAGGAGTCTGCAAGCGTATTTGGGAACGCAGTTGAGAATGAGTACAGCCTACCATCCTCAAACCGATGGCCAGAGCGAAAGAACAATTCAAACGTTAGAGGATATGCTTCGAGCATGCGTTATGGATTTTAAAGGCAACTGGTATGATCATTTACCTCTGGTCGAGTTTGCGTATAACAATAGTGATGCAAGTATCGGCATGCCACCCTACGAAGCATTGTACGGAAGAAAGTGCAGAACTCCGTTATGTTGGGATGAGGTTGGAGAACGTCGACTATTGGGACCCGAGCTAGTACAACAAACTGCTGAAATTGTCAAGATAATAAGAGCCAGATTGTTAGTTGCTCAAGACAGGCAGAAGAAATATGCGGATCAGCATCGTCAAAATCGTGAATTTGAAGTTGGGAGTTTTGTGTTTCTCAAAGTATCTCCCTGGAAAGGAAAAATCAGATTTGGTAAAAAGGGTAAACTCAGTCCACGATTTATTGGACCCTTCGAGGTGCTGAAACGTGTTGGTGAGGTAGCTTATGAGGTAGCTTTACCTCCCGAGTTAGATCACATTCACAATGTTTTCCACGTATCGGTGTTACGACCGTATAAGCCTAATTATAAGCATGCAATAAAATATGAACCAATACAGTTTGAAAAAGATTTATCCTATGACGAGATACCTGTACAGATAGTAGACAGGAAAGAGCAGGTTCTTAGAAATAAAGTAATACCTTCTGTTAAGGTAATCTGGAGGAACCACAGTGCTGAAGAAGCTACGTGGGAACTCGAAGAGAAAATGATGCAGAGTTATCCTCAACTGTTTGTTTAATTTTTGTACTGCGATTCTGGGGATAGAATCTTTGTAAGGAGGGGAGAATGTAACGGATAAATTAATTGCGTTGTGATTCTGGGGACAGAATCCTTTTAAGGAGGGAAGGATGTGACGAATGCAATTTTTGTGATTAAATAAAAATATTTATTGAGTTATATAAATATTTTTATTAATTTGTTTATTGAGTAAAATAAATAATTTATAAAGTTATGGTGAAAGAATTTATGTTAAATGTTATTTAAATGTGATTTGATATGATTATTCTAATTTAATTTAATAATTAAATTAGATGATTAAATGGTTTATTTGAATAAATGATTTATTTGAATAAGATAATTTATTTGGTGTTGTTGTTATTGATTAAATAGAATTATTAAAGTTTAATTGAATTTATTTCATAAAAAGTTTAATTAAATTAAAAGTGTGACAATTAAAACTATATAATATAATGATTTATTAAAATAAATGGGAAAGGTTTTATTTTTGTTAAACCAAACAAGGCCTTGTGACCCTTGGTTGGTAAAAATGGATTATTTGGTATTTGGGTTTGCCAAACAAGGCTTAACCCTTTGTGTTTCTTTAACTGTCAAATTGAAAGCTGAGTACGTTAAAAACTAAAAAGGTTATCAGCTATTATCTAAGTTTAAGAAAAAGAGAGAAAATATATATAGAGAAGAAGAGAAGAAAAGTTTAACAGAGCATACAGAGAAAGTTGAGAGAGGAGCTTGAAGATTTGAGAAAGAAATTCTTAAATCAAAGGAGCTTTCTAAGAATTAGAAGGTATAATTCTTGTTAGTTTTGTTCTACACTATATTTTTATTACTCTATTTCTCTGTATATGATTTTTATTTTACCGTATATGAAGTTAGTTGTTCAAAGCATGAAATTATTTGATTATAATTGATTATAAGCATGTGTTAGAGATTATATGGTGATTATAAATTAATTTGTATGAATTAATTCATGAAAGCATGCTTTAGAATTGAGTTTTAGTTTTACAGAGTTTATTTCATGTATGGTATATATGTATGAAATTGGTATTCAAATTGGTTGTTAATTGGTAAAATTGATTTTTGATTATGATTATATAGTGAAAAACGAAAAGAATGCAATTAGAATGGGTTAGAATGGTTCCACAGTAGTTGATTTCATTAAAATGGTTAAAACATGAATATCTTGTTTTAACAGAGAATGTTTTTGATTCAAGTTGGTTGAGTATGTGTAATATGATGTTGAGAATGTTTAGAAACATGTTGGGAAATAGTTTTGTGTTATATTTGATGTCTGGGTATGTTTAAATTATGTGTTGGATGGTAGAATTCGGAAAATTTGGCCAAATTTGGCCTAAGTTTTCACTGGTTGCGAACTGTAGGAGATGACTGCCGAGTCTCTCGCCCCGACGAGAAAAATGAGCTGTAAATCTTCGCCCCGGCGAGAATTTTGTTAAGGAAAAGCTCGCCCCAGCGAGGTCTCGCCCCGGCGAGATATTTGTTCAGTAAATCCTCGCCCTGGCGAGAATCACTGCTGGAATTTTTTTTTTTTTTATTATTTTGTTTTCTTTTCTTGGTAGTTATGATATATCATTTTATGCAGGATTAAACTTAAATTAATGTAATAAGTGAATATTAAGATGTTAATATGGATTCTAAATGATGTTTGATGATGATTAAATGTAAGGTAATATACCGTAGCTTAAAGATAAGTTTTGGAAATTCTTAGAGTGTAACATTGTTGCAATAAAGCTTGTAGCTTCTGAAATAGAGTTGATAATTAGTAGTTAATTGGAAATTGAGGTGAGGATTGGAGTATTAATGTACGTGAGTATTGTAACTAATCGTTTTTGTTGCAATACAAACGGAATTTGTAGGTTGTTTATTGTAAGTGGTTTGTAATTAGGAAGGCTACGTACGAGGCAAGTTTCTGAACTCCATTATTATATTAAGCAAGTTTTTCCTTCCCTTAACTTGTTATCTCATTTAAAGC
The DNA here is from genome assembly GCA_034770075.1 of Aralia elata. Lineage (NCBI taxonomy): Eukaryota > Viridiplantae > Streptophyta > Magnoliopsida > Apiales > Araliaceae > Aralia > Aralia elata. Next base: position 50,721,456 of record CM068380.1, on the reverse strand, counting down.
AAGTTTACTAACATTGAGCAAGTTTACTAACATTAGCTTATTATTATTCAAGCAAGGTTATTACCATGATAAGTGCTTAAGCTTTATTCCAGTAAATTGTTACTCAATCATTGATTGTTATTCAAATTTCGAACACAGTTTATATTGTACAAATTTATTGATGAAACAAATGCTTTACTGACTAGCAAAACCCTTATTGATTCAGCTAGTCCTTAGTTGATGAGCATTCTAAAGACTTAGAATATTTTAAAATCTTTCCAAACCAAGTTCTTTTTGGTACGGATTTTGATACTAAACTGAGATGAACAACCCTAATATAGGGGATTAATTACGCGACAGCGTTAAAATGTTTGTGCACAATACATTGTACAAAGGGCTGATCCCCCTGAGTTCGAGATGGATGGTCCATAGTCTATAAGACTGTTAAAGGTTACGGTAGAAATACTTGTTAACCTAGGACATAGTTCGAGGTCTTGTGACCCTCAGATACAATTTTTAAACCTTGAATTCTATAATCAGTTCTTGGGCCAAGTATCCTATTAATCTTTCATATCTCGATTGGTTATTGATTGAATTCAGAAAGCTATAAATCTATTTCATTAATTATCCGATTGTTATCGTTATTATGATCGTGGGCAATTGTTTGCTCACTCTTGCACTAAAACATTGCAGCTAAGGCAGAGAAATCGGACGAGCCGTCCACGAGCAAAGGCAAGGGCAAGATGCCAAAATAGCAAGAGACTTATTACTCATTTGATGTTTATTTGTATTAAGACTTGTTTTAATAAGATTTGTTTCCGCACTGATGTAATAGAGGTTAGACAACCTGGGAATTGTTTATTTAAGGGATTTAAAATAGTAATCCCTAATGTGGGAAGATATTTCATTCGGTTTAATTTAATGGTCATTTTTTTTATGGGTAGTTAGTTATGAATGAATGTTATAGTGAACACCAAATCAGTGAGAATTAAGTACCTGGATTTGGAGGTGTCACAGTTTGGGCTTTCTAATAAACTATTTGGACCATGTCCCATAATTGTTTGGACCACATAAATTAGCATATGTTCAATACATAAATTTTATCTTATCCTAATTATTTAATTAGGATTTTTTTTAGTCCACTTAATTTGGACATTAAATAATTACTCATATGCGTTTAATTATATAACCCAATTAGACTTGCTTTAATTAGGTTAATATAATTTAATAAGTTGAGATAAAAATAAATCTATTAGGTTAGTTTACTAGTATATATTTTAAATACTAGAATTCTCAAATAAATATAACCCTTAGGTTATTTAATTCTCATTTCTAATATATAATATTAGGTTACAAGGATTTCTTTTTAATTCTCTTTATATAATATATAAATATACATATCTATAATATATATATATATATATATATATATATATATATATATATATATTTAGTCTCATACATATTCCACATAAGTCATAATATATTTATCATCATTGATAAATATTTAATACATTCATTTATCCACATATCCATTCAATGTAAGTCACAAAGTGTTCAATACACTAATAAATAATTTAATATACTTATTTTTTTTTTGGCTTTCCTTTTTTTTGTTCCATTAATTCATTAACTTAATTAGCCCTAATTGGCTTAATAAGTTATTACACAATCATATAAGCAATTTACATTACTAATACTAATTAATCACTTAAAGATTATAAATCTTTTTATTTACCATCTAAGGTTAACATTCAAACTATGTTAATTTTTAACATAAGCTTATCTTACTTTCCTTCCATCAATTTAATTAGTTAATCATCTTTACCTCATGTACATTTCTTAGTCAACTTAAAATAAATAAATTGACTAACCTGCTTAATTCATATCACATATGCTCAAAGTAATAATAATAATAATAAATAAATAAATAAAAAAATTTATTCGCAAAAAAAAATATACATATATAATCATATAAAATTCTCGGTCTTTACAGCTGCGCCCAGAATGAACAAGGAACCAGCGCAGCTGCGCTGAACTCCAAAAACGACTTTCTGGGTTTGGGCGCAGCTGCGCTCCAGAATGAACTGGAAGCGGCGCAGCTGCGCCGAGTAGCAGATTCAGAAAAATAGATTTTTGCCCCAAAATTTTAATCTAATCGCATACCATACACACATGGAATCATCAAAATCGATAATTAGCACAAGATTAGGCCCTGATACCACTGTTAGGTTTGTATAATACGCAAGTATGCAATTAAATTATATAAATAGAGCGGAAGCGCAATAAAAACGATTTTTAAAATTTTAATACAAACTATCACCATGATCAATCTATGTGCTCAATTAACGATATAAACGAAAGAGAAAGAGATAGAGAAATTATACTTTCGTGAATCAAAGCTTCCTCGCACTACAAAAAAATTGGCCTTTAGCAACGATTTTTCGGGCAACGACTTTATAAGTCGTTGCTAAAAGTATATGTTTAGCAACGAAATTTGTCCTTCGTTGCAGATTGGGTCAGGCTTTCACTTTTTGCAACGAAATTTATAAGTTGTTGCAAAATTTTGTTGCTAATTAATTGACGGGAAAAAATTTCTTTAGAAATTCGTTGCAAAATTTTTGGCCACTTGATTTCCCGTCATCGTGGGCAACAAAATTTTTTTGTTGCTAAAAATGGGGCTTTAGCAACGATTTTTCAGGCAACGACTTTATAAGTCGTTGCTAAAAGTGTATGTTTAGCAACGAAACTTGTCATTCGTTGTAGATTATGTCAGGCTTTCACTTTTTGCAATGAAATGAATAAGTCGTTGCAAAATTTGGAAACAAAGTTTGTTAGAAATTCGTTGCAAAATTTCTAATCACTTGATTTCTCCTCATCGTGGGCAACGAAAGTTTTTTTGTTGCTATATTTCGTTGCCTAATATGGACCACATTCATTGGCAATAATTTTTATTTTCGTTGCATATTTTATACAACTTTTTGCAACGACTATTAAAATGTTGCCTTAAATTAAGATAATCCCAATAAGCATGTTTTTGTAAGACCATATTTGGTATTCGGAGAATTGTCAAAAAATATTCGTATTTAGTATTTAAAAATTATGTCCAAATGCGGAATATATTCCAACATGTGACCTATCATTTTGAACTTTGGTCATTTAACCGCTGGAGCAACATAAGTTATCTGTTAATATCTTGCAAGGATTAATATTTATATCAAAACATGAGATTTCCCCCATATATATTCTTTTTTTCTCTTTCACTACATACCATTAATATAATCTCAAGAAGTTATATACTACAATAATAATAATAATAATAATAATAATAATAATAATAACAATAATAATAACAATAATAATAATAACAATAATAATAACAATAACAATAACAATAAAATAATAATAATAATAGTAATAATAATAATAATAAATAAAAATAATAACACTATAATTTCTACTTATATATGTCAAATACTTACAAAATTATGATATTTATCTTACTTGTTCTTTAATTTATTTATTTTGCCTTGAAATATAGTATAAGTTATTCTTTTCAATTATCTTCTTCTTTTGCAACAAATAATTAATGGGCAATCGAACACTTTTTTGATGAAAATTGGTAATAAAATAATTAAATGACATATCGATGATCATACATGATCAATATATAGAAGATTATAACGTAAATTAATAGCCAAGTTAATTAATTAGTTTTTTTAATATTTGACATTTAAAATAAGCAATAATTAATGCTATTGTTTCCCGAAAATCTATTGTTTTTTTATTTTGTAAAAAAAAGAATTGATATAATAATTAGCGCTTGTGGAAAAAAGGGAAAAAAAAAAGTTAAACAGGTCTTTCCATACTAACGATCTTATATATCACAGAATAAAATGACAAATTAGTGTGTTATTATTCTAAGATAATATATTTGTATTTCATGCATAGATTGTTGTGCAAATTATAAAACATATAACCATACATATATATATATATATATATATGTATGTATATATATATATATATATATATATATATGTATGTATCATATGTTATGTATGAATGAAGTAACTTTTATGTATACATTGAAAACCAATGAAGTTTTATTTTTATAGTAACATGGTAGCCACGGTCCTATTTTATTTTTATTATTTTTATTTATTATTATTATTATTGTTGTTGTTGTTGTTGTTATTATTATTATTATTATTATTGCTATTATTATTATTTTATTATTATTATTATTCTATATCTTCCTGAGATTATATTAATGGTATGTAGTGAAGGAGAAGAAAGGAATATATGGGGGAAATCTCATGTTTTGATATAAATATTAATCCTTCCAAAATATTGATAGATAACTTGTGTTGCTTCAGTGGTCAAATGACCAAAGTTTCAAATGATAGGTCACAGGTTTGAATCTATGTAGAAGTATTTTTTGGAAAAAATTCAAAAGACCTGCCACGTCAGCAGCGGACAACGTATATGTGGCGCGTATTGAGTATTTAAAAACAGTAAGTCTAGGCGGACCGGCCAATTGGACCGGTCCCTTAGTTTACCAATGTTCCCTTGGTTTTTTTTTTTGGTATATATCCAAACATATTTATACTCTGGATTTATAAAAATAAAAAATAAAAAAATCCAAAAAAATTAGGTGTAATTTGGATATATATCAAAAAAATGGATGTATGGACCCATACAACTATTTTTTTGATATATATCCAAATTACACCTAATTTTTTTGGATTTTTAAATTTTTTTTTTATAAATCCATAGTATAAATATGTTTGGATATATACCAAAAAAAAAAAGCCAAGGGAACATGGAAATGTCCAATTTCCATGTCCAAAAAATATGTCCATGTAGAAGCACTCATTTAAAAATTATGTCCAAATGTGGAACATATTCGTTTCCATTTTTTATTCGAATAAACAAATTATTCAAATATCCGAATTCGAATGTCAATCACCTAATAAACAATTTATTCAATTTATTTATAAAAAGTAAAAATAAAAAAATATTGACCAATTATTAACAAATCGCAACCATTTAAAGTAGTAAAAATACATATAATAAATAGGAGACATATCAAATACATCATCATTCATAATTGATCATAAAAATCAATTAAAATTTAGTATTATAAATTGTACATATAAGTTGTATAAATTGTACTTATAAGTTGATCCATATTATTTAATTTATTTTTTGCTAAATTTAAATGTATATAAAAGAAAAGAGATACATATACTTAGGGACATTCTCCAAATCGATACAAAATGTATTAGTGAAGGAATTATTACTCACTATATATATTGTTCAGAAGTTTTTTTGCGAGAGATAAAATTGGTCGCTATTTTGTTCTAAATAATTTTTTTTATAATTAATTGTGGCGAATAAAATTTGTAATATAAATACATTAAATTTTTTACAGTAATAAATTTACTTTTAATAACACTTTTTAAGTAACTTACAATATTAACTATTTATTTTAATAAACTATAAAGTAAATAACTTTACACTACGTTAAACTTTAAATTTCATACATTGATCATGACAAAAAAAAGGAAATAAAGATAGCGACGCGCTTTTGTGGAATAAAGTACGTATAAATACCAAAAAAATACTCATATGTTATACATGGTAAAATGCAAAGTAGACCACTGAACTTTAGGGATTTTTGGGTATTGAGCCCTTTTCTTTTGATCAACACAAATTGAGCCCTTTTTTATTAAAAAATTTAGACTTTGACCCCCAGTCACCACATGTGCGTTAACTTGCCTATGTAAATGCACAGATTCGAACACGGAACCTCTAATTTGGAACATTGGTCCAATGACTAATTGAGCAACATGTATCTTATTTTTATTATTTTGCAAAGATTAATATTTATAACTAAACAATTAAATCCCCAAATTAAAAGACAACATATCTCAAGCAGTTCCCATAGCAAACCTTAAGGATATATTTACCGAAAAAAACATATTTTAATTAAATATATTACCTAAAATATTACATAATTTTTGGTAAATATTTTTTTAATAGTAATAATAATAACAACAACAACAACAATACTAATAGTAATAATAACAATACTAATAATAATAGTATTACTAATAATAATAACAACAATAGTAATAATAATAATAGTACTAATTGTGACGCTCCCAAAATAGGTCCATACAACCCATTTTGAGTCGCCAATAACATTCTACAAAATACAATTACAAATACGAATTTTCCCATTTACAAATATTAAGTGTCGTGCAAAATACGACAACACAATACAAATACATCTTAAATTCTCAATACACTTATTGTCACACTAATAGTAAGGTATTGAGACACTTCTATTATCTCGGACCATCACTCCATTCCCCGGCTAGTCCCTGCTACACTCTCTTTTCCTGAGGAGAACAATGGAACAAAAAGGAAAAGGGGTGAGCACGAATAGCCTAGTAAGAAATATCTTGACTAAGATAATGAAGAATAAAAATTATCTTTAGTCTTCAACAATAATAAATCAGAGATTTAAAGATATTATAATTGTTCAACACAACAACTGCAGCGGAATGAACAATCCATTAGAAGAGTCAAGTAGATTATAATATCTACCATCTTCTATAAGTTAAAGGATCACCACCAATATTTTATCCCTGTAACACCAATCAACAATTTCTGCTTATGAACATCCAAATCAACAGTTTATATTTAACAGCCTCTCTTTGCACTATGTGCCAAAGATATTTATTTGTAACATCACCGGTCATGATCATGACAAACGCCAGTTCATCTTTGCACTACGGACCAAAGAGAACTTTCACCACACGCCTTTGTTTGTAACACCAAAAGTCATGATAATACCAATACACAGTTTGGTCAAAATCATGTCACGCCAGTTCATCTTTATAATTTATAATTTAATCAGTATCAAAGATTGACCAAATTGCCAACACGATGACCAAATTGTGGAGTCAAATTCAAGAATGATATTCAAGAAATTATTTCATGCTTCAACTATAACGTATAAAATGAAATAGAAAGATTCAAGTGAAAAGATATTAGATGAAGCACAAACTATTAAGGATATTCTACAAATTTCAAGGATTTTCTCCATTTAAAAATAAGGTTTTGGAAACAAACAGAGATTTCGTATCATAAATGGAGAAATGTGAAAGAAAAGATATTCCTTAAAGAGTACAAAAGAAATGATACGTTATACGAGTATAACAGAATATATGAAACTGCAAATGGATTTTCACCCGTCATGCGGTAATCCGCGTAGACAGATTATTTCCGCAAAAGATTAATAAGTAATGAATACGAATGGTTATTCACCCGTCATGCAGTAATCCGCGTAGACAAATTATTTCCACAAAATATTAATAAGTAACGAATACGAAGGGTTATTCACCCGTCATGCGGTAATCCGCGTAGACAAATTATTTCCACAAAAGATTAATAAGTAACGAATACGAAGGGTTATTCACCCGTCATGCGGTAATCCGCGTAGACAGGTTATCCCCACAAATTAATACGGAATGAATAACAACATTTCTGAGTATAATATCACTTACGAACAAGGAAGCAAATGATATTACATAAGAGTATGAAAGAAATGATATCCCCTACCTTCGTTAATAAGTGATTGGATGTTGCTTTCTATGAACTTTATTAACTTGGACAATACTAGTATTCTCACAAATACTCACAATAGCCTAGCACACTAAGAGAACTCAAGAAATTTAGAGAGAGAGAGGGAGTATAAGTAAGGAAGGTGTGAAGATTTCTTAAGATAACCCCTCCTATTTATAGGAAAACCAAGTTTCATTAATTGCACAATAAGGGCTCGACTTATTACACTTTAGTACCTTCATCTTTGCCTCTACTTTTTAATATAATCCCTCAAGTATTATCAATCTTGCATAACATCCCCTAATAGTTCCCACATGTGAACCAATAGTTCCCACATGTGAACCAATAGTTCACAGCATGTGAATTTTAAAATTTCAATTAGGTACCCCTATGTTAGACTCCACTTTTAATCCATCAATAATGCTAAAATATCATAACAATTAATATGAGTTACAGTGCTATGATAAATAATAAAAAGTACCATGCGAATGCTATTGTAATTATTGAATCAAAATACTGTGTAATTGCTACTTTATCAATTATTGAATCAATAATTTAAAATAATGTGCAATACCGTGTGCCTGTGAAATACCGCGTACTACTGTGGAATAACGCGTTTTACTATTTTTTTTATTACCGGGTATTTCAACAGTTGCCGGTGATAATACTGTTGACAAAATACTGTCGCTTTCAGTATCCGACAATGGGGCCCACTATCGTTGACAATTTTGTCATTTGTAGGGCCCACTAATATTTTGATATTTCGGCATCGTCGTACGGTGCCGAATATAATATTCTCCGACAAAAAGAATATTCCCCGACAAAAAGAATATTCCCCGACATACACTGTTTATAAGATAATTCGCATATAACACCCTTAACTATCATTTATAACAATTAAGCACCTTACTATTTAAAAAAATAAAAAATTTATCATAAAGAAAATAATAAACTTTTATTTCATAAAGTCGGGATCTTACAATCTCCCCTCCTTATGAAATTTCGTCCTCGAAATTGACGTACGTACCTGGCATTTCGAAGAGGTGAGGATACCTTGCTCTCATTTCAGATTCTAACTCCCAGGTCATTTCCTCAACATCATGGTTTCTCCATAAAACTTTGACTTGAGGTATAATCTTTGATCGTAGAATCTGTTCCTTCTTATCCAAGACCTTGATAGGTATCTCTTCGTACGTCAAATCCTCTGCTATCTCGTCTGGTTCTAACTCAATAATGTGGTTTGGATCTTTCACATATTTACGTAGCATGGATATGTGAAAAACATTATGAACACGAGACATGTTTGGCGGTAAGGCGAGTTTGTAGGCCACAGTTCCTACTCGGTCGAGGATTTCAAATAGACCGATAAATCGAGGGTTAAGCTTTCCTCTCTTTCCGAATCGCGTAACACCTTTCCACGGGGCAACACGTAAAAATACATGATCTCCGACACTGAATTCCTCGTCTCTTCGATGAAGATCGGCATAACTCTTTTGTCGATCTTGAGCTGTTTGTATATGTTGCCGGATCATTTGGATCTTTTCCGTAGTCATACGTATCAAATCAGGTCCCAACAATTTTGCCTCACCTACTTCATCCCAACATGCTGGAGATCGACACCTTCGTCCATACAACGCCTCGAAGGGAGCCATGCCTATACTTGCTTGATAACTATAATTGTAAGAGAATTCCACCAATGGCAATTATTTGTCCCAACTTCCTTTGAAGTCTAGTACGCAGAGTCTTAATAGATCTTCAAGGGTTTGAATAGTTCTTTCCGATTGCCCGTCTGTTTGGGGATGGTATGCAGAACTGAATCGTAATTCAGTGCCCATAGCTTTTTGCAAGCTTACCCAAAATCGTGAAGTGAACCTAGGATCTCGATCAGAAACGATGGATACTGGCATGCCATGCAATCTGATAATCTCGCTTATATACATACTAGCAAGACGCTCAAGTGAATAGTTTTCTCGTATAGGCAAGAAATGAGCAGACTTGGTCAATCTATCTATAATGACCCAAATTGCGTCTAAGCCTTGAGAAACCTTGGGAAGACCTGTCACGAAATCCATGTTGATGTGTTCCCACTTCCATTCTGGAATCTCAAGTGGTTGCAATGGACCCCTTGGTACTTGATGCTCTGCCTTGACACGTTGACAAGTTAAACATCTTGCAATAAACTCTGCAATCTCTCTCTTCATATTGTTCCACCAAAATGTATGTCGAAGATCACGATACATTTTGGTACTTCCCGGGTGGATTGCAAATGGTGTGTTGTGTGCCTCCATCATGATTTTGTATTTCAAGTCAGGGTCGTTAGGAACACACAGTCTAGAGTTGACTCGAAGTATTCCGTCTTCGTCGACTCTTGCTTCTGGAATAGCACCTTCTTGTACCTTTTTCTTCATATTCATCAACTCCGGGTTTGTAACTTGAGCAGCTTTAATTTTGTCGATTAAAGCCGGTTCTACCTGTATATGTGCGATCTTCACATGGGTTCCTAGAGCCTTTAACTCTATTTCCATCCTTTGTAAATCATCCAAGATAAGCCTTTGCGATGTCAGTAATGCACTCGTGCTTGCATATGATCTTCTACTCAATGCGTCAGCTACTACGTTCGCCTTTCCAGGATGGTATTGGATGGTATGGTCGTAATCTTTCAACAGCTCGAGCCAACGCCGTTGTCGCATGTTGAGTTCCTTCTGGGTGAAGAAATATTTGAGACTTTTGTGGTCTGTATAGATCTCCACTTTCTCTCCATACAAGTAATGTCTCCAAATCTTCAATGCGAAAATAACTGCTGCCAACTCTAGATCATGAGTAGGATAATTCCTCTCATATTCCTTGAGTTGCCGAGACGCATAGGCTATAACCTTCCCATGTTGCATGAGAACACAACCTAGTCCTTTGCCTGAAGCGTCGCTGTAGATGACAAATCCTTCCGATCCTAATGGTATTGCCAATACAGGTGCTGAAATGAGCCTTCTTTTGAGTTCTTGAAAACTCTTCTCGCATTCTTCGTTCCATTTGAATGTTGTGCTTTTCTGAGTCAGTTGAGTTAATGGAATGGCTATTCGAGAAAATCCTTCTACGAATCTCCGATAATAACCAGCTAGACCCAGAAAGCTTCGTACTTCGGTTGCTGACTTAGGTTGTTCCCAATTTGATACTGCTTCAATCTTCGCTGGATCCACCGAGATTCCTTGTTTAGAAACCAAGTGACCAAGGAATGCAACTTCCTCAAGCCAGAATTCACATTTCTTCAACTTAGCATATAACTTGTTCTCACGAAGCTTTTGAAGTATCAGCCTCAAGTGTTGCTCATGATCTTCACGACTTTTAGAATATATGAGAATGTCATCAATGAAGACAACCACGAAATGATCCAAATAGTCCTTGAATATCCGATTCATCATATCCATGAAAGCAGCAGGAGCATTAGTCAATCCAAAAGACATGACTAGGAATTCATAATTCCCGTATCGAGTTCTAAAGGCAGTCTTTGGAATGTCATCAGTTTTAACTTTTAACTGATGATAACCAGAACGGAGGTCGATCTTTGAAAAGAACTGAGCACCTTGTAACTGGTCGAACAGGTCATCAATGCGAGGTAACGGGTACCTATTTTTGATGGTGACATGGTTTAACTCCCGATAGTCAATGCAAAGTCTCATACTCCCGTCCTTCTTCTTTACGAATAAAATAGGAGCACCCCAAGGCGATGTACTCGGACGTATGAAACCGCTGTCTAACAACTCCTGTAGTTGGACTTTTAACTCTTGAAGTTCAATAGGAGCCATTCGATATGGGGTTTTGGAAATAGGTTTCGTACCGGGTTCAAGGTCGATACAAAATTCAATTTCACGGTCTGGGGGTAGGCCAGGAAGTTCTTCGAGAAATACGTCAGGGAACTCATTAACCACAGAAATATTTTTTAAATCTGACGTACTTTTATTTAAATCCGTTACATGGGCTAAGAAGGCTTGACATCCGTTTTTCAATAAACGAATGGCTTTGTGACTAGAAATGATGGTTATTGATTTCAATGGTTTGGTTGCTTGAATTCGCATAATAGGTTGATTAGGAATATGAAAACTAATGACCTTACGAAAGCAATCAATTTTAGCACGATGAGCAGTTAACCAGTCAATTCCTAATATCACATCAAATTCATGCATGTTCAAGGAGATAAGATCAACAGGTAATGTGAGGGTGCCGATTTGAACAAAGCAAGATTTATAGACTGTAGATGTAACGAATGTTTGTGCTAATGGTGTTTCAACAGATAAGTCAAAATCTAATTTTCTAGGAGTCAAATTCAGGCGTTGAGCACATGTTGGTGAAATAAAAGAATGGGTAGAACCAGTATCTAATAAGGCGTAGACTTCACAAGAGTTAATAAGTAGTTTACCCGTAATAACCTCGTTCGGATTCTGCGGTTTTTGTGACGTCACGACAAAAGCTCTCCCTTGAACCACAGACTTTGATTTGTCCGTGACCGCCTTCGGTGTCATCATTGCAGCTGGACTTGACTTCGCTGCATGACAAAAGCGAGCTATATGGCCTTCCTTTCCACAATTATAACATACTTGGGATGGAGATTGTGTACAATTTGGACTGATGTGTCCTTCCTTCCCACACCTGAAACATCTAACAGGTGGTCGTTCTCCTTCCTTCGAAACTAGTACTGGTGCTGGTGCTGACGTTGGTACCTTTCCATGGTTGTTGAATCTCCTCTTCTTGGAATTGTTGCCACTTGACTCACTCCTTCTGTTATCAGGGCCAGGATTACCACCGAAGTGGTTACCATATCCGGTGTTGTGATTCCCTCCTCGTTGATTATCATTATTTCGATAATTGCTGCCACCATTACGATTATTACCGTGATTTTGCTCTCGTGGTTGGGTGTTGCTCCCTGGTTGTAGTAGTCCTCTTTCCTGCTCCACTACTTGAGCCCTATCCACAGCATCTGCGTATATACAAATTTTATGAGAAACGAGATATTGGCGAATCTCTGGTTTCAAACCTCGTAGGAACATTCGTGTCATCCGTTTCTCAGTGTCCACCAAATGGGATGCAAAACGCGACAGCTCGGCGAACTTGACTTCGTACTGTGACACCGTCATGTTGTTCTGTTCCAGTTTGATGAATTCTACCTCCTTCATATGACGAATACTTTCCGGGAAATACTTCTCGTTAAATAATTCCTGGAACTCAACCCAAAACATCTCGAGTGCCGAATGATGGGTACGTTTCACAGATTCCCACCAATGATCCGCTTCTCCTCGTAACATAAAGGTGGCAAAAGGAACCTTTTGGTCGTCCGTGCAACGCAGTACATCAAATATCATTGTTAATTGTTTAAGCCATGCCTCTGCCTTGAGTGGATCTGGCTTGCCGAAAAATTCAGGTGGTCCCAATTCTTTGAACTGCTTGGTAGTGACCATCCGTACATTATCAGTGTTTCTGCCAGTATTGTAGATAGGAGCTCTTCTCGCCTAGTTCTGCAGGTATTGCATGAAGTTCCTAAAAAGTTCATCATTCATCCGGTTGTTAGCATCATGATTAACATCATGATGTTCTGAGTTTGCACCCGAATTATTTGTAGCTTCCTTGTTTTCAGCCACAATGGTCTCATAGTGAATCTCTTGGTTTTCAGATGCCATTATGAAATGTGATCACAAAACAAATATTAGTTAAATAAATAGACATGCAACATCTTGTCCCTATAACCAAACCAATTACTTAAATAACCAAAAATAGCTTAGGTAGGACACACTAGCGAAGGATTTTACTCGTCTCTCCCCTCCTAGTTTTAATCCCAGATCTCTACCAGAGATCATATCCCTAAGCTCTGATACCAACTGTGACGCCCCCAAAATAGGTCCATACAACCCATTTTGAGTCGCCAATAACATTCCACAAAATACAATTACAAATACGAATTTTCCCATTTACAAATATTAAGTGTCGTGCAAAATACGACAACACAATATAAATACATCTTAAATTCTCAATACACTTATTGTCACACTAATAGTAAGGTATTGAGACACTTCTATTATCTCGGACCATCACTCCATTCCCCGGCTAGTCCCCGCTACACTCTCTTTTCCTGAGGAGAACAATGGAACAAAAAGAAAAAGGGTGAGTACGAATAGCCCAGTAAGAAATATCATTACTAAGATAATGAAGAATAAAAATTATCTTTAGTCTTCAACAAAAATAAATCAGAGATTTAAAGATATTATAATTGTTCAACACAACAACTGCAGCAAAATGAACAATCCATTAGAAGAGTCAAGTAGATTATAATATCTACCATCTTCTATAAGTTAAAGGATCACCACCAATATTTTATCCTGTAACACCAATCAACAATTTCTGCTTATGAACATCCAAATCAACAGTTTATTTTTAACAGTCTCTCTTTGCACTATGTGCCAAAGATATTTATTTGTAACATCACCGGTCATGATCATGCCAAACGCCAGTTCATCTTTGCACTACGGGCCAAAGAGAACTTTCACCATACGCCTTTGTTTGTAACACCAAAAGTCATGATAATACCAATACACAGTTTGGTCAAAATCATGTCACGCCAGTTCATCTTTGCACTACGGGCCAAAGAGAACTATCACCACAATTTAAGTATGAGGATGATGAAAATGATACAGTGAGATTAAGGATAAAAAAAACTTTATAATTTAATCAGTATCAAAGATTGACCAAATTGCCAACACGATGACCAAATTGTGGAGTCAAATTCAAGAATGATATTCAAGAAATTATTTCATGCTTCAACTATAACGTATAAAATGAAATAGAAAGATTCAAGTGAAAAGATATTAGATGAAGCACAAACTATTAAGGATATTCTACTAATTTCAAGGATTTTCTCCATTTAAAAATAAGGTTTTGGAAACAAACAGAGATTTCTTATCATAAATGGAGAAATGTGAAAGAAAAGATATTCTTTAAAGAGTACAAAAGAAATGATACGTTATACGAGTATAACAGAATATATGAAACTGCAAATGGATTTTCACCCGTCATGCGGTAATCCGCGTAGACAGATTATTTCCACAAAAGATTAATAAGTAATGAATACGAAGGGTTATTCACCCGTCATGCGGTAATCCGCGTAGACAAATTATTTCCACAAAAGATTAATAAGTAACGAATACGAAGGGTTATTCACCCGTCATGCGGTAATCCGCGTAGACAGGTTATCCCCACAAATTAATACGGAATGAATAACAACCTTTCTGAGTATAATATCACTTACGAACAAGGAAGCAAATGATATTACATAAGAGTATGAAAGAAATGATATCCCCTACCTTCGTTAATAAGTTATTGGATGTTGCTTTCTATGAAGTTTATTAACTTGGACAATACTAGTATTCTCACAAATACTCACAATAGCCTAGCACACTAAGAGAACTCAAGAAATTTAGAGAGAGAGAGGGAGTATAAGTAAGGAAGGTGTGAAGATTTCTTAAGATAACCCCTCCTATTTATAGGAAAACTAAGTTTCATTAATTGCACAATAAGGGCTTGACTTATTACACTTTAGTACCTTCATCTTTGCCTTTACTTTTTAATATAATCCCTCAAGTATTATTAATCTTGCATAACATCCCCTAATAGTTCCCACATGTGAACCAATAGTTCACAGCATGTGAATTTTAAAATTTCAATTAGGTACCCTTATGTTAGACTCCACTTTTTATCCATCAATAATGCTAAAATATCATAACAATTAATATGAGTTACAGTGCTATGATAAATAATAAAAAGTACCATGCGGATGCTATTGTAATTATTGAATCAAAATACTGTGTAATTGCTACTTTATCAATTATTGAATCAATAATTTAAAATACTGTGCAATACCGTGTGCTTGTGAAATACCGCGTACTACTGTGGAATAACGTGTTTTACTATTTTTTTTATTACCGGGTATTTCAACAGTTGCCGGTGATAATACTGTTGACAAAATACTGTCGCTTTCAGTATCCGACAATGGGGCCCACTATCGTTGACAATTTTGTCATTTGTGGGGCCCACTAATATTTTGATATTTCGGCGCCGTCGTACGGTGCCGAATATAATATTCTCCGACAAAAAGAATATTCCCCGACAAAAAGAATATTCCCCGACATACACTGTTTATAAGATAATTCGCATATAACACCCTTAACTATCATTTATAACAATTAAGCACCTTACTATTTAAAAAAATAAAAAATTTATCATAAAGAAAATAATAAACTTTTATTTCATAAAGTCGGGATCTTACACTAATAATAATAATAATAATAATAATAATAATAATAATAACAATAATAATAATAATAGTGGTACTAATAATAATAATAATAGTACTACTACTAATAATAACAATAATAGTAATAGTAATACTAATAATACTAATAATAATAATAATAATAATAATAATAATAATAATAATAATAATTATTATTATTATTATTATTATTATTATTACTCATTTTACTCATTTATCATGTAAGCCACAAACATCTGAGACGAAGAGAAGTGAGAGAGGAGAGAGAGGATGATGCCGGGCAGATTCGAAGACGAAGAGAAGTGGATTGCAGAAGGAATTGCTGGCATTTAAATAAAATGAGTATTACAAATAAAATAATAAATAACCAGAAAAATACTTAATCGTAACAGTAATTAATGGACATCTTAAAAATAATTATATTTCAAAAATAATAATAAAATATTATTATTATTATTATTATTATTATTATTAGTATTGTTATTGTTAGTATTAGTATTGTTGTTGTTGTTATTATTATTATTATTATTACTATTAAAAAAAATATTTAAATTCTCATCTAATTGCATATTTTTTTATACATATTAGTGATATTATATAAATATTTATAAATAATAAAAATATGACATTTAATTCTAAGGATATTGCGCACAAATTATTGTAAAAAATAAATTATTTAATATAAGTAAATATTTAACTTAAGATTACATAAAATAATAAGAACTTTTATTCTTAGACGGAGGGAGTAACTTAAATCATGAACAAATCTTTAAGTCCAAACATAAAACATAAAAAGAAGAGTAGCAATGGTATACCCCTAGCTATTCCTAGTTCTCCTTTTACATTTTTTCAAATATATTATAAAATTATATTATAATACTATCAGATCTAAGAGAAAACATAAAAGATGAAAAAAAATTTATTATGTTTTATGAACTAAAACAGAATAAAGTTATTTAAAAATGACTTATAAGTCATTCATAATAAGTTAGTTTGACCCATATATATATATATATATATATATATATATATATATATATATATACACACACACACACACACACACATATATTAATAACTTATATTCAATAATTAATTAATAAGTTACATATATATAAATTAATTATATATATAGGTATTAGCTTGTTACAAATTTTGTACTTTCAAAATTTACGTGCGACAACATGAGGCAATAACAATGGATAATATAATTTTATTATTAAATTGTGTTAGGTCCGAATTATTTAAAATTAATGAACTATACTTTAAAAGTCATTATTTTTTTCCTTATTCTAGTTATAATTGTAATTAGAGCATTCGTTTTAAAGTTTAAATTTAGGATTTCAAAAATGATAACAACTTATTGAAATTGTAATTTAGAATATTGATTATTGTATTTATTAAAAATAAATAAATTAACATTCATTCATTAATAAACTATACTTTAAAATTTATTATTTTTTTATTTTAGCTATAGTTGTAATTAAAGTATTCATTTTAAAATTTAATATTTCAAAAATGATAAAAACTTACTCAAATTATAATTTAAAATAATAATTATTATATTTATTAAAAATAATAAAATTAACATCCATTTATTAATAAATTTTACTTTAAAATTCATTATTTTTTTATTCTGATTATAGACTTATAGTTATAATAATACAACTTTTATCTTTTGTATCTAGATCTATAGATCTTCTTTTTCTAGGGTAGGATGAATATACTCCCAAAGTTTCGATATGAAACCCCTCCTCCATCATTTCTGTCTCCATCCGTTTTCAAAATCCCGCCCCGGTCCACCAGCGGCGGCTACAAGTGCGGCGAATGGCTACAGTCTGATAAGATATGGTCGAGTCGTCTCCGGGTCGTGTCGTGTAAAGATCGTTGCGAGATCCGACTGGAGGATCCCAACTCCGGCGACCTGTTCACCGATTGCTTTGTCAATCCCGGGCAGAGAGAGAATGTGGTCGAGTCTGTTCTCGATTCGTCGCGGTACTTCGTGTCGTGCAAAGATCAATGCGAAATCCGACAGGTTCTGTTTTTACTTTCCATACTAGTAAAATTTAATCTTGTTTATTGTCTAGCTAGTGCAGTTTCAATCTTATTTTAGAGGACTTTTTTCTTTCAATTTTGAAATGGGTTAGGGAAATTTATCTGGTTCAAGTCTACTAATAGGAAGATGCAATTGTTTTAGACCTGAATTTAACATTCTATATTCTTTTGTTGAATTGGGAATTAACTGTTTTACCCAGACTAACTGCCTGCTGGTTTATTGTTCCTTTCAATTTTCTGGTTTATGTTTGAAAGCTTGAACTAATTTGAGCATTTGTTACAAATTGATGAAGTTGATTGGGCGAACACCGATGATATATTTGAACAAAGTAACAAAAGGCTATGTGGCTAATGTGGCCCTCTTCCTGTAATAAATAGGAAGAATTAGACTTAGAATGGGACTGTAGTGAGTATTTCTTTGACTGAATGTGGCTAATTGAGGGAAGTTGGGTTGATATAGAAGAGGAATAGACGTGTATGAGGAGTTATGGGTTAGTGGGATGAAGTCCAGGAGTTATAGTCCAGGTTTTATGAATGGAATACAGGTATGGTGCAATTTTTGCAATACACAGTCTATGTTGTAAGCTTTTGTCAATTGCATGGAGCTCAATAAGTTCTAGTCCATTAACTTTTGTTCCTAATAATAGGATTTGATTTAGAGCCATGGGGTTTAGGTTGGTTGTGCGAAGGTATAAGGAAGTTAAAATGAAATGATAACTCAATTAAATGGCTATAATGGGAAGGTTTCAAAATAGTGCACACCAAGTACTTGACAAAATTCCTTAATATGCAGTTTTTGACTAAAAAATCAAATATTAGACAAAACCCAAGCTTGAGATGGATAGATATCTTACATATGATGATAACTAGAGAGTTTAAACTTGTTAGATTAAAACAAAAATCAATTTGACAAAACCCAAGCTTGGGATATATGTTATTTTCTGATTCACAGATCATAAAATTCAGGACTAGTATAAATCACTAATTACTACTTCAAATATATGTTAAGGTACTAGCTTTCTTCTTTTTGAGCTATTCGCATGCTTACTGCTGTGTTGCTTAGCTCACTTTTTAGTTGACCAATTTCTATTCTATTCCATTTGTCTTTGTTTTGCTTGGGGCTTTTCTTAGTTCGTAGAAATTTTGAATTGAAATTAATTTATTTCATAGAGATTGAGACGAGGTATATGAATTCAAAAGTTTGCATGAATGGATTGTGCGGGGCATCCTCCGGCCAATGGAAAAAAGGTTGGCCTTTTTGATCTGGTGGTTTCGCCATTCTTTGTGATAACTGCAGGTGCGTATTCCTTATTTTTTCCTTTCCCGCACCTTTAGCTTTTTCATTCAGTTCACCTTGTTATTTAGAGTGTTTGACCTTTTAATTTTTGCTTTGTCACGGGGCCAATTACCCCTACAATTTTATAATCAGCTCTACAACGAGTTTTATACATTTAGGCTGATAATTTCTAAAGTCACTGTGGGAGTATAACATGTTTCTTTTAATGTTGTAATACTTATGAGTATTTATATCATCATACAGACGAGTGTAAAGTCCTTGCTATATAGTTTACAGGGTATGATTTACTTCTAGGCCTTGCTTCCATTCTTTATGGATATGTTAGATATTGTATCTAACTATCTATAAACAAGTTATTTAATTAAAGGGAATATATTCAAACCAACTTATGTGTTGATATGTAACTATGACTATATCCTTGATTTTCAGGAAGGTGGATTTGATTTAGATATGACGTACATCACAAGGAACATCATTGCTATGGAATTTCCTGCAAGTGATATGAGCTCTAGTTTTTTTGGATATGTTGAGGTAAGAAAAGGGATATTCTCTACGGTCCATTCCTTTTCCTTTTATAAAATAATTTTTTGTGCATAAATAAAAATTAAATTATTTGAAAATGCATTGTAGGGATTCTACAGAAATCACATGGAAGAAGTGATCAAGTTCTTTGAAACCCATCACAAGGTAATAGATTATAACAAATTATGTGTATATCTTTTGTTAAAGAATTAGTTGTTTATGACATATGTATGTGAGAATACTAAAAGCTTTATTTTTTCAAGTTTGTCATTCAAACCTATTTCTTTTTTTTGTGTGTCTAGTACCCAGGCAATGATATTGACATCTTGCTCCATCTGGATCTTTATTGTATCTGAATAAATCCGGTGACAGTTTGGATTTTCTTGACAGTGTTCTTGCAAATTTACCTTCTTTGAGTGAATCCGATCAACTTTCTATATGCAGGATAAATACAAAGTATACAATCTTTGTTCTGAGAGGTTGTATGATGCATCCCTATTTGAAGGAAAGGTTGTTATGTACTTTTTTTTTCAAAGTCAAATATGCTTCGCAATGCATTTGAAAGATAACTCTGACAAAATATTAACTTTTTGCATCAATTTTTTTGATGATTAATGATTAGCCTTGAGCTATTTATTGCTCAGAGATACTGGTTCCTCACAACCTCTGAAACTAGTGTCCTATTTGGGTTATCTTAGTCAAGATAATTGGAGATTGTGCAGCTCCATTTCCTCCCACTCCCAATCAATCTTCTGTATATTGTACTTGTACAGCTCGAAAGATGTTAAATCTTTTGAAAGACTCAAAAGGTTATGCGCGCGCACACACATATTAATGTTATAGTTTATATGTTAAGATCAATGTTTCAATGCATTAATGTTAGTAGTCCGCTTTCAAGGTAATTTACATAAAAATTGTATGCCAGTTTCTTATATCTGACATCATTCTCCTGTCAGGTTGCTAGTTTCTCGTTTGATGATCATAATTGCCCTCCCATTTAACTCATAATATCATTTTGTCAATGGGAGACTGTATTCGAAAGCTTTGAGCAAGCGGACCCCTCAATAACTCAATTGTAAGCTGTCTATACGAACTCAAAAATATGTTTACCACTATGCTTACTGAAATTAATTCATGAAATGGCCGATTAAGATTCCAATTTTTTCTCGTAACAGAGCAATCATATAGTCGCACTGAAGGTTCTTTTTTTATTTGGATTTGTAGCAAATGATATTGTGATTGCCTATTTGTCTTTTTCTGCTTATGAGCAATACGGTGTACATTAGTACCACGTAGCAACTCTATTGTCTTTGTGTATTGATTTTGGCATCAAGTGCCTCTGGTGACCTATTTGCTTTATTTTTCTGACTTGTTATTATTTTTAAATATGTGCAGGAAGACTGCTTCTATGACATGCCTTACAATACTGGGTATCAAATTTTTGTGCTACGTTTACGGAAGACAAGGGACGAAATTATGAAGTGTACTCTCTCTATATGTAGATATATATTTTGATTGAAGAACTGTGGTAACTTTAGATGATTAATTGTAAAGGTAATGAATGATTATGTAGTGGATGATTTTATTAAGTTAATAATATTTTAGTTTTTTGTATTTTTGTCATTATTTTCTATGGGGACATTGAGCCAGCCAGGTACATAAAAAGAATGTCAAATTTTAATTTGGCAACAATATAATTCGTTACAAAAGCATTGAATAAGTTTTAATATAGCAACAATTTTTTATACATTTAGCAACAAATTTTTGTTGCTAATTGCATTAAAAATATAATATTTGGCAACGAAAAATTAACCTAATAACAACAGAGAGGATATTGTTGATAATACTAAAATAAAAGGTAATATTTTTTATCGTTACAAATTATATTAACTTTCGTTGCACATATAAAGAGACAATAATATATAATGTCGTTGCTAATCGACGACTTTCGTTGCTATTGAAAAATAACCAGCAACAAATATTTTCATTGCTGATTCAGCATAATGTCGTTGTCAAATAATATAATCAGCAACGAAAATCGTTGCTAAAAAGTTTACATTCCGCAACGAAAGCAAACTTAGGCAACAATTTTCATAATTTACTGCAACGAAAAATGTCGTTGTAAAATGGTGTCAATTGCAACAAAAATTCATGGTCGTTGCAAAAAAAAAGAGTTCATTTCGTTGCCAATTAGCAGGCTTTTGCAATGAAATGGAGTTTTTAGCAACGAAAGTTTAATTATTCTGCAACAATACAATTTGTTGCTAATCGATGTCTCTGTACGAAAGCCAAATTTCGTTGCAAAATGTATTACTTTTGGCAACGAAAAAAAAACGTTCGTTGCGGAACAATTAGCAACGCTCATTGCGCAACGAAAGACGCAACGACAGTAAAGTCGTTGCCAAAATCCTTTTGCAACGAAATGTGGCACCTTTAGCAACGAAAATCGGTTGTTGCTGAAGCCCCATTTTTTTGTAGTGTCGGATACAAGTTTACCTCCAAATCGTTTGCGTTCTCCTCGAATTCCACCGATGAGATTCCTTCCTTCGATCAACGTTAGTCACCCAAGTGTTTGGCCTCTAGAGGTGATCCGCCAAGGAAGAATAGATATTCAAGAAGATGAGTGTTGGCAAAACCCTAGTTTCTATCTCTATAGAAATTGTAAATACTCTCCACAATTCTAATGCAAGAGTGTGTAACCCTAATCTATGATAAGACTCCTCTTATTTATAGATGTAGGAAAATCCTTCCCTAAACTATTTAGGATTAGGGTTTCTATTCTAATTAAACTCCTTTAATTAAATTAAACTGCTAATGTAATTAGGAATTCATGAGAGAATATTTCTATTAATTAATTTCCAATTCCTATTGGGAATTAAATAACAGTAATAATAATAATAATAATAATAATAATAATAATAATAATAATAATAATAATAATAATAATAATAATAATAATAATAATAATAATACTAATAATAAGATTCCTCTTATTAATTTATATTTAATATTTCTAAAATATTAAATAATAAATATTAAGCTATTTAATTTATTCTCTCCATAGACTAAATTAAATACACTTAACTTATTATTACAATTATGTCATTTACTTCTTAAATAAATATTTTCTTTTTACAGTTTTACCCCTTAGGTTCTCTATATTAAACCTATTGTGAATAAATCAATTAGAACAATTCTAATCTTATTTAAATAAATAAATTAAACTATTTAATTTATTTAATTAAATAATATTTATTCTACAATAAGGGTAAGTCGTCTTAGCGATCAACGACTTTCCAGATAATATAGATTTCAACATTAATCACAAAAGAACATTTTAGTGAATAGTTACCGTACAATTTAATCCTTCTACCATACAATGTCCCAATTAACTATAAGACATGGATTTACTGTCAAGTCTTATTTTATTTAATTATATGTATTTCGATTCCCAAATGCACAACTCTAAATAATGCAAATTAGAAACTCCTTTCTAATTTCATTCTGCTTTGGCCAAGGACTACTGAATTGTCATTTATCGAATCACGTAGGACATTCACATCTTTTACTAGATGTGGTAGATTCTTTGTTGATCATTCACTTATCTCCATGTACAACTTATTATACCCAATCATACCCTTTGATATACCCTAAAGGTCTTAAGGGACATATTAAAGTATAACTCATCATACACAAGATACTATGATGATCTCAAGTCCACGGATCACTTGTACTACTATCACTAGAGGAATTTCTATTGACAGATGAGTAAAACTCCATTAGATATTTCCTTAACGAGTTACGTTCAGTGAACTTATTCTCCAATAAGCACCTACATACTTGCTTTAGTGTCCCACCCAAATGATTATGAGTTCAATAAGCACCTACATACCTAAGAGCAAGCAACGTATGTACTAATCTATCTAGATTCACTAATCCCCTTTTTTTTAGTAATCCAACGATTAGGAACGATTTTAGTTTTAAGCTATCTAAAATTTAGATCTCATTAGCTTGATCCTATCATGATTCTAAAAGCATTGCTTAAAATTATGGGTTTATCACATATTAAATAACAACACGATGTAGATAAAGTAAAATGCCTTTAATACTTTTATTAATAAATGAATAAGACTAAAAAGTATATGTATATGCTACATCATATCAAATATTATTGGCTTGTGTGCATACTACTTTCATCATGAACACTAGTTGTCTTGTATACATAACTCATTATGTCCTTCATCTTGTTAGCTCATTGTGTACATATTTAATCACAAAGTTGTTATCCTCGATTTGGTTTCGGCTCTAGTCACTCTTGATCTTGGCTTCTTGGTTCGACTCTTAGCTCATATGCCAGCACTTCGGCATACTTGGGTGAAGTTCTAACAGATATTTCCAAATCAGTGCTCTTGCTCTAGTTCACCACATTTTTAATCTTGATGCAGTTCACCTCTTATAGATTCCTTCCTTTCTGGCCATTGAAATCTTGCCGTTGCTAACTTCCCGTTGCAAATCTTCCCGTTGGAGATTTTCTTGCTCCAGACTCCTTTATTGCATCAATGAATATTTTACTCCTTAAAGTCTACAAGTGATGGCTGAGTCAGCATTCCTTTAACTGGTACCAAGGTAGTGGAGTCATGTGTGATGCCTTTGACTGCTGAAAACATGGCTGTTTGAATCCCACAGAGATTGGTTCCCCATTATGCTCTTTTAAGTAATCAACCGCTCATCTTGGGATTATTAATTTAAGTGCTTTGATATCTATAATTCTTGCTAGCACTTACGTACTCTACTATTAACTGAGTTGTAGCTTTTTACTTCTGATCGTAGAGTTATCCGTTTGCTCCATAATGTGGCTCTAAGATCATGCTTGTTTGAACACCGCTTTATAAGTCGTAGAGTGGGTGTCTATTCTTGCTCTACGCTTTGTTGTGATTCTTACTATTCTGAAGTTATGCCTTTCATGCTCTGTGATCTTCATTAAGCTTTATGTTCTTAGAGCATATGTTCATGATCCGATTGAGCTTTTGCTGTAGCTTTCTTATCATAGAGGACTGCTCTATGATCTTCAGCTGCTAGCTCTTTCATTGTAGAGGAATGCTCTACCATCTTCAGATATTGTCTCTATGGTTATGTCACAGAGGACTGCTCTATGCTCTTCTAATGCTAGCACTTTCATTATAGAGGACTGCTCTGCTATCTTCAGATATTATCTCTGCTGAGCTTAAGTGATTTTATATCTGGCAGAGTATCTTTGTTATCTGTGTCTTAGCTCTATGATACCTTGATCAAGATATTGCTTACTCACTCTACGATCTTGACTAAGGTACAAATCGTAGAGTCTTGGTGGAATCCTTGAGTATTGGTTTGAGCTGCTCTTCATTCTTCGTTTAGGACTTGATGCTTTAGATGCGGTCTAAGATCTTTGTTCAGTTTGTTTGATCATTCAAGGATAGCTTACTTGATAATCTTCATGAAGACTGCTACCATAGCCTTGAGTGTTCTTGCAGAGGTTACTCTACATTCTGCTTGGTCGTAGACTATTTATGGGAGTCGTAGAATGTCTGACTGTAT
Source organism: Aralia elata (assembly GCA_034770075.1). Taxonomy (NCBI): domain Eukaryota; kingdom Viridiplantae; phylum Streptophyta; class Magnoliopsida; order Apiales; family Araliaceae; genus Aralia; species Aralia elata. The sequence continues at coordinate 50,696,080 of CM068380.1, read as the reverse complement.
TAACTCTGCGATCCCGTGACAACTCAACGATTCACACTTAGCTTTACTCTGGGATGCCGAGTGAGCTCTACGATCTGCCGAGCCTTTGTGTTACATTTGCTTGGCGAGCTCTACGATCTCACACTTAGCTTTGCAATCTTTTGCTGACTTTACTGCTAGCTTGCTGACTGCTCTATGATCGTTTTTTGGTTGTTCTTTGGTCATGATAGAGTTGCTCTTTGATAGTTGTTGTAGTGTTCTACGATCAGTCAAGCCTTGCTTTTTACATATAACATTTCAGCTCACAAGATCAACCTAACAAGTTTGATCTTTTATATTCTAAATCCTCGTACATCAAATTCATTTAAAGACTTTACAATACTTATTATTACAAATATGCTTTGATCAGATAAACGACAATTCAACTCAGATCAGCCTAACATATTTGATCTTTCCAATCTAAGTCTTTGTACATATATTTCTTGAAGGACTTTACAAAACTTATCATTGTGAATGTTCTTTTAATGATTTTGTCATCAATCAAATCTCATACCAAGAATTAGTAATCTCATGCAGATCTTTTAACAATCTCCCTGTAGACACCCAAATTTTGCACTTCCTATACTAACTATGATAGGAGGGCAAATTCGTCAAATGAACCGGCCTGTGAGAGCGAGGGATGCACAAGTGCGAACACTCGACGCCACCGCAACGATTTGCAAATCAAAACCGACGTGACAGCAGGGCCGTCCGAAATGAACATGCCCGAATGATGTCGCACGTCTCCCAGTAATTCCCGGATTGCAAAATACAAACCTGTCGGCGAAAACCAATGTCACGACACGCGAATCGAGGTGTGGCATGGAAATCGAGAAAATCAGCCCACCCAGCCGCGGATTGATCTGCGGCCAAACGATTAAAATAATGGTGGTGCGCACGGGACTCGAAACCAGGAAACCAGCTGAGTGCGATGGGAGGTGGGCCAGCCAGCCGGCCAGCCGCAGATCAATCTGCGGCTGGCTTTGGCCAGGCTATTTCAGCTCATTTCCTGCAGAAGGTTGAGGAGGGAGGCAGCAAGAAAAAATCAGCAGCAGCAGCTCGGAATAGGGAAAAAACAACAGCAAAACAAGAGGAATTAGGAGAGAAAAAGAGTGAGAAATAGTGAGCAATTGTATCCATTTTATGAGATTACATCTCATATTTTCTACTCTATTCAATACACAAATTCATACATATTGTGGGGATTATTTGCAAGGTGAAAAATCCTTTGTTTTAGCATTTTGTTTTACCATTTTTGTTAAGTTTTTCGTCATCCAAATTATATTAAATGTAGTTGTTCTTGCATATTGTTGTGAATCCATGGATGGAGGGCTATTAGTGAGGGTTCCAAATGGAACGAAATTCCTCCTAATGGCCCGATGATATCCATTTGGTGAATTTTAGCTCGTTGTAATGATGTATTGTGCATAGACCGTTTAGATTGTTATTCTTAGGATCTTGTGGGTGTGTAGCGATTTTGGATGTGAGCCTAGGAGCGCGACCCCGTGGTCCAAATCCGATGATGGACATCTTTTGATATATGTAATAAATTCGATGTACCTTTCATTGTAAATATGTAATCGTCGGGCCTTAAAACGACGCCAAGGCGAGAATCGTGTTTAAGGCCCCGTCATAGTGAAAGTATGCGATTGTGGGCGTTCGGGGTTATTTTGATGGCTTATATGCCCATGAGTAGCCCCAACGCATTTTAATGCTTGATTTGATTTATGAGATGAAATTGATTTCAAAGCTAAACGCTAAGATTTTCATAAAAATCAATCAAATTAGGTTGTTAGCATCACGAGGCTTAAAATGAGAAGTGCTAACGAATGTCGATTCCTATTTAACGAGAAAGCTAAAGAAAATCGTTTTCAGACATCACAAAAATTGTTTCATAAAATAAGTGACGTTTTATTAAACCGTTGTGCATAGGGTTAAAGAGATCCTAGAAATTGCCCATCATTTGAGTTACGAGGGCAACGTATAGATCTCGATTCCTATTTTGACGAAGGTTTAAAACTCTTGTTTTTCCAAAACGACACCTAAAGAAAAATCCCATGGCTTTTGACAATTAAAATCAAACCTCTCTCATAAAGAATCAAGCTTTCTCGTGTATGCCGAAAAGACATCCTGAAGCGTTCTCAAATTAAAGCACGACTTTCCCTAAAAATCCAAATGATTCTTTCATACAAACTCACCACAACATTCACATAGGCACACACACACACGCGCGCGCATGCACACACATTTCATGAATTAAAGGATAGGAAAGCATCCAGATTGCGGTAACCGTATTTCACGGAAGTCGGGGGGTGCCTAACACCTTCCCCTCGCTTAAGCAAGCCCCCGAACTCTATGAATCTCGATTCGCAGACCAATTAATTCGGAGTCATACATGAGCCAGCGATTTACAAAAAAACGAAACTCGGATGAGTTGGTACATCCATTTCAAATATACCAACTGGTGACTCTGGTTAATTGGCTCATCATTAAAAACGATCTTTCAAAACCCCGTCGACATCAATGCCGACCTTTTCCAAAGAATCACCTAATAACAAAGGCTAAAATCGGAAAAGGACAAATATAGCGATAAAGACGAAAAAACCCGGCGTCGACAGCTGGCGACTCTGCTGGGGACATTAGAGGGCTTAAGCCGCGTTCAAATCTTGAGGCTTTCCTATCCTTTAATATTCATGAATGTGTATGTACATGCGATATTTTGACCCGTTTTACTGGTTGGTGTGTGAATGTGTGTTTTGGTCCAATGAATGATTGAGTGGAATAGAATGACTTTGCTTTAAAGTAATCATGTGCATACGGTGAGGACGATGAATGTGAATGTATGTTGAGAGAGTACCTCCTCCTGAGGCGAACCTGTCGGTTGCTTATTACTGGACTCGAAGGGGCTGCTCCCCGGAGATGGCTCAGGAAACGCACCACCCAAATCCGCTCCAATCGAAAGGATTCATACGAGTAGATTGCGAAGATTTGGGGACCTTCATGCCGAAAAGCCCGCGAGAGTAACCCTAGGGTAGGTCAGCCTCTGATAAACCTAACGAAAGGGAAGCTTCTTCATACCCTTTTATCATTCAGTCAAATAAATAAATGTCATGTACAGGGCATACAACTGTCATACCGTTATCATCATAATAAATATGTCCTGTATCATGTGATTGCATCACCTGCACATATAAAGAGAATACTGACATGGTTTTTTTGCAGGAGGGCAATCCGTGCCACGTACCGAGGTTTTCTAAAAACTTCTAAATACTATCCTGTCATCAAACACTGACCTTATATTGCAGGATAAGATTAAGAGAATCGTGAAAGCGTGGCATAACGATCACAAAGAACCCGGAGTAGGGGCATATTCGACCAAAAAAAAAAAAAGGGAAAAAGAGAAAGAAAAAGAAGAAAAAGAAAAAGAAATAATAATAATCATGCATCAGTGTTGACATGTCTCTGCCAACTTGTAACTAGCACAGTACTAAACTGCGGCCCTTGGTTATTTTGCGAGATTGCCCCTACGACCCAACTAAGAGGCCGTAAAATCCATACTCCGTCCATCTAAATGGCAGGGGCCGATAGCCATGAAATTATATTTCTGCCACTCCAACAATACGGCCGAATACGAGGGATTCATCCTGGGACTGAGATTAGCCCTGGGAATAAAAAAAAATGATAGTAGTGAGAGACTCGAATTGATCATCCGGCATGCCATGGGAATATACGGCACCAAAGGGCATAATTGGGACATAGCTACGGGACTGCTGAGATATCTGGAAGCCGAAGAAGCCCACAGACAAATAAACGAAGTACATGGCGATGTGTGCAGAGCCCATATGAGCAGAGCATTTTTGGCAAAGAAAATCATGTGAATGGGTCACTACTAGCTAAACATGAAAACTAACTGCGATGCTCATGTCAGGAAATGCCATCAATGTTAGATCCAGGCCAATGCGATCCATGCACCTCCTAATGAGCCCCATTGCTTGACCTCACCGTGGCTAGTTGGACCGTGCAGCAGGTGATATCCAGGAGGGGGTAAATCCAGGAGTATGGCAGTGAATCCCGGCCAGTAGAGGATCAATGGGTTTTAAAATTCTTAGTTTTATTTCAATCCCTGCACGCTCATGTCATTTTGTCATGTTATCCAAAAAGAAGATCATGAAGATCATGTGCTGAAATGTTTTATATATATGACAAGCATTTTTTTTTATGTCAGGTACCCCGGTTTGAGGCACTCTAGCCTGACAAGCGATAGGCCAAATTTGAAGGAGGATCACGATTTTGGTTTAGAGCTAGATTTCGATCTGATAGGGATTGAGCAGGACGAGACAGATATCGACAATACGCCTGATGAGATCAAATGAGGGGTCGAAGATAAACCCAAACCCGACTTAGACCAAACCATCGCCATCAAACATCAGAATCCCTAACGATCACAAAGAACCCAGAGTAGGGGCAAATTCGACATTAAAAAAAAAAAAATAGCCAAGTTGTTGAGCCTGTATGGAGATATGTTCGCTTGGTCCCGTGGCGACGTGATTGGATTGTCCACAGACGTTATAGGACATCGACTGCCCATCAAGGAGGGTTCCGACCAATTAAGCAAAAGTTGAGAACGTGGAAACCTGATTGGAGGTTGAAAATAAAGGACAAGATTGTCAAGCGGTTTAAAGCAGGAATCATCACGGTGTCTATTTACCCTGAATGGCTTTCCGACGGAATCCCAGTACCACAGCCTGGAGGAGAGGTAAGGGGCCGCATCGACTATAGAAATCTGAACGATGCCCTCAAGGAGGAGATATGCGACAAATTCAAGATCAAACATTTTGATTCAGTCATTTACCGGCTCAAAATGAATGGGGCAGTGGGGGCTGCAAATAAAACACAAAGACGATCATGGGAAGAATGTCCGCCAATCATCAGGGATGGCCGGATTTACTGTCGCTCACCCTGTCTGCCTATCGAACCTCAGTTCGCACATTTGCAGGGGCAGCCCCTTACGCATCTCCCAGGCATACGACAAGAGGGTACGATCCCGGAAATTCGAAATAAACGATTTAGTCCTCAAAAGGATCGCGCCCTGCCAAGACGAAGCTATGGGGAATTTCGCTCTAAATTAAAAGGAGCCGTCACGAAAAAAAAACAAATCAAAAAAAAAAAAAAAAATCAAAAAATCAAAAAAAAAAAAAAATCAAAAAAATCAAAAATCCCCCAAACCTTTCAACAAGTCAAGGGACCGGATCTTTTGTCAGCCCAGCGAGATACCGATGCAACCAGTACGAGGGAGATCACAAGAAAAACAACTTAACACTGGGGCATTCGTCAACTACCCAGGAAATGATGACGTGCAAATTGGCACCCATGCAACAATCCCATCAACATGCACCATCATCAAATGCTACCTCATGTCAATTCAATCTCCAACGGTACGATCATCTGGCATTTGTCAAGCATAGTTTTCCCGGGATACGATGACCCGCGTGAAGGGGATTTTATTTGGCTTGATGGGAATCGGATTAATTCTGACAAGCAACCGTGGAGCACGATCGTGAGTATGATTAGACGAAGAAGGCTATTTAACCTTTTGATCAGGTATAAAGCCTTAATTCAAAGCAACGTTTGCGACAGAATCGACCTCATGTGACAACCTTCACTTTGCATTTGCACAAACTTTCAGTTGTGGGGTATAAAACTATGACGATGTTGATGGCAATTAACACGTGGTCAGATAGTAAATAATTATCAAGCTAAAATCAAGAAGTCAGACGATAAATGATCATTAAGCTGATGTCTCGAATCGTGGCCTGGGTTATTCGAGTAATTAAGCCCGAGGGGTGTCTATACACCTGGTGCCCTAAAGCCGTCTGGTTTGGGAGTCGCTGGCCCAACACTCGTTACATGGGTAACTCAGAGCCTAAGAAAACGAGCATTACAGTGGAGGAGGCCCGAGCAGATTCGAATCGTGGCATGGGCTACTCGAGTAATTAAGCCTAAGGGGTGTCTCTGCATCTGGTGCCCTAAAGCCATCTGGTTTGGGAGTCACCGGCCTAACACTCGCTACATGGGTAACTCAAGCCTAAGAAAACGAATCTTGCGAAAGGTCAAGCAAGGAATGAGTGGGGCAGACCACCAGCTTGTCTCGAACCGTGGCCTTTGTTACTCGAGTAAATAAACCCGAAGGGGTGTCTATACACCTAATGCCCCAAAACCGTCTGGTTCGGGAGTCATTGGTCCAAAACTCGTTAAATGGGTAACTTTGGATAGCCTAAGAAAACGAGACAAGTGAAGTGGGCTAATAAAGAGGAAAGATAATATGGAAAAACTCTCGGCCTTAAACAAGAAGTCATAGAAGAGAAACCCCTACTGAGTGCTGCATCGCACAGTGCATTTGTCATATGACGTCAATCCTGCTAAGGACGTTGTCGAGAATGGAGACAGAATACTTTTGACGAGGGAAGGTAGTTCTTTTGAATCCGACCTTACTCACGTACAATGACCATGAATGCTTGAAGGTGTTCTTACGATTTCATAACTCGTCAAATGGAAAATCATCAACTCGCGAGGGATTAAAAAAAAGAATAAAAAAAAAGAAAAAAAAAATAAAAAAATAAAATAAAAAAATAAAAAAGAATAAAAAAATAAAAAATAAATGTGCTTTAACTGCATTTTTGTTGAGATTATAATATCTTTGTGTTGAGCTAACACTAACGGCCCGAGCTTTCAAGTTTTGGCATTTGTTAGTCATCTGATATGCAGGATCTTGCAGAGCTGTGGATAACTCAGCACGGTCAACATCGCGAGTTTTCGATAGAATTTCTTGGCAGCGACACGCGCCAAGGCAGGGCAGTTAAGAATCGTGAAATGGAAGCAAGCAGAGGCTGTACAAAACTTCTCGTCATTGGGCCTCTCCCCAATCCTGACTATCACTGCCTCGACATCCAAATGATCCCCGTGCATGAGCATATACGAGGATGATATAATGCGGGACAACAGCATATCGGCCGGCAAGAATGATCAAAAGGCCAAGGAGCTAACATAGCTGTCGATCATCACAGAGAGCGAAACAGACTGCCTCAACTCGATGAAATGAAGACGACCAAGAACAGGCAGAGTACCAAGCCAATGTTGAAGTCTAGAAACTACACTTCACGACAAGGCGTGATCCAATCAAATGTTGGCAAGCAACGACGACCGTCGAATCGTATCATTTGACTGAACAGGGGTCATTTCTATCTAAAACATATGTTGTGCACATGCCTCTGTCCATAACATATCTGCCAGATCATGCATAACATCTTTTTCATGCATGCAGGTACGATCAAAATGAAAATCTTCAGGAAAGTACAAGCACGTCGCTTTCAACCTCACAAATGATCAGAGTGATGGCTTTTCCAGCATGGTACGTGGACGATATTGGTGGGAGATCCAGGACAAAAGCCGATCAACAATCCCATCCAAAAAAAAAAAAAAAAAAAAAAGACAAAAAACAACAAACCCTGGGAAGGGCTGAGATCCACGCGAACCACGACAAGATGGTGAGCACCCCTGGGAAGGGCTGATATCCACAAAAAGAAAAAAAGACAAAAAACAAAAAACCCTGGGAAGGCTGAGATCCAGACAATCGACCGGCGACGATAACCGGCGATTACGAGATGGGTGACCGGCGACGATACCCGGCCCCGACGACACAATCGACCGGCGACGATAACCGGCGATTACGAGATGGATGTCCGGCGACGAAAACCGGCTCCGACAAGATAACCAACCGGCGACGATAACCGGGGGTTACGAGATGGGTGACCGGCGACGATACCCGGCCCCGACGAGACAATCGACCGGCGACGATAACCGGCGACGATACCCGGCCCCGACGAGACAATCGACCGGCGACGATAACCGGCGATTACGAGATGGATGTCCGGCGACGAAAACCGGCTCCGACAAAATAACCAACCGGCGACGATAACCGGGGGTTACGAGATGGGTGACCGGCGACGATACCCGGCCCCGACGAGACAATCGACCGGCGACGATAACCGGCGATTACGAGATGGATGTCCGGCGACGAAAACCGACTCCGACAAGATAACCAACCGGCGACGATAACCGGGGGTTACGAGATGGGTGACCGGCGACGATACCCGGCCCCGACGAGACAATCAACCGGCGATGATAACCGGCGATTATGAGATGGATGTCTGGCGACGAAAACCGGCTCCGACAAGATAACCAACCGGCGACGATAACCGGGGGTTACGAGATGGGTGACCGGCGACGATACCCGGCCCCGACGAGACAATCGACCGGCGACGATAACCGGCGATTACGAGATGGATGTCCGGCGACGAAAACCGACTCCGACAAGATAACCAACCGGCGACGATAACCGGGGGTTACGAGATGGCTGACCGGCAACGATACCCGGCCCCGACGAGACAATCGACCGGCGACGATAACCGGCGATTACGAGATGGATGTCCGGCGACGAAAATCGGCTCCGACAAGATAACCAACCGGCGACGATAACCGGGGGTTACGAGATGGGTGACCGGCGACGATACCCGGCCCCGACGAGACAATCGACTGGCGACGATAACCGGCGATTTCGAGATGGATGTCCGGCGACGAAAACCGGCTCCGACAAGATAACCAACCGGCGACGATAACCGGGGGTTACGAGATGGCTGACCGGCAACGATACCCGGCCCCGACGAGACAATCGATCGGCGACGATAACCGGCGATTACGAGATGGATGTCCGGCGACGAAAACCGGCTCCGACAAGATAACCAACTGGCGACGATAACCGGGGGTTACGAGATGGGTGACCGGCGACGATACCCGGCCCCGACGAGACAATCGACCGGCGACGATAACCGGCGATTACGAGATGGATGTCCGGCGACGAAAATCGGCTCCGACAAGATAACCAACCGGCGACGATAACCGGGGGTTACGAGATGGGTGACCGGCGACGATACCCGGCCCCGACGAGACAATCGACTGGCGACGATAACCGGCGATTTCGAGATGGATGTCCGGCGACGAAAACCGGCTCCGACAAGATAACCAACCGGCGACGATAACCGGGGGTTACGAGATGGCTGACCGGCAACGATACCCGGCCCCGACGAGACAATCGACCGGCGACGATAACCGGCGATTACGAGATGGATGTCCGGCGACGAAAACCGGCTCCGACAAGATAACCAACCGGCGACGATAACCGGGGGTTACGAGATGGGTGACCGGCGACGATACCCGGCCCCGACGAGACAATCGACCGGCGACGATAACCGGCGACGATACCCGGCCCCGACGAGACAATCGACCGGCGACGATAACCGGCGATTACGAGATGGATGTCCGGCGATGAAAACCGGCTCCGACAAAATAACCAACCGGCGACGATAACCGGGGGTTACGAGATGGGTGACCGGCGACGATACCCGGCCCCGACGAGACAATCGACCGGCGACGATAACCGGCGATTACGAGATGGATGTCCGGCGACGAAAACCGACTCCGACAAGATAACCAACCGGCGACGATAACCGGGGGTTACGAGATGGGTGACCGGCGACGATACCCGGCCCCGACGAGACAATCGACCGGCGATGATAACCGGCGATTATGAGATGGATGTCTGGCGACGAAAACCGGCTCCGACAAGATAACCAACCGGCGACGATAACCGGGGGTTACGAGATGGGTGACCGGCGACGATACCCGGCCCCGACGAGACAATCGACCGGCGACGATAACCGGCGATTACGAGATGGATGTCCGGCGACGAAAACCGACTCCGACAAGATAACCAACTGGCGACGATAACCGGGGGTTACGAGATGGCTGACCGGCAACGATACCCGGCCCCGACGAGACAATCGACCGGCGACGATAACCGGCGATTACGAGATGGATGTCCGGCGACGAAAATCGGCTCCGACAAGATAACCAACCGGCGACGATAACCGGGGGTTACGAGATGGGTGACCGGCGACGATACCCGGCCCCGACGAGACAATCGACTGGCGACGATAACCGGCGATTTCGAGATGGATGTCCGGCGACGAAAACCGGCTCCGACAAGATAACCAACCGGCGACGATAACCGGGGGTTACGAGATGGCTGACCGGCAACGATACCCGGCCCCGACGAGACAATCGACCGGCGACGATAACCGGCGATTACGAGATGGATGTCCGGCGACGAAAACCGGCTCCGACAAGATAACCAACCGGCGACGATAACCGGGGGTTACGAGATGGGTGACCGGCGACGATACCCGGCCCCGACGAGACAATCGACTGGCGACGATAACCGGCGATTTCGAGATGGATGTCCGGTGACGAAAACCGGCTCCGACAAGATAACCAACCGGCGACGATAACCGGGGGTTACGAGATGGCTGACCGGCAACGATACCCGGCCCCGACGAGACAATCGACCGGCGACGATAACCGGCGATTACGAGATGGATGTCCGGCGACGAAAACCGGCTCCGACAAGATAACCAACCGGCGACGATAACCGGGGGTTACGAGATGGGTGACCGGCGACGATACCCGGCCCCGACGAGACAATCGACCCGCGACGATAACCGGCGATTACGAGATGGATGTCCGACGACGAAAACCGGCTCCGACAAGATAGCCAACCGGCGACGATAACCGGGGGTTACGAGATGGGTGACCGGCCACGATACCCGGCCCCGACGAGACAATTGACCAACGACGATAACCGACGATTACGAGATGGATGTCCGGCGACGAAAACCGGCTCCGACAAACGGTGACACCTGTAGAATCGTATCAAAAGACTGTACAGGGGTCATTTTTCATTTTAAATGTTGTGTCACATGCATTGAATAAGTGATAATTCTGTACGTGATCCATGCAGGTTAGGTGTCAAGGTCCTAGCCTATCAAAGTCAAAAGCAATGGTTGCCAAGAACGATGTGCGAGGATGAACTCCAAGGATGCCCTTCAAAGCTAGTCAGGAGAATAACTTCCTTTGATGACAATGGGATGGAATAAGGTGATTACGAGAGGGGTGACCGGATACGAGACCCGGCACTCACAGGACAATCGACCGGATACGAGACCCGGCGATTACGAGACGAGCGACAGATCAGGGATTGATGCATTGACACCCTTGCAAATGTGTTGCATGCCTTACATCTTGCGTTACATCATAAGTTGTATGTGTTGCATCATGTATGCACTATCATTCTTATGCACTATCATTCATGCATCGGGTGTCTATTTCTTTATCATGTTCATTTCATTTAACATTTCATAAACATGATAAAGAGGGGCAGCTGTAGACACCCAAATTTTGCACTTCCTATACTAACCATGATAGGAGGGCAAATTCGTCAAATGAACCGGCCTGTGAGAGCGAGGGATGCACAAGTGCGAACACTCGACGCCACCGCAACGATTTGCAAATCAAAACCGACGTGACAGCAGGGCCGTCCGAAATGAACATGCCCGAATGATGTCGCACGTCTCCCAGTAATTCCCGGACTGCAAAATACAAACCTGTCGGCGAAAACCGATGTCACGACACGCGAATCGAGGTGCGGCATGGAAATCGAGAAAATCAGCCCACCCAGCCGCGGATTGATCTGCGGCCAAACGATTAAAATAATGGTGGTGCGCACGGGACTCGAAACCAGGAAACCAGCTGAGTGCGATGGGAGGTGGGCCAGCCAGCCGCAGATTGATCTGCGGCCAGCCGCAGATCAATCTGCGGCTGGCTTTGGCCAGGCTATTTCAGCTCATTTCCTGCAGAAGGTTGAGGAGGGAGGCAGCAAGAAAAAATCAGCAGCAGCAGCTCGGAATAGGGAAAAAACAGCAGCAAAACAAGAGGAATTAGGAGAGAAAAAGAGTGAGAAATAGTGAGCAATTGTATCCATTTTATGAGATTACATCTCATATTTTCTACTCTATTCAATACACAAATTCATACATGTCGACGCCGGGTTTTTCTTTTCTAGTCTTTTCCAATTTTTTTTGCCTTTTGATTTAATGATTTTTTGGAAAAGGGTCGGCTTTGATGTCGACGGGGTTTCGAAAGATCGTTTTTTATGATGAGCCAATTGACCAGAGTCGCCAGTTGGTATATTTGAAATGGATGTACCAACTCATCCGAGTTTTCGTTTTTTTTATAAATCGCTGGCTCATATGTGACTCCGAATTAATTGGTCTGCGAATCGAGATTCATAGAGTTCGGGGGCTTGCTTAAGCGAGGGGAAGGTGTTAGGCACCCCCCGACTTCCGTGAAACACGGTTACCGCAATCTTAATGCTTTCCTATCCTTTAATTCACGAATGTGTGTATGTATGTGCGCGTGTGTGTGTATGTGTGTACCTATGTGAATATTGTGGTGAATTTGTATGAAAGAGTCATTTGGATTTTAGGGAAAATCGTGTTTTAATTTGAGAACGCTTCGGAATGTCTTTTCGGTATACACGAGAAAGCTTTATTCTTTATGAGAAAGGTTTGATTTTAATTGTCCAAAACTATGAGATTTTCATTGAGTGTCGTTTTGGCAAAACGAGAGTTTTAAACCTTCGTCTAAATAGGAATCGAGATCTATACGTTGCTTTCGTAACTCAAATAATGGGCAACTTCTAGAATCTCTTTAACCCTATGCACAACGGTTTAATAAAACGCCATTTATTTATAAAATCATTTTTTGTGATGTTTGAAAAACGATTTTCCTTTGCCTTCTCGTCAAATAGGAATCGACATTCATTAGCATTTCTCAAGTTTTAACCTCGTGATTCTAATATCCTACTTTGATTGATTTTATGAAAATCTTATCATTTAGCTTTGAAATCAATTTCGTGTCATAAATCAAATCGAGCATAAACACGCGTCGGGGCTATTCATGGGCATGTAAGCCATCAAAATATCCCCGAACGCCAACAATCACCAATTTCACTATTTCGGGGCCTTAAACACGATTTTCGCCTTAGCGTCGTTTTAAGGCCCAACGATTACATATTTACAAAGAGGCTACATCCTACCCGCTACATACATCAAGACATGTCCATCATCGGATTTGGACCACGGGGTCGCTTTCCTAGGCTCACAACCAAATTTACACACACCCACAATCGGATATTACAAGAATTAACCAATACGGACAATCTACCAATATCAAGACATCCCAAAATAGAGATCTAAAAGAATCTATGTCAATATAACACAAAAAAAACAAACAAGGAATCAATAAATAAATATCATCGGGTTATTAGGAAGAATTTTGTTCCAAATGGAACCCTCGCTAATACTCCCTAATTTATCATTCCATAATCATATGAAAACTTCATTTGATTTGACCAAAAGATGTGATAGAAATTGCAAAATTGAAGAGATTTTTCACCTTGCAAATGAGGTCAAAATGGATCTAAATTTGTGTATTTGAATAGAAGAAAAAGTATTATGTGATACAATCAAATCACAAGAATAATATTCCTCTCTTTTTTCTCACTTTCTCTCCTATTTTTGTAGCAAAATCTCACTATTTTCTCTCTATTTCCGTGCTTGGTGCTGCTGCAGAATCCTTCTTCTTCACCAAATTTCTTCAACCTCCTGTATGCTGCCCGAAGCTGGGCTTAAATAGGCTGGCCAGCTGGCGCGCCTCCCATCGCACTCAGCTGGTAGTGCTGATTTCCTGGTTTCCGTGCTGGCGCACCCACTTGGCCGCAGATCTATCCGCGGCTGGCAGGCTTGACTTTCTCGATTTTCGTGCCACGCCTCGATTTTCGTGCCGCAACGTCGGTTTTCGCTGACAAGCTCGTATTCTGCAGTCCGGGAATTTCTAGGAGACGTGCCACCTCATTCGGAAATGCCTGCCTCGGACGGCTTTATTGTCACGTAAACTTGGGCTGCCCAAAACATTGCGGCGGTGCCGGGCGCTTGCCCTTGTGCCCGCTCCTTTGCTCCCGCAAGCCGGTTCAATTGACGATTTCGCCCTCCTGTCATGGTTAGTAGAAGGAAACGCAAAATTTGGGTGTCTACAGCTGCCCCTCTTTATCATGTTTATGAAATGATAAATGAAATGAACAGGATAAAGAATAGACACTCGATGCATGAATGACAGTGCGTAAGAATGACAGTACATACATGATGCCACACATATAGCTTATGATGCAACATAAGATGTAATGCATGCAAGGCATTCGTAAGAGTGTCAATGTATCAACCCCTTGACCGTGTTTGTTAGTCTTTGGGTTCACTCTTTCAATCTATCGTCTCGTTCGGGGTCGGGTATCGTCGCCGGTCACCCATCGCGTAACCCCCGGTTATCGTCGCCGGTTGGTTATCTTGTCGGAGCCGGTTTTCGTCACCGGACATCCATCTCGTGATCGCCGGTTATCGTCGCCGGTTGATCGTCTCGTCGGGGCCGGGTATCGTCGCCGGTCACCCATCTCGTAACCCCCGGTTATCGTCGCCGATTGGTTATCTGTCGGAGCCGGTTATCGTCGCCGGACATCCATCTCGTGATCGCCGGTTATCGTCGCCGGTCGATCGTCATGTCGGGGCCGGGTATCGTCGCCGGTCACCCATCGCGTAACCCCCGGTTATCGTCGCCGGTTGGTTATCTGTCGGAGCCGGTTATCGTCGCCGGACATCCATCTCGTGATCGCCGGTTATCGTCGCCGGTCGATCGTCTCGTCGGGGCCGGGTATCGTCGCCGGTCACCCATCGCGTAACCCCCGGTTATCGTCGCCGGTTGGTTATCTTGTCGGAGCCGGTTATCGTCGCCGGACATCCATCTCGTGATCGCCGGTTATCGTTGCCGGTCGATCGTCTCGTCGGGGCCGGGTATCGTCGCCGGTCACCCATCGCGTAACCCCCGGTTATCGTCGCCGGTTGGTTATCTTATCGGAGCCGGTTATCGTCGCCGGACATCCATCTCGTGATCGCCGGTTATCGTCGCCGGTCGATCGTCATGTCGGGGCCGGGTATCGTCGCCGGTCACCCATCGCGTAACCCCCGGTTATCGTCGCCGGTTGGTTATCTGTCGGAGCTGGTTATCGTCGCCGGACATCCATCTCGTGATCGACGGTTATCGTCGCCGGTCGATCGTCATGTCGGGGCCGGGTATCGTCGCCGGTCACCCATCGCGTAAACTTTTCACTTCAACACGTCAAATGGCTTCAAGGGAGCAAGGTGGGGCCCACCAAGGCCAACCGCAGATGGATCTGCGGCCAGCCGCAGATCCATCTGCGGCCAAGATCGGGCTTATAAGCGGCGTCCCGCTTCCAGATCTGTCACTTTCAACTTCCAACTCACACATATTCCTCGCGATTTTTGCTTGTTCGCAAGGGCTTTTCGTCGATTTTTCAACTTTCCTGCAAAAACTGTTCCGGTAGGATTGATCTACACGCTACAGGTAACACTTTGACCGGTCACTTTTCAATCTCGTCAATGTTTTGCTATACATTTGACTATTTGCATGTTTAGAGATAAAATGTATGCTTTACAATGCTATGTAATGTACCATCATATATACATGCTATGTATCAACTATGCGAGTCCTATTTTATGTTCATGAGGCGATCCCAGATATTGTTACTCCTTTTCTGCAAGAGAAACATGCATTACATGATGTAATTACACATATGAATGCAATTTAAATCTGTTTGAGGCTTTGATTGATGGAAAACACGTTTGGCTTATGCCTGGGATGTTCAATTTACAAACGGAACTCTGCCGATTTTTTTTTTTTTTTTTTTTTGACATGCATCATGTTGCATTAATCATATGATGAGGCTAGAAATTTAGAATGTTCATTACATAAATTTTAAAAGGAAACTTACCTTCTTTCTCGCCCGTTCTATTCCAGCTATGGATCGTGATGCGCCCAGTAGCTCCTCCGCCTCTCGGACTTCGGGTGTTCGCCGTCGTAGGGCTGCACCCACTCCTGTTCCTCCTCGGACCCGTCAGGCTCGTCGTTTGACGGAGGCTGTTATTCGTCCTGGTCATCCGGACGTTGAGGAGGCTGTCCCTCCGGAGGTCGCGGCAGAGGGGCCATCCTCCAGCACACCGGCTCCATCTACTCATCAGGCTCCTTCTGGCGCCTCTGTGCAGATACCCGATCTTTTGGGTCGGGATCTCAGTCGTCACCCTTCAGCATCTCTCGTGGCTAACGAGGTATATTTCAGCTCTATTCTGATTTCACTCTCAATTTCTCCATTCTCCTTTTATCCGGATTGACCCCTTGGTGATTGCCCCAGGTACCCGAGTTTACCCAGCCGAGGGGTAACTGGTTCAACATCTACTCCCTTTACGCGGCCCTGCACAGTGATTATCGGGAGATGGTGGACTCTTGGGGCTTTCGACATTTCTTCACTATCATTCCCCGTCAGTGCCCCTGGGGTTACATGAGGGCTTTATCCGAGCGATGGTTCCACCATACGCAGTCTCTCCATCTTCTTGACTGCGAGGTCGTGCTGACCCCCTGGGATTGGAGGTACATTACGGGCATAGAGTTCACCGGGTCCCGTGTCCCCCTGGATCTTGATATCACTCCAGTGGAGGTCCGAGCTTTGCTAGGCTTCGCTGCTGATGATCGGGTCTTCAAGGCCCGTAGTATTCGGTCCGGGGCTTTGGCCGTCGATGCCGTTGGGGGTCTATACGCACAGCCCATCCCAGCGGACCAGGGCACTCGTGACATCCTACTACGGCGTCTGTTCCTGACTATCATGAGGGGTTGTTTCCTAGGGAACAACTCTTCTACCATCCACTTCAGCGTCGTAGGAGCTGTTCGAGATGTAGGCCGGATTGGCGAATACGATTGGGGGTCATTCACTTTTGCTTATTTCCTCCACGGTCTGCATCTACGCTCAGAGGGACAGACTGATGCCTGGCTCGGCTTCTACCACTTTCTGTTGGTGAGTCCCCTCCTCCTCTCTCTTACTGTATTTCTTTTCCTTTCATCTCTTTTCTGTATTTGATAGTGACTCATGCCTTGCCTTGTTTCTATTCACAGTTCTGGGCTTACGAGCGGCTGCCATGTCTGAGGCCTATCACTACTCTGGGCCCGGACACTTATCCTCAGGGTCGGCGATGGCATCACAGTACTCTGGAGGAGGTCCCCGTGTCGGGCAGCTTTGCACATTGTCGTATTCAGCTGGAGTTGATCACGGCTGCCGACGTCGTCTGGATTCCCTACCTCTCCGAGCATCTGACCGTGGGGTTTGCTGACGGGCATCCTTCCGGCCCGGAGTTCGAGCTTTCCACCCGTCGCCTCACTTTGCAGAGTGTTGGAGGCTGGGTGATGTATCTGGGAGAGCGCGCATTCAGATGCGTCACTGGGGAGATCCGCATCCCGCACTCCTTTTCTTTCACTACTTTCTGGCCGCTGGATTCTCAGCCCTCGGAGATCATGCTCGCCGGGGAGGACGGTCGGATGCTTTCCACAGGCCCCAGTACGAGTGAGGCTTTCAGGACTTGGTGGGTACCTCGTACCATCGGTCCCCAGACTCGGGCCACTTTCTTTCTTGGAGACATGGTTCCAGGCTCGGTTACGATGACCGATTGGGCTGCCTGTGTTCGGACCCCTACCCACGCTGAGCAGATCGCCACATTGACCCGTCAGGTGGATCAGTTGTCGCTGTTTATTCGGGGGCTGGGCCGGACCCCGGAGGAGGCTTACACCTACGATCCTGACGGTGCAGGTTATGATGCAGGCCCGAGTTCATCTGATGCCACAGCGCATCCCTACATCCCTGATATGAACTTTGGTCCTCCGAGCTCGACGACTCCGGGGGATCAGTTCGAGGATCCTGCTTTCATAGATGATACTGATTTTATTTAGACCAGGATAGGATAGGGCCTTTTGTATCGGCACCTGCTTAGATTTCTTTTTCATTTATGCACTATGTACTGAACTCATTTATTTATTTATGCACAGTTTTCTTTTTCATTTTATGGAATTCACCTGTTTTATTATTAACTGTATGATGCATGCTCTTTTATTTATGGATAGAGAATGACCCCTGTACAGTCCTTTTGATACTATTTTTCTACAGATGTTGTCCTCAGATGCCGTGGTCCGTTTGGATTCCACCCCTCCCACAGGGTTGGTTGGCAGCCTCTTCCGCTGGTTGGACAATTTACTGCCGGCCGATAGGATTACCGCAGATGGTCTTTTGGGACATTCTTGGTCCTTATTGACCTTTCAGGCGCCAGCAGGCTTCGTGGATGGTCTTCTGAGCTATTGGGCCCCTGCCCGTCAGGTGTTTAGGTTAGGGACAGTAGAGCTGACCCCCACCCTCGAGGAGTATGCTCGCTTCACCGGCCTGCCGTTGGATGGTCCCTGTGCTAGGGTTACCGTTGGTTCCATGCGCCGCCAATTCTTGACTTTCACCGGTTTGCGGAGGGCTGTCTTATTACCGGTAATCACGTCAGACCATATGGTTCCTCTTCAATTCTTGATTGACCGATTTGGCTCACCTGACAGTTTCCGTCTTTTCCTCGGTGATTTTTCCGTGTCCGAGGAGCGCTGGGATGCCTTGAGAGTGGGCGTTCTGATGGCCTGTGTCATCTTAGTTTTGTATTTGCCTGCAGGATCCGATCATTTGGACATGCGGATGGTTGCGGCCGTTAGGGCCCTTCAGGAGGATCACACCATTCTCCCCATGATATTGGCGGATACCTATATGTCGGCCACATATTGCCAGTCCTTCCGAGGGAGATTCTTCAGAGGGAGTTCGACCTTATTGTATATGTGGTTCATGAGTCATCTTAGTCCCATCGGCCATTTCCGTCGCCAAGGGTTTTGCTTCAGCCATGACATAACCACGCAGTTTTCGCTTCGTCCCGCGAGTTGTACTGATGTGGCCTCCTGGACATCATTTTTGTCTATCATTGAGGACCCCTTTCATCTATTGGTTTACTCGGGCTATTGCTCCTTCATGAGCTTCTTGACTCATGTGCCTGGTATGGATTTCATTCCCATTACTGGGTTAAGGGGCGTGACGACCTATCATCCTCTGGCGGTTATGGGGCAGTTTGATCAGACACAGGATTTACACCCCTTCGCGGGTGCAGCCGCATACCGATTCCTTATATCATCCTGTACAGAGAGGGATCTATTGCAGGTATACGAGCTTTGGGATCGCAGGATCTTTGCCGAATATAGTGCGAGCTGTCACATCCAGACATTTGCCTACGTACAGTGGTTGCGTGGAGACCTGGATTCGGCTAGTTTGAGTCGGACTGGGGCCTTTGATGACTCTGGAGTGATTTTCACAGAAGATACCACAGACCATTCCATTTCAGCCGATTCTGCCCCGAGTCGGGTCGCTGAGGATTCCCGACTCCGCCTGGCGCTGATTACTACTGAAGCCGAGAGGGATGCCGCCCTTGCCGAGAGAGATGAGGCCATTCGGGCTAGAGATGCTGCCATTGCTGATAGAGAGGCCATTGTATTTCAGACCAGGGCAGTGGTAGATGCTCATTTTGGGACTGTCAGCCGAGCTACTGCTTTACTGGATCGTATTGATATGATGGGGCAGCAGATTGTAGGAGATGCTGATGCTTCAGATCTATCCACCACCCTGTCCATCCTGCTTCGGCTAGTTTCAGATTTGTAGATTATTTTATTTCCTGCATAGACTATGTTGGTTTCATCAGTTATTGAAAGAGAAATCTTGTAATAAAACGACTCATATATATAGACATGCATTTAAATTTAGTCATTTTCCCCTTTTGTCGTATCGTTGCCATCCATTGGATCATCATTTTATCCATCTGACCATGATTTTGACATTTCGCCTTCTTTCTTTCCTCAAGACTTGATGGAGATTTGACAGATATTGCCGCACACCCTTTGATTTCGTCGGATTGAATCACAGATTTTGGATAACTGTTTGGTTGGATCAGGGTATGTATTCTGGGATGAAACTGGTTAGGCAGTTGGTTTCGGGAAGGTTTTGAGGGTGTAGGAAGGTTTTATCTGGCTATCGAAAATTGGTTTTGGTTAGGGAAAGGATTATTTTTTTTTGTTTAAAGGATCGGACCGCGCCATGACGGCTGCCTACGTACCCCCTCAAGTTGGGAGATCAGGTCCTACGTAGTTCGCTCTCAAAGGAAAAAAGAACTGATGATTTAAGCGTAGAACCGCTTCACCGAGTCAGCATTGAGGGGTTGTGGAAATACCTCACCATCCATTTCTTGTAATATGAGGGCTCCTCCGGATAGCACTTTCTTGATCACAAATGGCCCTTCCCAGCTCGGGGCAAACTTCCCCTTGGCTTCGTCTTGACAAGGCATGACTCTTTTCAACACCAAATCATTTTCCTTGAACTTCCGAAGTCTTATCTTTTTATCGTACGATCGGGAGATCCTCTGTTGATATAGCTGACCATGCCAAACGGCAGCCACCCTCCTTTCATCAATCAGGGCCAATTGGTCATATCGACTTTGCATCCAATCCTCTTCGCTTACCTGAGCGTCGATCACTATTCTGAGGGACGCCATCTCAACCTCAACTGGTAGAACAGCCTCCATTCCATACACCAAAGCGTAAGGAGTTGCCCCTGTAGAAGTACGCGTTGATGTTCGGTATGCCAGCAGGGTGAGGGGTAACAGATCCGGCCATCCCCGATGATTAGCAGACATTTTCGCCATGATCTTCTTGATGTTTTTATTTGCAGCCTCCACTGCCCCATTCATCTTAGGACGGTAAATGACGGAATTGAGATGCTTAATCTTGAACTGGTCACACAGTTCCTTCATGAGGGCATTGTTTAAATTCTTGGCATTGTCGGAGACCACAACCTCAGGTTGCCCATATCGGTAAATGACATTATTCCTGACGAAGTTGACGATGACCTCCTGAGTTACTTTAGGGAAAGAAGCTGCCTCTACCCATTTGGTGAAATAATCGATCATGACGAAAATGAATCGGTGCCCGTTGCTTGCTTTGGGCTCTATTGGTCCGATTACGTCCATTCCCCACATTGAAAATGGCCACGGGGAGGTCATACAGTGCAGTTCATTGGGAGGCGTATGGATCACATTACCGTGCGCCTGACATTGATAACACCGTTTGACATGATCTTCGCAATCGGCCCTCAGCGTCAACCAATAATGCCCTGTCCTCAAAATCTTTTTGGCCAGCATCGGTCCACTCATATGTGGCCCACACACCCCGCCATGGATTTCATTCATAATACTTTGGGATTGCGTTTCGTCTACGCATTGCAACAGTCCCAACCCGGCATCCCTTTTGTAAAGTGAATCGCCACTCAGGTAAAACTTCATCGCCATCTTTTGAATTCTCATCCTTTCAGTCCGATTTGCCTGATCAGGAAGGGATCTGTCTCTCAGATATTCCCTTATGTCGTGATACCAGGGCTGCCTCGTCAACACCACCTCGTTTGACAACACTGCCACATTTTCCTCATATGCCGGGGCATTCTGTACGGTGATCTCAATCTGTGGACTGTCCCTACTCTTGATCACGTGGATTAAGGAAGCCAAAGTCGCCAATGCATCGGCAAAATCATTTCGTCCCCGAGGAATATGGCGGAAGGCGATATCTTCGAACTCTTGCATAAGCTGGGTGACACAACGATGGTATGGAAGTAACCGAAGCTCCTTAGTGTTGTATACCCCGATTGCTTGTCTGATTACCAATTCTGAATCCCCGAACACCGCTAGTCTCTTTACTCCCATGTCACGGGCCAATCGGAGTCCCAAGATACACCCCTCGTATTCAGCGGTGTTGTTCGAATTGCTGAAACGAAGTTTAGTGGCCACGGGGTATTGTTCTCCGGTGATAGAGACTAGGACCGCTCCGGCTCCTGCCCCCTCGGCATTCATGGCACCATCAAAATACAGCTTCCAGAATTGTCCCTCGCCATCACATTTTTCGCGCGAGACCCAAAATATATCCTCACCCGGGAGAGGAGTTTCTAACGGCTCCATCCCTCCTGCCGGGGCTTCTGCCAACTGATCTGCAATTCCCTGCCCTTTCATGGCCTTCTAGGTCACGTACACCATGTCAAACTGTTGTAAAATTAACTGCCATCTTGATAGTCGACAATTCAGCATGGGCCTTTCGAAAATATATTTCAGGGGATCCATTCTTGATATCAGGTACGTCGTATGCCCATGGAGGTAGTGCTGTAATCTCCCTGCAGCCCAGGCCAGAGCACAACAGGTCTTCTCGATGGGAGTGTAATTCTGCTCACATTGGCTAAATCTTTTGCTGAGGTAATAGATGACCTGCTCTTTACCCGCCTCATTTTTCTGTCCCAACATACATCCCATCGCGATGGCATTTACCGATATATACATAAACAGAGGGATCCCATCCTTCGGGGGTACCAGCACTGGTGCCTCAGTCAATTGCTTTTTAATGGTCTGAAACGCCTTCTGACATTGCTCATTCCATTCTTGGGACACCCCTTTTCTTAACAGTTTAAAAATCGGCTCACATGTAGTCGTCAAGTGGGATATAAAACGGCTGATAAAGTTTATCCTCCCGAGGAATCCTCTTATCTCCTTTTCTGTGCGAGGTGCTGGCATATCCACAATGGCCTTAATCTTTGCTGGGTCCAACTCAATGCCCCGATCACTAACCAGGAATCCCAAGAGCTTGCCTGACTGCACTCCGAAAGCACACTTGGCTGGATTGAGTTTCAAATTATATTTTCTGAGTCGATCAAATAGCCTTTTAAGATGAATTATATGATCGGATTCTACCTTTGATTTCACAATAATGTCATCCACGTAGACCTCTATCTCCTTGTGCATCATATCGTGGAACAAGGCCATCATGGCTCTCTGATAAGTAGCCCCTGCATTTGTGAGACCGAAAGCCAGTCGTCTATAGCAGAAAGTGCCCCAGGGGGTGACGAATGCGGTCTTTTCCCGGTCTTCTTCCGCCACCATTATCTGATGATATCCCGCAAAGCAATCCACAAAAGAATACATTTCGTACTGGGCTGTGTTATCTACCAGGATGTGTATGAAAGGCACCGGGAAGTTATCCTTGAGACTGGCCTTGTTTAGATCTCTGTAGTCTACACACACCCTCACCTTTCCTCCAGGCTTAGCTACCGGGACCACATTGGATAACCATTCAGGATAAGTGGATACCATAATGATTCCCGCCCTGAACTGCTTGATGATCTCTTCCTTCACTTTTAAGCTCCACTCCGGTTTCAATTTCCTTAATTTTTGTTTGACAGGCTTGAAACCCTCCTTGATGGGTAATCGGTGTACCACAATGTCGGTGGACAATCCGATCATATCCTCATGAGACCAGGCAAAGACATCCTCATATTGTTTTAGCAGCTCAGTCATTTCGGCTTTCTGGCTGGGGATGAGGTCCGTCCCCATCTTGAGTTCCTTTGGCTTGTTAGGGGTTCCAATATCAACGGTGATGGTTTGGTCCAAGTTGGGTTTGGGTTTATCCTCGACCCATCCTTTGATCTCGTCAGGTGCGTCGTCGTAATCTGTCTCGTCTTGTTCAATGCCCATTAAATCGAAATCCAGCTCAATGTCAAAATCATAATCATCATTCAAATTTGAAAGACCATTTGTTAGGCAAGGATTACTCAAATGGGTACACCCTTGTTTGGACATCACTGGTTTCTGGGTCCAATTATCGATGGTCAGGTCAGATGAAATGCGCTGGATAAAGGAGGGCCTCACATCGGACACCTCCCCGACGATTACGGATACGTCGCCTGGGTCCTTCTCCATATCTTCTCCAGGAATAATCAGCCCTGCCCAATCGATGACAGGCACAACTTGTTGGGCTCCCGGTGGTGTGACAACATTCGTCCCCTCCTTACTGCTTGTTGATTGTCCGGGGATATAGCATTTGGTTTCAAACTCTTTTGCGACCTCCCGCAAGAAACTTTCCCTCCGGGCCGACTCATGACGTGTGGGGGTTAACTCTTCATTCCCTGCCCCAATCACAGGTCCGCTGATCCCCTGCTTATTGTCGACTTTGGTCACTGGACTGCCAACTAGTCGAATCGGAGTCGCACCCTGACGGTGTCCCCGTACTGCGCCCACATGGTATCCCAATCCTGCTTTGCCTACCTGCTGTGATAGGTGGATGGGCTCGGTGATTCCCTGACTGCTTTTCCCTAGTCCCTGTCCAGGTTGGAAATTCATTTTAATCATTTCCCTTGCCACAAAGGTGAGTTCCGGAGAGACCCTTGGTTTCACAGCTGGAGCTCCCAAGCATCTATAATGGGGAGTGCTAATCTCTAGTGCTTGAAAGCTGGCAGGCGCCGCTGACTCATCCACATTGATTACTGGTAGGCCACTCCTGGGAGGAGAAGGGTCATCACATTCGGCCGAGATTGTTACCAGATTCCCCTCGATGATCAACTTGATTTGTTGGTGGAGCGTGGAAGGAACGGCCCCGGCCATGTGTATCCACGGCCTCCCTAACAGCAGGTTGTAGCTTGCCGTAATATCTAGGACTTGGAAGGATTTATCAAAAGTACAGGGCCCTATCTCCACTGGCAATTCTATCTCCCCGATGGTATCCCTCCGGGATCCGTCAAAAGCCCGAACCACCACATGACTGGCCCGTAGGCGCTTGGGACTGATGTTCATTTTCTTCAGCGTGCTGAGAGGACATATATTCAATGCCGATCCCCCGTCGATCAGCACCCCATTCATGACATATCCTGAGGAGATTACCGCGATGTGTAGCGGTTTTCGGTGCCCCCTTCCCTCTTTGGGAATGTCTTCATCCGTAAAGGATATTGCATCGGTTTCCAATAAGTGGCCTACCAGCTGGCCGAAACCCTCCTCACTAATTTCTTTGGGCACAAATGCCTCCTCTAGAACCTTCATCAGGGTTCTACAATGCTTACTGGATGACAACACCAAGTCCATGACTGATGTTAGGGTTGACTCCTCATTCAAAATCTGGATCCCCCTTGTTTCTGGGTGATCCATCCTTTTCAAAAATTCTATGGCCCTTTCCTCAGAAACCTCTTCATTTTTCCTCTTTTGGCTCTCAAGGACTCGCCCGGGAAGGTATAAGGGGTTCCCCTTGGTCGTCACGGAAGCACAACTGGCCGCTTCCTCTGGTATTCCCCCATAATTCCAGGGTACAGTCTTCAGACTACTGATAGGGAGTTGCGGCCTTGCTGCAAGGATGATGGGCCTCGGAGCCGTCAACTTGACAGGTCTTTCCATGCCATTTGTACTTATCCCTATCAACCTGATGGGCGCTCCCCGTGCACTCCCATGATCATGTATCACGTTGATCAATCCCTCAATTTTCTGCACATAGTTCAACCTTGGCGGCCCCCCAGCCTCACTTGCCTCCGTTGCATTAACTCCCCCTCCATCATGTCTTGGCAGGGGATTTGCTTTAACATTCGGGGAGTCCGGTTGTTCCACCACAATTTCCCCACTGTCTATCATGTTTTGGATTCGATGCTTCAACGTCCAGCAATCTTGTGTATCATGGCCAGGGGAACTGGAGTGGTATGCACATCGCTTGCTCGGGTCAAACCTTCTACCCTTTGGGTCACTCGGTGGTGCCAGACCAACTATTTTCTTTTGTGCTACTAATACCGCTAATACCCGTTCAAGCGGCTCCCCGAGCGGGGTGAATACTCGATTCTGCGAGGCCTCATATCTTCTTCGCCCCTCTGCCCTTTGATCTGTGAAGTTTGGCTGTCGGGATGGCCCTCCCCTCTGTACCTGCACCGGAGGATGACCTTCTGCTTTTCTGGATGACCCCTGTAGGATGAGGGAGACATCCTCCTCCCTTTTCTTTTGGACCCTCCGGGAAGTGCTACCGTAGTTTCCATTCTGTATTTGTTCGGCAGCAGTTTCTAAAGCAGTAAGATTCCGGATTTTACCCGATTTCAACCCCATGTCAACCATCTCTCCATGTTTAATCATTTCAGCAAAGGGTCTTCCAATCCCCGAGATGACCCGCTCATAATACGGTGCCTCCTGAATGTCTACAAAGGTCATTACCATCTCTGATTCGCTCATCGGGGGGGTTACCTGTGCGGCCATGCCCCTCCATCGTTGCGCATATTCCCTGAAGGATTCCCTAGGCTGTTTTTTAACCTTTGTCATTTGGTACCTGTCAAGAGCCATCTGGGCCTGAAAGCTGTATTGGGTTAAGAAGGTATGGGCCAATTCCTCCCAGTTGTGGATTCGGGCGTTGTCGAGGCGGGCATACCAGATTCTTGCCTCCCCTGTTAAGCTTTTCTGGAATAGTTGCATTCTTAACCCCTCATCTTCGGCATAAGACCCGAGTTCTCCAATGTATATTTTCAAGTGTGTATAGGGGTCTCCCTTTCCATTGTATTTTTCAAACTCGGGAACTTTGAACTTTTCTGGATATCTGGCTCCGGGGAAAACACATAGATCCGAATAATTAACCCTGCCCAGGGAGCCTATGCCCCTTAGAGATTGGATGGTCTCCTCCATGTGTTTCATTTTTCTCCGAAGGTCGTCATTGTCCCCTTCTTCTGGGATAGTAATCACTGTCCTGTTAGGTATGGGAACGGCCCTTGTAATGACTGGCTCGTCCTTGAGTTGGGGTTGGTCATCCTTACCCAGGTTTACAATATTTTTAGGAGGATTCTGGTCACCCTCTGGTGGTGGAATATTATGTGGTCCTTGGCTTGGCGGATCCTGTCTGAGTGGGAACTGCTCTTTTAGCATCGTGGCCATTTCCATCATCTGTTTTTTGAAGTCATCAAACTCTTCCCGAGATATGGAACTATGATTAGGAATATCAGCCATTTCAGATGTAGAATTTTGGGCTTTCTTAGACTGCGAACGGGTTTGAGGAGCAATCCTACAGAGACAATGGTTCGAAGTTTAGTCTTGGGGAAACGCAAAATGGATGCATGCTAAAACTGTAATTTTTTGTGTGTTTTTTGGGTTTTTTTAATCTTTCCCTGCAAAAGAGAAAGTTAGTAGTCCTTTAGTGCCATAACCAATGCTAAACATGCTTTATTATGCTCCCCCAACTATTCCCTGCAATTCACAGCAGTTAGTAATCTCTTTCGACACAGAAAAGGGATGTATGAATATTGAATGAGATCATAACATTTAGACATATAAACGTAAAAAGGCATGAAGAGACTTCTCCTGCGTTGGGTTAATCTGAGGCTGACCTACCCTAGGGTTACTCTCGCGGGCTTTTCGGCATGAAGGTTCCCAAATCTTCGCAATCTACTCGTTTGAGCCCTTTCGATTGGAGCGGATTTGAGTGGTGCGTTTCCTGAGCCATCTCCGGGGAGCAGCCCCATCGAGTCCAGTAATAAGCAACCGACGGGTTCGCCTCAGGAGGAGGTACAATCTCAACATACATTCACATTCATCGTCCTCACCGTATGCAAATGATTACTTTTAAAGTAAAGCAATTCCATACAATCATTCATTCATCGGGCAAAACACACAATCACACAACAATAAGTAACATGTTAACATATCGCACACCCATACGCACATTCCCGAATTTTTTAAAGGATAGGATAACATCAAGATTTTAATGCGGCTTAAGCCCTCTAATGTCCCCAGCAGAGTCGCCAGCTGTCGACGCCGGGTTTTTCTTTTCTAGTCTTTTCCAATTTTTTTGCCTTTTGATTTAATGATTTTTGGAAAAGGGTCGGCTTTGATGTCGACGGGGTTTCGAAAGATCGTTTTTTTATGATGAGCCAATTGACCAGAGTCGCCAGTTGGTATATTTGAAATGGATGTACCAACTCATCCGAGTTTTCGTTTTTTTTTATAAATCGCTGGCTCATATGTGACTCCGAATTAATTGGTCTGCGAATCGAGATTCATAGAGTTCGGGGGCTTGCTTAAGCGAGGGGAAGGTGTTAGGCACCCCCCGACTTCCGTGAAACACGGTTACCGCAATCTTAATGCTTTCCTATCCTTTAATTCACGAATGTGTGTATGTATGTGCGCGTGTGTGTGTATGTGTGTACCTATGTGAATATTGTGGTGAATTTGTATGAAAGAGTCATTTGGATTTTAGGGAAAATCGTGTTTTAATTTGAGAACGCTTCGGAATGTCTTTTCGGTATACACGAGAAAGCTTTATTCTTTATGAGAAAGGTTTGATTTTAATTGTCCAAAACTATGAGATTTTCATTGAGTGTCGTTTTGGCAAAAACGAGAGTTTTAAACCTTCGTCTAAATAGGAATCGAGATCTATACGTTGCTTTCGTAACTCAAATAATGGGCAACTTCTAGAATCTCTTTAACCCTATGCACAACGGTTTAATAAAACGCCATTTATTTATAAAATCATTTTTTGTGATGTTTGAAAACGATTTTCCTTTGCCTTCTCGTCAAATAGGAATCGACATTCATTAGCATTTCTCAAGTTTTAACCTCGTGATTCTAATATCCTACTTTGATTGATTTTATGAAAATCTTATCATTTAGCTTTGAAATCAATTTCGTGTCATAAATCAAATCGAGCATAAACACGCGTCGGGGCTATTCATGGGCATGTAAGCCATCAAAATATCCCCGAACGCCAACAATCACCAATTTCACTATTTCGGGGCCTTAAACACGATTTTCGCCTTAGCGTCGTTTTAAGGCCCAACGATTACATATTTACAAAGAGGCTACATCCTACCCGCTACATACATCAAGACATGTCCATCATCGGATTTGGACCACGGGGTCGCTTTCCTAGGCTCACAACCAAATTTACACACACCCACAATCGGATATTACAAGAATTAACCAATACGGACAATCTACCAATATCAAGACATCCCAAAATAGAGATCTAAAAGAATCTATGTCAATATAACACAAAAAAACAAACAAGGAATCAATAAATAAATATCATCGGGTTATTAGGAAGAATTTTGTTCCAAATGGAACCCTCGCTAATACTCCCTAATTTATCATTCCATAATCATATGAAAACTTCATTTGATTTGACCAAAAGATGTGATAGAAATTGCAAAATTGAAGAGATTTTTCACCTTGCAAATGAGGTCAAAATGGATCTAAATTTGTGTATTTGAATAGAAGAAAAAGTATTATGTGATACAATCAAATCACAAGAATAATATTCCTCTCTTTTTTCTCACTTTCTCTCCTATTTTTGTAGCAAAATCTCACTATTTTCTCTCTATTTCCGTGCTTGGTGCTGCTGCAGAATCCTTCTTCTTCACCAAATTTCTTCAACCTCCTGTATGCTGCCCGAAGCTGGGCTTAAATAGGCTGGCCAAAGCCAGCCGCAGATCTATCTGCGGCTGGCCGCAGATGGATCTGCGGCTGGCCAGCTGGCGCGCCTCCCATCGCACTCACCTGGTAGTGCTGATTTCCTGGTTTCCGTGCTGGCGCACCCACTTGGCCGCAGATCTATCCGCGGCTGGCGGGCTTGACTTTCTCGATTTTCGTGCCACGCCTCGATTTTCGTGCCGCAACGTCGGTTTTCGCTGACAAGCTCGTATTCTGCAGTCCGGGAATTTTTGGGAGACGTGCCACCTCATTCGGAAATGCCTGCCTCGGACGGCTTTATTGTCACGTAAACTTGGGCTGCCCAAAACATTGCGGCGGTGCCGGGCGCTTGCCCTTGTGCCCGCTCCTTTGCTCCCGCAAGCCGGTTCAATTGACGATTTCGCCCTCCTGTCATGGTTAGTAGAAGGAAACGCAAAATTTGGGTGTCTACAATACATATTGTGGGGATTATTTGCAAGGTGAAAAATCCTTTGTTTTACCATTTTGTTTTACCATTTTTGTTAAGTTTTTCGTCATCCAAATTATATTAAATGTAGTTGTTCTTGCATATTGTTGTGAATCCATGGATGGAGGGCTATTAGTGAGGGTTCCAAATGTAACGAAATTCCTCCTAATGGCCCGATGATATCCATTTGGTGAATTTTAGCTCGTTGTAATGATGTATTGTGCATAGACCGTTTAGATTGTTATTCTTAGGATCTTGTGGGTGTGTAGCGATTTTTGGATGTGAGCCTAGGAGCGCGACCCCGTGGTCCAAATCCGATGATGGACATCTTTTGATATATGTAATAAATTCGATGTACCTTTCATTGTAAATATGTAATCGTCGGGCCTTAAAACGACGCCAAGGCGAGAATCGTGTTTAAGGCCCCGTCATAGTGAAAGTATGCGATTGTGGGCGTTCGGGGTTATTTTGATGGCTTATATGCCCATGAGTAGCCCCAACGCATTTTAATGCTTGATTTGATTTATGAGATGAAATTGATTTCAAAGCTAAACGCTAAGATTTTCATAAAAATCAATCAAATTAGGTTGTTAGCATCACGAGGCTTAAAATGAGAAGTGCTAAAGAATGTCGATTCCTATTTAACGAGAAAGCTAAAGAAAATCGTTTTCAGACATCACAAAAATTGTTTCATAAAATAAGTGACGTTTTATTAAACCGTTGTGCATAGGGTTAAAGAGATCCTAGAAATTGCCCATCATTTGAGTTACGAGGGCAACGTATAGATCTCGATTCCTATTTTGACGAAGGTTTAAAACTCTTGTTTTTCCAAAACGACACCTAAAGAAAAATCCCATGGCTTTTGACAATTAAAATCAAACCTCTCTCATAAAGAATCAAGCTTTCTCGTGTATGCCGAAAAGACATCCTGAAGCGTTCTCAAATTAAAGCACGACTTTCCCTAAAAATCCAAATGATTCTTTCATACAAACTCACCACAACATTCACATAGGCACACACACACACGCGCGCGCATGCACACACATTTCATGAATTAAAGGATAGGAAAGCATCCAGATTGAGGTAACCGTATTTCACGGAAGTTGGGGGGTGCCTAACACCTTCCCCTCGCTTAAGCAAGCCCCCGAACTCTATGAATCTCGATTCGCAGACCAATTAATTCGGAGTCATACATGAGCCAGCGATTTACAAAAAAACGAAACTCGGATGAGTTGGTACATCCATTTCAAATATACCAACTGGCGACTCTGGTTAATTGGCTCATCATTAAAAACGATCTTTCAAAACCCCGACGACATCAATGCCGACCTTTTCCAAAGAATCACCTAATAACAAAGGCTAAAATCGGAAAAGGACAAATATAGCGATAAAGACGAAAAAACCCGGCGTCGACACTCCCCTTATGAGAATGCACTTAAGAGTCTCATGCAGATTCCTAACAAAAATAATTCTTATGATTGCGGCATGTACATTATGAAATATGTTGACTACGCCGTGCAAAGCTTTCCTTTGGCCACTTAAGATTGGTTAGAGGACGATGTGGTTTTGTTTAGATATAGGATTGTCCATGAATTACACACTAATAAAGCTAGAAAAATTAATTATGTTTACATAAATTCAAATGCGGATGACTTATTGTAATTTAAAATTTTGTTGGCTTAATGTATGCATTTTGGAATAATTATTTCTTTGAATACATGGAGTATTATTTCTTTGTATACATTTGTAATTTTGTTGGCTCAATGTATTATGTTTTGTAAATTTGATGGCTAGGAATGGTTGTGTTTGTTGAATACATGGAGTATATTTATTGTTTTCGTTGGTTGTATTTGATGAATATAGGGAGCACATGTTATGTTGGTTAAATACAGGGATTTAATTTTTTTTAATGTAGAGTCCATAATTTAACACTGCGGACGTTAAGTTAGGATCCCTAGTTTAGTTTTACGAACTAGAATTCTTCCAAGGAGTTTTAAACTTTTTCATTTTATTAGAGTCCACAAAACTAAACTACGGACAAAAAGATAATTAAAACAACATCGTCTAGACTGTGCATTTATAATACTTAGCGTACGCAGAAGTAAATTGCAGACGGAGGGAATATAATATTCCGAATGACATCATATTCGTGTATAATACTTAGCATCCGCAGAACTAAATTGTTGACGGAGGTGAATTTAAAATAAAGCCAAACAACACCGTATTAAATATAATGTTATGATACTTAGCATCCGCGGAACTAAATTGTGAACGGAGATGAATTTAAAATAAAGTCAAATGACGTCGTATTGAATATAATGTAATAATACTTAGCATCCGCAGAACTAAACTGCGGAGGCTATACATTCTAGGGATTCATTGTACTCTTACTGCCTAGAAATAGAACTGAGACAAGTTTTGTCAAGGTTCATTTTATCATCCACACCATCAATC
The DNA here is from genome assembly GCA_034770075.1 of Aralia elata. Lineage (NCBI taxonomy): Eukaryota > Viridiplantae > Streptophyta > Magnoliopsida > Apiales > Araliaceae > Aralia > Aralia elata. The sequence continues at coordinate 50,663,896 of CM068380.1, read as the reverse complement.
ATCAATATAAGAAAATAAAACTTTGTCTAAGGTAATGAATACATATAACATAATAAATTGACAGAGTCATGTTCAATGTTTCCATGAATATGCACAAAACTCTATTAATCTCACATTAAGAGAAATAAAATTATGGAGATCCAGGCTTTGTCAATCCTAAATCTTTATAATGGTTTCGCTTATCATGGTTTATAAATATTCCACATATTGCACACTTTTGGAGTGGCTTCTGTCCTGCGATTTTTTTGATGACACTTTTAATTCGTGTAGCATTTTTTACGACCTTTTGTCTGCGAACAAATTGGATCAAAAATAGAATCACTGGTCTCATCGTCATCATCATCATGTAATTCTATAACTTCTCTGGCCTCGATAACAGATTGTAGATTGTCATTCCGTCTTATATTGACACATTCGATAGGGATTTTGACCATAATTTTTTTCTCACGGTTGTCGACGCCGGGTTTTTACGTCCTCTTCCGATTTTGGTCTTTTGATTAAATGATTTTTTAGAAAAGGTCGGCATGAATGTCGACGGGGTTTTGAAAGATTTGTTTTTTATGATGAGCCAATTAACTAGAGTCGCCAGTTGGTATACTTGAAATGGATGTACCAACTCATCCGAGTTTTCGTTTTTTATAAATCGCTGGCTCATATGTGACTCCGAATTAATTGGTCTGCAAACCGAGATTCATAGAGTTCGGGGGCTTGCTTAAGCGAGGGGAAGGTGTTAGGCACCCCCCGACTTCCGTGAAACACGGTTACCGCAACCTTGATGTTTTCCTATCCTTTAATTCATGAAATGTGTATGTGTGCGTGTGTGTGTGTGCCTAATGAATGTTGTGGTGAGTTTTGTGTAAAAAGGAATTCTTTTTGGTGTTTTATGAAAGAGACGTGTTTTATTTTGAGAGTGCTTTAGAATGTCTTTTGGCCTATTCGAGAAAGCTTTATTTCTTTATGAGAAAGATTTGATTTTAATTGGCAAAAGCTATGAGATTTTTTATTAAGTGTTGTTTTGGTAAAACATGAATTTATTAAACCTTAGCCAAAATAGGAATCGAGATTTATACGTTGCTTTCATAAATGATGGCAATTTCTAGGATCTCTTTCGCCCTATGTATCAAGGTTTAGTAAAACATTTATTTCTTTTTATAAAAACCATTTTTCGTGACATTTGAAAACAACTTCTCTTTAGCTTTCTCGTAGAATAGGAATCGACTTTCATTAGCATTTCCAATTCTTAGCCTCGTGATGCTAATATCCTACTTTGATTGATTTTAGAAAAATCTTTATTGTTTTGGCTTTGAAATCTTTTGTTTGGTGTTACAAGTCAAATTAAATATCAAAATGCGTAGGGGGCTATTCACGGGTGTGTAAGCCATCAAAATATCCCCGAACGCCAACAATCACATATTTCACTATTACGGGGCCTTAAACCCGATTCTCGCCTTGGCGTCGTTTTAAGGCCCGACGGTTACATGTTACAAAAAACGAGCACCTTGAATCTATTACATACATCGAAAACGTCCATCATCGGATTTGGACCACGGGGTCGCGTTCCTAGGCTCACACCCGAGATTGCTACATGCCCACAAAATGAATACTATGAAACTAACCAACACGGATTTTCCTAATACACCATGATATCCGAAAATGATAATCTAAATAAATTACACCCAATAAATCACCATAAACAAGCTAAAAATTTCACCAATTGGACATCCTCGGGTTATTAAGAAAAATTTTGTTCCGATGGAACCCTCACTAATAATCCCTAATCCATGATTGTTCAACAATATATATAAAAATTACATTTAATTTAATCAAATGATATGATAGAAATTGCAAAAATAAGGAGATTTTCACCTTGCAAATGAGATCAAAGTGGATGAAAACTTGTGTAGTTTGAATAGAAGAAAAAGTATATGTGATACAATCAAATCAAAAGAGTATTATTCCTCTCTTTTTTCTCTCTTTCTCTCCTATTTTGTTGTAAAATTTAGCTATTTTTCTCTCAATTTTCGTGCTGCTGTGCTGAAATTCTCTTCTCCTCTCAATCTGCTGAACCTCCTGTATGCTGAAGAGGGAATGAGCTGAAATAGGCTGGCTGGCCGCCTGCCTTCCACTCACCTGGTTTCGAGTTCCGTGTTTCGAGTTCCGTGTTTTCAAAAGGCGCACTTATTGGCCGTAGATCAATCCGCGGCTGGACGGTTTGACTTTCTCAATTTTCGTGCCACGCCTCGACTTTCGTGCCGTAACGTCGGTTTCCGCTGCCAGGCCTGTATTTTACAGTACAAGAATTACCGGGAGACGTGCCACCTCATCCGAGGATGTCCGTTTCGGACGGCCTTGTTGTCACGTCAACTTTGGTCCCTAATCGTCGCGGTGGCGTTGAGCGTTCGTGCTTGTGCCCATCCTTTGCTCTCACAGGTCAGTTCAATTGACGTTTTTGCCCTCCTGTCACGGTTAGTATAGGGAACGCAAAATTTGGGTGTCTACAGCTGCCCCTCTTTATCATGTTTATGCAATGTTAAATGGAATGAACAGGATAAAGAATAGACACCCGATGTAGGAATGACAGTGCACAAAAATGACAATACATACACGATGCAACACATATAACTTATGATGCAATGTAAGATGTAAGACATTCAAGATATTCGCAAAAAGGTGTTAATGCGGATGATCGCCTCGTCGGGGCCGGGTTTCGTCGTCGGTCGCCCCTCTCGTAATCGCCGGTTATCGTCGCCGGTCGATCGTCTTGTCGGGGCTGGGTTTCATCGCTGGTCACCCGTCTCGTAATCGCCGGGTATCGTCGCTGGTCGATTGTCTCGTCGGGGCCGGGTTTCGTCGCCGGTCACCTATCTCGTGATCGCCGGGTATCGTCGCCGGTCGATTGTCTTGTCGGGGCCGGGTTTCGTCGCCGGTCACCCATCTCGTGATCGCCGGGTATCGTCGCCGGTCGATCGTCTCGTCGGGGCCGGGTATCCTCGCCGGTCACCCATCTTGTGATCGCCGGGTATCGTCGCCGGTCGATCGACTTGTCGGGGCCGGGTTTCGTCGCCGGTCACCCATCTCGTAATCGTCGGTTATCGTCGCCGGTCGATCGTCTTGTCGGGGCCGGGTTTCGTCGCCGGTCACCCATCTCGTAATCGCCGGTTATCATCGCCGGTCGATCGTCTCGTCGGGGCCGGGTTTCGTCGCCGGTCACCCATCTCGTAATTGCCGGTTATCGTCGCCGGTCGATCGTCTCGTCGGGGTCGGGTTTCGTCGCCGGTCACCCATCTCATAATCGCCGGTTATCGTCGCCGGTCGATCGTCTTGTCGGGGCCGGGTTTCGTCGCCGGTCACCCATCTCGTAATCGCCGGTTATCATCGCCGGTCGATCGTCTTGTCGGGGCCGGGTTTCGTCGCCGGTCACCCATCTCGTAATCGCCGGTTATCGTCGCCGGTCGATCGTCTTGTCGGGGCCGGGTTTCGTTGCCAGTCACCCATCTCGTAATCGCCGGTTATCGTCGCCGGTCGATCGTCTCGTCGGGGCCGGGTTTCGTCCTCCCGTCGGGGCCGGGTTTCGTCGCCGGTCACCCATCTCGTAATCACCGGTTATCGTCGCCGGTCGATCGTTTTTTCGGGGCCGGGTTTCGTCGCCGGTCACCCATCTCGTAATCGCCGGTTATCGTCACCGGTCGATCGTCTTGTCGGGGCCGGGTTTTATCGCCGGTCACCCATCTCGTAATCGCCGGTTATCGTCGCTGGTCGATCGTCTTGTCGGGGCCGGGTTTCGTCGCCGGTCACCCATCTCGTGATCGCCGGTTATCGTCGCCGGTCGATCGTCTTGTCGGGGCCTGGTTTCGTCGCCGGTCCCCATCTCGTGATCGCCGATTATCGTCGCCGGTCGATTGTCTTGTCGGGGCCGGGTTTCGTCGCCGGTCACCCATCTCGTGATCGCCGGTTATCGTCACCGGTCGATCGTCTTGTCGGGGCCGGGTTTCGTCGCCGGTCACACATCTCGTGATCGCCGGTTATCGTCGCTGGTCGATCGTCTTGTCGGGGCCGGGTTTTGTCACCGGTCACCCATCTCGTAATCGCCAGTTATCGTCGCCGGTCGATCGTTTTGTCGGGGCCGGGTTTCGTCGCCGGTCACCCGTCTCGTAACCGCCGGGTCTCGTATCCGATCGATTGTCTCGTACATCGTTCTTGGTAGCCATCACTTTTGACTCTGATAGGCTAGGACCTTGACACCTAACCTGCACGATGGATCACGTACAGAATTATCATCTATTCATGCATGTGACACAACATTTAAAATGTAAATTGATGAAAAATGACCCCTGTACAGTCTTTTGATACTGTTCTACATATGTCATCATTTGTCGTGGTTTGCTTGGATCTCAGCCCTTCCCAGGGATTGTTGATTGTTTGGATCTCAGCCCTTCCCAGGGTGTTAGTTGTTTGGATCTCAGCCCTTCCCAGGGTGTTAGTGTTTGGATCTCAGCCCTTCCCAGGGTGTTAGTTGTTTGGATCTCAGCCCTTCCCAGGGTGCTCACCACCTTGTTGTGGTTTGCTTGGATGCCTTCCCAGGTTTGCTCGCCACCTTGTTGTGGTTTGCTTGGATGCCTTCCCAGGTTTGCTCGCCACCTTATTGTGGTTTGCTTGGATGCCTTCCCAGGTTTGCTCGCCACCTTGTTGTGGTTTGCTTGGATGCCTTCCCATGTTTGCTCGCCACCTTGTTGTGGTTTGCTTGGATGCCTTCCCAGGTTTGTTTCTTGTTTGGATACCAGCCCTTCCTAGGGGTCACTGATTATTTGGATACCAGCCCTTCCCAGGGTCGCTGATTGTTTGGATACCAGCCTTTCCCAGGGTCGTTGATTGGATTTGAGTGATTTTTTTGAAATGGGATGTGTGATCGGCTTCATGTCCTAGATTCCCCACCAACATCGTCCACGTACCATGCCGCAAAAGCCATCACAGTCTGATCATTTGTGAGGTTGAAAGCGACGTGCTTGTACTTTCCTGAAGATTTTCATTTTGATCGTACCTGCATGCATGAAAAAGATGTTATGCATGATCTGGCAGATACGTTATGGACAGATGCATGTGCACAACATATGTTTAGATAGAAATGACCCCTGTTAAGTCAAATGATATGATTCGACAATCGTCGTTGTTTGCCAGCATTTGATTGGATCACGCCTCGTCGTGAAGTGTAATTTCTAGACTTCAACCCTGGTTTGGTACTCTGCCTGTTCTTGGTCGTCTTCATTTCATCGAGTTGAGGCAGTCTGTTTCGCTCTCTGTGATGATCGACAGCTATGTTGGCTCCTTGGCCTTTTGATCATCTCTGATAGCCGACATGCTGTTGTCCCGCATTATATCATCCTTGTATATACTCATGCACGTGGATCACTTGGATGTCGAGGCAGTGATAGTCAAGATTGGGGAGAGGCCCAATGAGATGTTCTGTGCAGCCTCAGCTTTCCTTCCATTTCACGATTCTTAACTGTCCCTGCCTTGGCGCGTGTCGCTACCAAGAATTTCTATTGAAAACTCGCGATGTTGACCGTGCTGAGTTATCCACATCTCTACAAGATCCCGCATATCAGATGACTAACAAATGCCAAAACTTGAAGGCTCGGGCCGTTAGTGTTAGTTCAACACAAAGATATTATAATCTCGGCAAAAGAGTAAATGCAGTTACAACACATGAAATTGAATATCTGTTGATCGCACAATCTAGCAAGTTGTGAACCGTGAATGTACTAGATTGGAAGTTATTTTCACTCCCTCGTGAGTTGATGATTTTCTATTTAACGAGTTATGAAATCGTAAGAACACCTTCAAGCATTCATGGTCATTGTACGTGAGTAAGGTCGAATTCAAAAGAACTACCTCCCCTCGTCAATGGTATTCTGTCTCCATTCTCGACAACGTCCTTAGCAAGATTGATGTCATATGACAAATGCACTGTGCGATGCAGCATTCAGTAGGGATTTTTCTTTCATGACTTGTTGTTTAAGGCCCGGAGTTTTTCGTATTATCTTTTCTCTTTATTAGCCCACTTCACTTGTCTCGTTTTCTTAGGCTTTTCAAAGTTACCCATTTAACGAATTTTGGACCAATGACTCCCAAACCAGATGGTTTTGGGGCATTAGGTGTACAGACACCCCTTCGGGTTTATTTACTCAAGTAACAAAGGCCACGGTTCGAGACAAGCTGGTGGTCTGCACCATTCATTCTTTGCTTGACCTTGCACAAGATTCGTTTTCTTAGGCTTGAGTTACCCATGTAGCGAGTGTTAGGCCGGTGACTCCCAAACCAGACGGCTTTAGGGCACCAGATGCAGAGACACCCCTTAGGCTTAATTACTCGAGTAACCCATGCCACGATTCGAATCTGCTCGGGCCTCCTCTACTGTAATGCTCGTTTTCTTAGGCTCTGAGTTACCCATGTAACGAGTGTTGGGCCAGCGACTCCCAAACCAGATGGCTTTAGGGCACCAGGTGTAGAGACACCCCTCGGGCTTAATTACTCGAATAACCCAGGCCACGATTCGAGACATTAGTTTGATGATCATTTATCGTCTGACTTCCTGATTTTAGCTTGATAATTATTGACTGTCTGACTACGTGTTAATCGCCATCAACGTCGTCATAGTTTTATACCCCACAACTGAAAGTTTGTGCAAATGCAAAGTGAAGGCTGTCACATGAGGTCGATTCTGTCGCAAACGTTGCTTTGAATTAAGGCTTTGTACCCGATCAAAAGGTTGAATAGCCTTCTTCATCTAATCATACTCACGATCGTGCTCCACGGTTGCTTGTCAGAATTAATCCGATTCCTATCAAGCCAAATAAAATCCCCTTTCACGCGCATCATCGTATCCCGGGAAAACTATGCTTGACAATATGCCAGATGATCGTACCGTTTGAAGATTGAATTGACATGAGGTAGCATTTGATGATGATGGTGCATGTTGATGGGATTGTTGCATGGGTGCCAATTTGCACGTCATCATTTCTTGGGTAGTTGACAAATGCCCCAGTGTTAAGTTGCTTTTCTTGTGATCTCCCTCGTACTGGTTGTATCGGTATCTTGCCGGGCTGACAAAAGATCCGGTCCTTTGACTTGTTGAAAGGTTTGGGGGATTTTTGATTTTTTTGATTTTTTTTTGATTTTTTTTTAAGTTGCTTTTCTTGTGATCTCCCTCGTACTGGTTGTATCGGTATCTTGCTAGGCTGACAAAAGATCTGGTCTTTTGACTTGTTGAAAGGTTTGGGGGATTTTTGATTTTTTTGATTTTTTTGATTTTTTTTTTGATTTTTTTTTTTTTGATTTTTTTTTTTAGATCACAGAGTTGTTTCACAGAGTCAGAATTAACGGGCTGGGGAACGCCTTCCCGTCCATTCCTTGTAAGATGAGGGCTCCCCCAGAGAGGATTTTTTATCATGACGGCTCCTTTTAATTTAGAGCGAAATTCCCCATAGCTTCGTCTGGGCAAAGCGCGATCCTTTTGAGGACTAAATCGTTTATTTTGAATTTCTGGGATCGTACCCTCTTGTCGTATGTCCGGGAGATGCGTAAGGGGCTGCCCCTGCAAATGTGCGAACTGAGGTTCGATAGGCAAACGGGTGAGCGACAATAAATCCGGCCATCCCCGATGATTGGCGGACATTCTTCCCATGATCGTTTTTGTGTTTTATTTGCAGCCCCCACTGCCCCATTCATTTTGGGCTGGTAAATGACTGAATCAAAATGTTTGATCTTGAATTTGTCGTATATCTCCTCCTTGAGGGCATCGTTCAGAATTCTATAGTCGATGTGGCCCCTTACTTCTCCTCCAGGATGTGGTACTGGGATTCTGTCGGAAAGCCATTCAGGGTAAATAGAAACCGTGATGATTCCTGCTTTAAACCGCTTGACAATCTCGTCCTTTATTTTCAACCTCCATTCAGGCTTCAACGTTCTCAACTTTTGCTTAATTGGTCGGAACCTTCCTTGATGGGCAGTCGATGTCCTATAACGTCTGTGGACAATCCAATCACGTCGCCATGGGACCAAGCGAACATATCTCCATACAGGCTCAACAACTCGGCTATTTTTTTTTTTGCGGTTACTCCGGATTCTTTGTGATCGTTAGGGGTTCTGATGTTTGATGGCGATGGTTTGGTCTAAGTCGGTTTTGGGTTTATCTTTGACCCATCCTTTGATCTCGTCAGGCGTATTGTTGATATTTGTCTCGTCCCGCTCAATCCCCATCAGATCGAAATCTAGCCCTATACCAAAATCGTGATCCTCCTTCAAATTTGGCCTATCGCTTGTCAGGCTAGAATGCCTCAAATTGGGGCACTTGACATAAAACAACAATCTTTGTCATATATATAAAACATTTCAGCACATGATCTTTGTAGACACCCAATTTTTGCGTTCCCTGTACTAACCATGACAGGAGGGAAAAATCGTCAATTGAACCGGCTTGCGGGAGCGAAGGAATGGGCACAAGTGCGCTCGTCCAACCCCATCGCAATGATTGGCGACCAAGGCTGACGTGACAATAAAGCCGTCCGAAGCAGGCATTCCCGAATGAGGTGGCACATCTCCTGGAAATTCCCGGACTGCAAAATACGAGCCTGTCAGCGAAAACCGACGTTACGGCACGAAAATCGAGGCGTGGCACGGAAAACAAAAAAGTCAAATCGTCCAGCCGCGGATTGATCTGCGGCCAAATAGTGCGCATTTTGAAAACACGGAGCACGAAACACGGAACTCGAAATCGGGGTGAGTGGAAGGCCGGCGGCCAGCCAGCCGCAGATTGATCTGCGGCCAGCCGCAGATCAATCTGCGGCTGGCTTTGGCCAGCCTATTTTAGCTCAGCTTCGTTGCAGCATACAGGAGGTTGGAGAATTGAAAGTTTGAAAAGAAGAAGAAATCAGCAGCAGCACAAGACACGGAAATTGAGAGAAAAAAAATAGTTAGATTTTGCAGCAAAATAGGAAGAAAAGAGAGAAAAAAGAGAGGATTTATATTTTTTTGATTTTGATTGTATCAAATACACTCTTTATCCTATTCAAATACACAAGTTCACATCCATTTGAGGCCATTTGCAAGGTAAAATTTCACTTTGTTATAGCAATTTATATCATATTATTGGGTTGAATCAAATGTAATTTCCATGTATCTTGTTGAACAATCATGGATTAGGGATTATTAGTGAGGGTTCCCTCGGAACAAAATTTCTTCCTAATAATCCGAGGATATCCAATTGGTGAAATGTCTAGTTTATTTATGGTGGTTTATTGGGTGTAAGTTATTTAGATTATCATTTTCGGGTATCATGGTGTATTAGGCAAATCCGTGTTGGTTAGTTTTGTGGTATTCATTTTGTGGGCATGTAGTAATCTTGGGTGTGAGCCTAGGAATACGACCCCGTGGTCCAAATCCGATGATGGACGTCTCGATAGGTGTAATAGGTGCAAGGTGCTCGTTTTTTTTTGTAATATGTAATCGTTGGGCCTTAAAACGACGCTAAGGCGACAATCGGGTTTAAGGCCCCGTAATAGTGAAACATGTGATTGTTGGCGTTCGGGGATATTTTGATGGCTTACATGCCCGTGAATACCCCCCTATGCGTTTGATATTTAATTCGATTTGTAACACCAAATCAAAGGATTTCAAAGCCAAAACAATAAAGATTTTTCTAAAATCAATCAAAGTAAGATATTAGCATCACGAGGCTAAAAAATTGGAAGTGTTAATAAATATCGATTTCTATTAAACGAGAAGGCCAAAGGAAATTATTTTCAAACATCCCAAAAAGCGGTTTTATGAATGAACGAAATGTTTTGTTAAACCTTGATACATAGGGCGAAAGAGATCTTAGAAATTGCCCATCATTTATGAAAGCAACGTATAAATCTCGATTCCTATTTGGCTAAGGTTTAACAAATTTATGTCTTACCAAAACAACGCTTAATGAAAATCTCATAACTTTTTGCCATTTAAAATCAAACCTTTCCCATAAAGAAATAAATCTTTCTCGTATTAAAGGAAAAGACATTCTATAGCACTCTCCAAAATAAAATACGTCTCTTTCATAAAACACCCAAAAGAATTTCTTTCATACAAACTCACCACAATATTCGCGTAGGCATACACACACACACACGCACACTTACACATTTCATGAATTAAGGGATAGAAAAAACATCAAGGTTGCGGTAACCGTGTTTCACGGAAGTCGGGGGGTGCCTAACACCTTCCCCTCGCTTAAGCAAGCCCCCGAATTCTATGAATCTCGGTGTGCAGACCAATTAATTCGGAGTCACATATGAGCCAGCGATTTATAAAAAGCGAAAACTCGGATGAGTTGGTACATCCATTTCAAATATACCAACTGGCGACTCTGGTTAATTGGCTCATCATAAAAAAGCAATCTTTCAAAACCCCGTCGACATTAATTCCGACCTTTTCCAAAAGTCATTTAATCAAGAGGCTAAAATTTGGAAAAGACTAAAAAAGGACACGCGAAGAAAACCCGGCGTCGACAGCTGGCGACTCTGCTGGGGACATTAGAGGGCTTAAGCCGCGTTCAGATATTGATGTTATCCTATCCTTTTAAATTCATAAAATGTGTGTGTATGCGATATTTTGATTTTTTCTTTTGTTGTGTGAATGTGTATTTCTTCGAATAAATGAATGATTTGAATGGAATTGCCTTACTTTTGAGTAATCATTTGCATACGGTGAGGACGATGAATGTGAATGTATGTTGAGAGAGTACCTCCTCCTGAGGCAAACCTGTCGGTTGCTTATTACTGGACTCGAAGGGGCTGCTCCCCGGAGATGGCTCAGGAAACGCACCACCCAAATCCGCTCCAATCGAAAGGGCTCAGACGAGTAGATTGCGAAGATTTGGGGACCTTCATGCCGAAAAGCCCGTGAGAGTAACCCTAGGATAGGTCAGCCTCAGATTAACCCAATGCAGGAAAAGTCTCTTCATGCCCTTTTACATTCATGCGTATAAATGTCATGGTCTCATTCATCTATACCTCCCTTTCTGTCAAAGAATTACTAACCGCTGCGTTTTGCAGGGAACAGCTGGGGAAGCATAATAAGTCATAATGGCATTTATTATTGCAATAAGGGACTACTAACATGCTATTTTGCAGAAAAAGATTAAAAAACCCAAAACGCAAAAGTTACAGCTTTAGCATGCATCCATATCCTTTCATTTCCCGGGACTAAACTTCGAACCGTTGTTTCGCAGGATTGCTCCTCAAACCCGTTCGCAGTCTAGGAAAGCCCAGGTCTCTACCTCTGAAATGGCTGATCTTCCCAATCATAGTTCCATCTCTCGGGAGGAGTTTGATGATTTTAAAAGGCAGATGATGGAAATGGCCACAATGCTAAAGGAACAGTTCTTAATCAGACAGGATCCGTCGAACCAGGAACCGCATAATATTCCACCACCCGGGGGTGACCAGAATCATCCTAAAAATATTACAAACCTGTGTAAGGATGACCAACCCCAACTCAAGGACGAGCCAGTCATTCCGAGGGCCGTTCCCATACTTAGCAGGACAGTGATTACCATCCCAGAGGAGGGGGACACCGGCGACCTTCGGAAAAAAATGAAACTCATGGAGGAGACCATCCAATCCCTAAGAGGCATAGGCTCCCTGGGTAGGGTTAATTACTCAGATCTGTGTGTCTTCCCCGGAACCAGATATCCAGAAAAATTCAAAGTCCCCGAGTTTGAAAAATACAGTGGAAAGGGAGACCCCTACACACACTTGAAAATATACATTGGGGAACTCGGGTCTTATGCCGAAGACGAGGGGTTGAGGATGCAGCTATTCTAGAAAAACTTAACAGGGGAGGCGAGGATCTGGTATGCCCGCCTTGACAACGCCCGAATCCACAACTGGGAGGAATTGGCCCATACCTTCTTAACCCAATACAGCTTTCAGGCCCAGATGGCCCCTGACAGGTACCAAATGACAAAAGTAAAGAAGCAACCTAGGGAATCCTTCAGGGAATATGCGCAGCGATGGAGGGGAATGGTCGCTCAGGTGAACCCCCCGATGAGCGAATCAGAGATGGTGATGACTTTTGTAGACATCCAAGAGGCCCCGTATTATGAACGAGTCATCTCAGGGATTGGAAGACCCTTTGCTGAAATGATTAAACATGGGGAGATGGTAGATATGGGTTTGAAATCTGGCAAAATCCGGGATTTTACGGCCTTGGAAACTGCCGCCGAGCAAATACAGAATGGAAACTATGGCAGCACTTCTCGGAGGGTCCAAAAGAAAAAAGAGGAGGATGTTTCCCTCGTCCTACAAGGGTCATCCAGAAAAACAGAGAGCCATCTCCCGGTACAGGTGCAAAGGGTGGGGCCATCCCGACAGCCTAACTTCGCGGATCAGAGGGCAGAGGGGCGAAGGAGATTTGAGGCCTCGCAAAATCGAGTATTCACCCCACTCGGGGAGCCTCTCGAACGGATTTTGGCGGTATTGATGGCCCAAAAGAAGATAATCAATTTGGCTCCCCCAAGTGACCCGAAGGGAAGGAGATTTGACCGAAGCAAACGGTGCGCCTACCACTCGGGTTCCCCGGGTCATGATACGCAGGATTGTTGGACGTTGAAACATATAATTCAGAACATGATCGACAATGGGGAAATTGTGGTAGAGCAGCCAGACTCCCCGAATGTTAAGGCAAATCCCCTACCAAGACATGATGGAGGGGGGGTCAATGCGATGGAGGCAGGTGAAGCTGGGGGGCCGCCAAGGTTGAACTATGTGCAGAAAATTGAGGAAATGATCAACGTGATACATGATCATGGGAGTGCACGGGGAACGCCCATCAGGTTGGTAGGGGTAAGTACGAATAGCACGGAGGGACCTGTCAAGTTGACGGCTCCGAGACCCATCATCCTGGCGGCAAGGCCGCAAATCCCTATCATTAGTCTAAAGACTGTACCCTGGAATTATGGGGGAATGCCAGAGGAAGCGGCCAGTTGTGCTTCTGTGACGACAAAGGGGAACCCCTTATATCTTCCCGGGCGAGTCCTTGAGAGCCAAAAGAGGAAAAATGAAGAGATTTCCGAGGAAAGGGCCATAGAATTCTTGAAAAGGATGGATCACCCGGAAGCAAGGGGGATTCAGATTTTAAATGAGGAGTCAACCCTAACATCAGTCATGGACTTGGTGTTGTCATCCAGTGAACATTGCAAAACCCTGACGAAGGTTCTGGAGGAGGCATACGTGCCCAAGGAAATTAGTGAGGAAGGTTTCGGCCAGCTGGTGGGCCACCTATTGGAGACCGATGTAATATCCTTTACAGATGAGGACATTCCCAAGGATGGAAGGGGACACCGGAAATCGATGCATATTGCGGTAATCTCCTCGGGTTACATCATGAATGGGGTACTGATTGATGGAGGGTCGGCACTGAATATCTGTCCCCTCAGTACCTTACATAAGATGAACATCAACCCCAAGCGCCTACGAGCCAGTCATGTGGTGGTGCGAGCTTTCGATGGCTCCCGGAGGGATACAATTGGAGAAATCGAGTCGCCGGTGGAGATAGGACCCTGTACTTTTGATATATCTTTCCAAGTCCTGGATATTGCAGCCAGTTATAACATGTTATTGGGGAGGCCGTGGATACACATGGCCGGGGCAGTTCCTTCCACGCTCCACCAACAAATCAAGCTGATCATCGATGGGAATCTGGTAACGATCTCGGCCGAATGTGATGGCCCATCTCCTCCTAGGGGTGGCCTACCAGTGATCAATGTAGATGAGTCGGCGGCACCTGCCAGCTTTCAAGCACTGGAGATTAGCGCTCCCCACCATAGATGCCTGGGAGCTCCAGCTGTGAAACCTAGGGTCTCTCTAGAACTTACGTTTGTGGCAAAGGAAATGATAAAAATGAACTTCCAGCCTGGACAGGGGTTAGGAAAGAGCAGTCAGGGAATCACCAGGCCCATCCAACTACCACGGCAGATAGGCAAAGCAGGGTTGGGATACCATGTGAGCGCATCACGGAGACACTGCCAGGGTGCGACTCCGATTCGACTAGCTGGCAGTCCAGTGACCAAAGCCGACAATGAACAGAGGATCAGCGAGCCTGTGATTGGGGCAGGGAAAGTTTCCTGCAGGAGGTCGCAAAAGAGTTTGAAACCAAGTGCTATATCCCCGGACAATCAACAGGCAGTAGGGAGGGGACAAATACTATCACACCACCGGGAGCCCAACAAGTTGTGCCTAGCATCGATTGGGCAGGGCTGATTATTCCCGGAGAAGATAGGAAGGAGGACCCAGGCAACGTATCCGTAATCATTGGGGAAGTGTCCGACGTGAAGCCCCCTTTTATCCAGCGCATTTCATCTGACCTGACCGTCAACAACTGGACCATGAAACCAGTAATATCCAAACAAGGGTAAAATCCGACGTTAGGGTGGTAGACCCCAGAGGATGGGGGCATGAAGAAGTTTATTCTTGTTGTTGTTTTATTTATTGCATAATTATGTCGTTTCTTCGTGTTATTTGAAAATGCGATCGTCGTAAAAAAATGATTTATATATGACAAGTATTTTGTTTCATGTCAAGTGTACCAATTTGAGTAATCCTTGCCTAACAAATGGTCTTTCGAATTTGAATGATGATTATGATTTTGACATTGAGCTGGATTTCGATTTAATGGGAATTGAACGAGACGAGACAGATTACGACGATGCGCCTGACGAGATCAAAGGATGGGTCGAGGATAAACCCAAACCCAACTTGGACCAAACCGTCACCATTGATATTGGAACCCCTGACAAGCCAAAAGAACTCAAGATAGGGACGGACCTTACCCTCAGCCAGAAAGCCGAAATGACTGAGTTGCTAAAACAATATGAGGATGTCTTTGCCTGGTCTAATGAGGATATGATCGGATTGTCCACCGACATTGTGGTACACCGATTACCCATCAAGGAGGGTTTCCGGCCTGTCAAACAAAAATTAAGAAAGTTGAAACCAGAGTGGAGCTTAAAAGTAAAGGAGGAGATCATTAAGCAGTTCAGGGCGGGAATCATTATGGTGTCCACTTACCCGGAATGGTTGTCCAATGTAGTCCCAGTGGCTAAGCCTGGAGGAAAGGTGAGGGTATGTGTAGACTACAGAGATCTAAACAAGGCCAGTCTCAAGGATAACTTCCCGGTGCCTTTCATACACATCCTGGTAGATAACACAACCCAGTACGAAATGTACTCTTTTGTGGATTGCTTCGCGGGATATCATCAGATAATGGTGGCGGAAGAAGATCGGGAAAAGACCGCATTCATCACCCCCTGGGCACTTTTTGCTATAGGCGATTGGCTTTTGGCCTCACGAACGCGGGGGCTACTTATCAGAGAGCCATGATGGCCTTGTTCCACGATATGATGCATAAGGAGATAGAGGTCTATGTGGATGACATTATTGTGAAATCGAGGGTAGAATCTGATCATGTAACCCATCTCAAAAAGCTATTCGATCGGCTCAGAAAGTATAATTTGAAACTCAATCCAGCCAAGTGTGCTTTCGGAGTGCAGTCGGGTAAGCTCTTGGGATTCCTGGTTAGTGATCGAGGCATTGAGTTGGATCCAGCAAAGATTAAGGCCATTGTGGATATGCCGGTGCCTCACACAGAGAAGGAGATAAGAGGATTCCTCGGGAGGATAAACTTCATCAGCCGTTTTATATCCCACCTGACGACTACATGTGAGCCAATTTTCAAACTGTTAAGAAAGGGGGCTTCCCAAGAATGGAATGAGCAATGTCAGAGGGCTTTTCAGACCATTAAAAAGCAGCTGACGAAGGCACCAGTGCTAGTACCCCCAAAGGATGGGATCCCTCTGTTTATGTATATATCGGTCAATGCCGTCGCGATGGGATGTATGCTGGGACAGAAGAATGAGGCAGGTAAAGAGCAGGCCATCTATTACCTCAGCAAAAGGTTTAGCCAATGTGAGCAGAATTACAATCCCATCGAGAAGACCTGTTGTGCTCTAGCCTAGGCGGCAGGGAGATTACAGCACTACCTCCATGGGCATACGACATACCTGATATCAAGAATGGATCCCCTGAAATATATTTTTGAAAGGCCCATGCTGAATTGTCGATTGTCAAGATGGCAGCTAATCTTACAACAGTTTGACATGGTGTACGTAATTCAGAAGGCCATGAAAGGGCAGGGAATTGTAGATCAATTGGCGGAAACCCCATCAGGAGGGATGGAGCCGCTAGAAACCCCTCTGCCGGGCGAGGATATATTTTGGGTATCACGCGAGAAATGTGATGACGAGGGACAGTTCTCGAAGCTGTATTTTGATGGTGCCATGAATGCCGAGGGGGCAGGAGCCGGAGCGGTCCTGGTCTCTATCACCGGAGAGCAGTACCCTGTGGCCACTAAATTGCAGTTCAGTAATTCGAACAACACCGTTGAATAAGAGGGATGTATCTTGGGACTCCGCTTGGCCCGAGACATGGGAGTGAAGAGACTAGCGGTGTTCGGGGATTCAGAATTGGTGATCAGACAGGCAATCGGGGTGTACAACACTAAGGAGCTTCGGTTACTTCCATACCATCGTTGTGTTACCCAGTTGATGCAAAAGTTCGAAGATATCGCTTTTCGACATATTCCCCGGGGACGGAATGATTTTGCAGATGCATTGGCAACCCTGGCCTCCTTAATCCATATAATCAAAAGAAAGGACATTCCACAGATTGAGATAGCCGTACAGAGTGCCCCGGCATATGAGGAACATGTGGCAGTGTTATCAGACGAGGTGGTGTTGCCAAAGCAGCCCTGGTATCACGACATAAGGGAATATCTTAGAGATAGATCCGTTCCCGACCAGGCGAGTCGAACTGAGAGGATGAGAATTCAAAAGATGGCGATAAAATTTTACCTGAGTGGGGATTCGCTCTACAAAAGGGATGCTGGGTTGGGACTGTTGTAGTGCGTGGATGAAACGCAGGCCCAAAGGATTCTGAATGAAATACATGGTGGAGTGTGTGGGCCACATATGAGTGGACCGATGCTGGCCAAAAAGATCTTGAGGACCTGACATTATTGGTTAACGCTGAGGGCCGATTGCGATGATCATGTCAAACGGTGTTATCAATGCCAGGCACACGGTAATGTGATCCATACGCCTCCCAATGAACTGCACTGTATGACTTCCCCGTGGCCATTTTCAATGTGGGGAATGGATGTAATCGGACCAATAGAGCCCAAAGCAAGCAACGGGCACCGATTCATTTTCGTCATGATCGATTATTTCACCAAATGGGTAGAGGCGGCTTCTTTCCCCAAGGTAACTCAGGAAGTCATCGTCAGCTTCATCAGGAATAATGTCATTTGTCGATATGGGCAACCTGAGGTGTTGGTCTCCGACAATGCCAAGAATTTGAACAACGCCCTCATGAGGGGACTGTGTGAACAGTTCAAGATCAAGCACCTCAATTCCGTCATTTACCGTCCTAAGATGAATGGGGCAGTGGAGGCTGCAAACAAAAACATCAAGAAAATCATGGCCAAAATGTCTGCTAATCATCGGGGATGGCCGGATTTGTTACCCCTCACCCTGCTGGCATACCGGACGTCAACGCGTACATCTACAGGGGCAACCCCTTACGCTTTGGTGTATGGAATGGAGGCTGTTCTACCAGTTGAGGTTGAGATGGCGTCCCTCAGAGTAATGATTGATGCTCAGATAAGTGAGGAGGATTGGATGCAAAAATGATACGACCAATTGGCCCTAATTGATGAAAGGAGGGTGGCTGCCGTTTGGCACGGTCAATTATATCAACAAAGGATCTCTCGATCATATGACAAAAGGATAAGACCTCGGAAGTTCAAAGAAAATGATTTGGTGCTGAAAAGAGTCATGCCTTGTCAAGACGAGGCCAAGGGGAAGTTCGCCCCGAACTGGGAAGGGCCGTTTGTGATTAAAAAAGTGTTATTCGGAGGTGCCCTCATGTTGCAAGAAATGGATGGTGAGGTATTTCCACAACCCCTCAATTCTGACTCGGTGAAGCGGTTCTACGCTTGAGTCATCAATTCCTCCTTTTCTTTGAAGGGAGCGAACTACGTAGGACCTGATCTCCCAACTTGTGGGGGTACGTAGGCAGCCATCAGGGCGCGGTCCGATCCATAAATAATAATAATCCTTTCTCTAACCAAAACCAATTTTCGATAACCAGACAAAACCTTCCTACACCCTCAAAACCTTCCCGAACCCAGCTGCCCCACCAGTTTCATCCCAAGGACATAGCCCTGATCTAACCAAACAGTTATCCAAAATCTGAGATTCAATCCGATGAAATCAAAAGGTGTGCGGCAATATCTGTCAAATCTCCATCAAAGACTTGAGAAAAGAAAGAAGGCGAAATGTCAAAATCGTGGTCAACTGGATAAAATGAAGATCCAATGAAAGGCAATGATACGACAAAAAGGGGAAAATGACTAAATTTAAATGCATGTCTATATATATAAGTCATTTTGTTACAAGATTTCTCTTTCGATAACCGACGAAACTAACATAGTCTATGCAGGAAACAAAATAATCTACAAATCTGAAACTAGCTGAAGCAGGATGGACAAGGTGGTGGATAGATCTGAAGCATCGGTATCTCCCGCAATCTGCTGCCCCATCATATCAATACGATCCAGTAAAGCGGTGGCTCGGCTGACAGTCCCAAAATGAGCGTCTACAACTGCCCTGGTCTGGACTACAGTGGTCTCTCTGTCAGTAATGGCAGCGTCTCTAGCCCGAATGGCCTCATCTCTCTCGACAAAGGCGACATCCCTCTCAGCCTCTGCAGTAATCAAGGCCAGGCGGAGTCGGGTATCCTCAATAACCCGACTTGGGGCAGAATCGACAGAGATGGAGTGGTATGTAGTATCATTTGGAGAAATCATCCCCAAGTCATCAGGGCCCCCAGACTGACTCAAACCAGCCGGATCCAAATCTCCGCGTAGCCACTGCACATAAGCAAATGTCTGGAGGTGGCAACCCTCACTATGTTCGGCGGAGATCCTGCGAGACCAAAGATCATATACCCGCAATAGTTCCCTCTCTGTCTGGGATGATATAAGGAATCGGTAGGTGGCTACTCCCGTGAAAGGGTGAAAATCTTGTGTCTGATCAAACTGCCCTGTAACAGCCAGGGGATGATAAGTGGTCACGCCCCTCAAGCCAGCAATGGGAATGAAGTCCAGGTCAGGAACATGAGTCAAGAAGCTCATAAAGGAGCAATAGCCCGAATAGACCAATAGATGAAAGGGATCCTCAATGATCGACAAAAAGGATGCCCAGGAGGCCACATCAGTACAGCTCACGGGACGAAATGAGAACTGCGCGGTTATGTCATGGCTAAAGCAAAACCCTTGGCGACGGAAGTGGCCGATGGGACTAAGATGACTCATGAACCATACATACAACAAAGTCGAGCTCCCTCAGAATACTCTGCCTCGGAAGGACTGACAGTATGATGCTGATATCATGGGAAGAATGGTGTGATCCTCCTGGAGGGCCCTAACGGCCGCAACCACCCGCATGTCCAAATGATCGGGTCCTGCGGGCAAGTACAAAACTGAGACGACACAGGCCATCAGAACGTCTACTCTTGAAGCGCCCCAGCGCTCCTCAGACACAGAAAAATCACCGAAGAAAAGACGAAAACTGGCGGGTGAACCAAATCGGTCGATCAAGAACTGAAGGGGAATCATATGGTCTGATGTGATCACCGGTAATAAGACAGCCCTCCGCAAGCCGGTAAAGGTCAAGAATTGACGGCGCATGGAACCAGCCGTGACCCTGGCACAAGGACCGTCCAAAGGCAAGCCTGTGAAGCGAGCATACTCCTCGAGGGTGGGGGTCAGCTCTACTGTCCCTAATCTGAACACCTGACGGGCAGGCGCCCAATATCTCAGAATACCATCCATAAAGCCCGCTGGCACCTGAAAGGTTAATAAGGACCGAGAGTGGCCCAAAAGACCATCTGCGATGACCCTGTCGGCCGGCGATAAACTGTCCAACCAACGGAGAAGGCTGCCAACCAACCCTATAGGAGGAATGGAATCCAAGCATACCACGACATCTGAGGACGTCATCTGTGAAAAAATTGTATCAAAAAGACTGTACAGGAGTCATTTTCTACCCATGAATAAAAAGCATGCATCATACAGACAATAATAAAGCAGATGAATTTCACAGAGATAAAAGATAAAGAGCTGTGCATAAATGAATAAATGAAGTTCAGTGCATGGTGCGTAAAATGAAAAACAAATCTAAACAGGTACAGATACAAAAGCCCTATCCTATCCTGATCTAGATAAAGTCAATCTCATCTATAAAGGCGGGATCCTCGAACTGATCCCCTGGGGTCGTCGAAGTCGGAGGCCCGAAGTTCATATCGGGGATGTATGGCTGCGCAGTGGCATCAGATGAGCTCGGGCCCGTATCATAACCCGTACCATCGGGATCATAGGCATAAGCATCCTCTGGAGTCCGGCCCAGCACCCGAAAATACAGAGACAACTGGTCCACCTGGCGGGTCAGAGTGGCGATCTGCTCGGCATGAGTGGGAGTCCGAACGCAGGCTGCCCAGTCAGTCATCATCACCGAGCCGGGGACCATATCACCAAGGAAGAATGTAGCCCGGGTCTGAGGACCAATGGTGCGGGGCACCCACCAAGTACGGAAGGCATCACTGGTACTGGGACCCGTCGAAAGCATCCGGCCGTCCTCCCCCGCAAGCATGATCTCTGAGGGCTGAGAATCCAGCGGCCAGGAAGTAGCGAAAGGAAGGGAGTGCGGGATGCGGATCTCTCCAGTAACACATCTGAATGCGCGCTCCCCCAGGTACATCATCCATCCTCCAACACTCTGCAAAGTGAGGCGACGAGTGGAAAGTGCAAACTCCGGGCCGGTAGGATGCCCATCTGTAAACCCCACATCCAGATGCTCAGAAAGGTAGGGCCTCCAGACGACCCCTGCAGCAGTGATCAGCTCCAGCTGGATGCGACAATGGGCGAAACTGCCAGACACTGGAACCTCCTCCAGGGTGCTGTGATGCCATCGCCGACCCCGAGGATAGGTGTCCAAGCCGAGGGTGGTGACGGACCTCAGGCAAGGAAGACGCTCGTAGGCCCAGAACTATTGAACAGAATAAAGCAGAGCATGAGTAACCGACCAAAGCAGAAAGGAGAAATGAAATGATGGGAAATACAATAAGAAAAAGGAAGAAAACCTCACCAGCAGAAAGTGATAGAACCCCAGCCAAGCATCTGTCTGGCCCTCCGAGCGTAGACGCATACCGTGGAGGAAATATGCAAAGGTGAAGGACCCCCAGTCATAGTCACTGATGCGGTCCACGTCTCTGACCACTCCCACGACGCTGAAATGAATGGTGGAGGAGTTGTTCCCTAGGAAACAACCCTCATGATGGTCAGGAACAGACGTCGGAGCAGAATGTCCCGAGTACCCTGATCCGCTGGAATGGGCAACGCGTATAGACCCCCGACGGCATCAACAGCCAGGGCACCAGACCGAATACTACGGGCCTTAAAGACCCGGTCCTCAGCAGCGAAGCCCAATAAAGCCCGGACCTCCGCAGGAGTGATGTCGAGATCTAGAGGAACGCGGGACCCGGTAAACTCTATGCCCGTAATGTACCTCCAGTCCCAGGGGGTCAACACAACCTCACAGTCTAGAAGGTGAAGGGACTGGGTCTGGTGAAACCATCTCTCGGACAAGGCCCTCATGTAACCCCAGGGGCACTGCCGGGGGATGATAGTGAAGAAGTGACAGAACCCCCAAGAATCCACCATCGCCCGGTAGTCGCTGTGCAGAGCCGTGTAGAGGGAGTAGATGTTGAACTAGTTGCCCCTTGGCTGAGTAAACTCGGGCACCTGAGACAATCACCAATGGGTCAGTCCAGATAAAAGGAGAATTGAGAAATTGAGAATGAAGTAATAATGGAATTGAATGTACCTCGTTAGCCACGAGAGATGCTGAGGGGTGTCGACTGAGATCCCGACCCAGAAGATCGGGTATCTGCACAGGGGCGCCAGAAGAAGCCTGATGAGCAGATGCAGCCGGTGTGCTGGAGGATGGCCCCTCCGCCGCGACCTCCGGAGGGACAGCCTCCTCAACGTCCGGATGATCGGGACGGATGACAGCCTCCGCCAAGCGACGAGCCTGACGGGTCCGAGGAGGAACAGGAGCAGGTGCAGCCCTACGGCGGCGAACACCCGAGGTCCGGGACACGGATGAGCTACTATGAGCATCGGGATCCATAGCTGGAACAGAACAGGCAAGGAGGAAGGTAAGTTCCCTTTTGAATTATGTCACGAATATTCTCAATCCCTACCCTCATCATGTAATTAATGCAACATGATGCATGTTTATGGTATGTGCAAAAAAAAAAAAAAAAAAAAAATCGGCACAGTTTCGTTTGTAAAATGGACATCCCAGGCATAAGCCAAACATGTTTTCCATCAATCCAAGCCTCAAACAGATCAAAATTGCATTCATAAGTGTAATTACAGCATGTAATGCATGATTTTTTGTAGAAAAGGAATAACAGTATGTGGGACCGCATCAGGAGCATAGAATAGGACTCACACAGTTGATACGTAGCATATATATATGATCATACATAATATAGCATTGTAAAGCATACATCTTCTATCTATAGCATGTAAATAGCCAAATGTATAGCAAAACGTTGACGAAATTGAAAAGTGAACGGTCAAAATGTTACCTGTAGCGCGTATAACGATCCTACCGGAGCAGTTTTTGCAGAAAAGTTGGGAAACTCGACAAAAGGTCCTTGCAAACGAGCAAAATCGCAGGAATCTATGTGGGGTACGAAGTTGAAAGTGACAGATCTGGAAGTGGCGAGCCACTTAAGAAACCGATCTTGGCCGCAGATCTATCTGCGGCTGGCCGCAGATCCATCTGCGGCTGGCCGCAGATCCATCTGCGGCTGGCCCTGGTGGGTCCCTTTGGTTCCTTTGCAGCCGTTTGATGTGTACAGTGAAAACGAATCCCGAGATGGGTGACCGGCGACGATAACCGGCCCCGACATGACAATCGACCGGCGACGATAACCGGCGATTACGAGGTGGAGGTCCGGCAACGAAAACCGGCTCCGACAAGATAACCAACCGGCGACGATAACCGGGGGTTACGAGATGGGTGACCGGCGACGATAACCGGCCCCGACAAAACAATCGACCGGCGACGATAACCGGCGATTACGAGATGGGTGTCCGGCGACGAAAACCGGCCCCGACAAGACAATCGACCGGCGACGATAACCGGCGATTACGAGGTGGATGTCCGGCGACGAAAACCGGCTCCGACAAGATAACCAACCGGCGACGATAACCTAGGGTTACGAGATGGGTGTCCGGCGACGAAAACCGGCCCCGACATGAAAATCGACCGGCGACGATAACCGGCGATTACGAGGTGGATGTCCGGCGACGAAAACCGGCTCCGACAAGATAACTAACTGGCGACGATAACCGGGGGTTACGAGATGGGTGACCGACGACGATAACCGGCCCCAACAAGACAATCGACCGGCGACGATAACCGGCGATTACGAGATGGGTGTCCGGCGACGAAAACCGGCCCCGACATGACAATCGACCGGCGACGATAACCGGCGATTACGAGGTGGATGTCCGGCGACGAAAACCGGCTCCGACAAGATAACCAATCGGCGACGATAACCGGGGGTTACGAGATGGGTGTGCGGCGACGAAAACCGGCCCCGACATGATAATCGACCGGCGACGATAACCGGCGATTACGAGGTGGATGTCCGGCGACGAAAACCGGCTCCGACAAGATAACCAACCGGCGACGATAACCGGGGGTTACGAAATGGGTGACCGGCGACGATAACCGGCCCCGACGAGACGATCATCTGCATTGACACCCTTTTATGAATGTCTTGCATCCATTGCATCTTACGTTGCACCATAAGTCATATGTGTTGCATCACGTATGTGTCGTCATCCTTGTGCACTATCATTCATGCATCGAGTGTCTATTTTTTATCCTGTTCATTTCATTAAACATTGCATAAACATGATAAAGAGGGGCAGCTGTAGACACCCAATTTTTGCGTTCCCTGTACTAACCATGACAGGAGGGCAAAATCGTCAATTGAACCGGCTTGCGGGAGCGAAGGAATGGGCACAAGTGCGCTCGTCCAACCCCATCGCAATGATTGGCGACCAAGGCTGACGTGACAATAAAGCCGTCTGAAGCAGGCATTCCCGAATGAGGTGGCACATCTCCTGGAAATTGCCGGACTGCAAAATACGAGCCTGCCAGCGAAAACTGACATTACGGCACGAAAATCGAGGCGTGGCACGAAAAACGAAAAAGTCAAATCGTCCAGCCGCGGATTGATCTGCGGCCAAATAGTGCGCATTTTGATAACACGGAGCACGAAACACGGAACTCGAAATCGGGGTGAGTGGAAGGCCGGCGGCTGGCTTTGGCCAGCCTATTTTAACTCAGCTTCGTTGCAGCATACAGGAGGTTGGAGAATTGAAAGTTTGAAAAGAAGAAGAAATCAGCAGCAGCACAAGACACGGAAATTGAGAGAAAAAAATAGTTAGATTTTGCAACAAAATAGGAAGAAAAGAGAGAAAAAAGAGAGGATTTATATTCTTTTGATTTTGATTGTATCAAATACACTCTTTATCCTATTCAAATACACAAGTTCACATCCATTTGAGGCCATTTGCAAGGTAAAATTTCCCTTTGTTATAGCAATTTATATCATATTATTGGGTTGAATCAAATGTAATTTCCATGTATCTTGTTGAACAATCATGGATTAGGGATTATTAGTGAGGGTTCCCTCGGAACAAAATTCTTCCTAATAATCCGAGGATATCCAATTGGTGAAATGTCTAGTTTATTTATGGTGGTTTATTGGGTGTAAGTTATTTAGATTATCATTTTCGGTTATCATGGTGTATTAGGCAAATCCGTGTTGGTTAGTTTTGTGGTATTCATTTTGTGGGCATGTAGTAATCTTGGGTGTGAGCCTAGGAATACGACCCCGTGGTCCAAATCCGATGATGGACGTCTCGATAGGTGTAATAGGTGCAAGGTGCTCGTTTTTTTTGTAATATGTAATCGTTGGGCCTTAAAACGACGCTAAGGCGACAATCGGGTTTAAGGCCCCGTAATAGTGAAACATGTGATTGTTGGCGTTCGGGGATATTTTGATGGCTTACATGCCCGTGAATACCCCCCTATGCATTTGATATTTAATTCGATTTGTAACACCAAATCAAAGGATTTCAAAGCCAAAACAATAAAGATTTTTCTAAAATCAATCAAAGTAAGATATTAGCATCACGAGGCTAAAAAATTGGAAGTGTTAATAAATATCGATTTCTATTAAACGAGAAGGCCAAAGGAAATTATTTTCAAACATCCCAAAAAGCGGTTTTATGAATGAACGAAATGTTTTGTTAAACCTTGATACATAGGGCGAAAGAGATCTTAGAAATTGCCCATCATTTATGAAAGCAACGTATAAATCTCGATTCCTATTTGGCTAAGGTTTAACAAATTTATGTCTTACCAAAACAACACTTAATGAAAATCTCATAACTTTTTGCCATTTAAAATCAAACCTTTCCCATAAAGAAATAAATCTTTCTCGTATTAAAGGAAAAGACATTCTATAGCACTCTCCAAAATAAAATACGTCTCTTTCATAAAACACCCAAAAGAATTTCTTTCATACAAAATCACCACAATATTCGCGTAGGCATACACACACACACGCACACTTACACATTTCATGAATTAAGGGATAGGAAAAACATCAAGGTTGCGGTAACCGTGTTTCACGGAAGTCGGGGGGTGCCTAACACCTTCCCCTCGCTTAAGCAAGCCCCCGAATTCTATGAATCTCGGTGTGCAGACCAATTAATTCGGAGTCACATATGAGCCAGCGATTTATAAAAAGCGAAAACTCGGATGAGTTGGTACATCCATTTCAAATATACCAACTGGCGACTCTGGTTAATTGGCTCATCATAAAAAAGCAATCTTTCAAAACCCCGTCGACATTAATTCCGACCTTTTCCAAAAGTCATTTAATCAAGAAGCTAAAATTTGGAAAAGACTAAAAAAGGACACGCGAAGAAAACCCGGCGTCGACAATCTTCTTTTTGGATAACATGACAAAATGACATGAGCGTGCAAGGATTTGAAATAAAACTCAGAATTTAAAACCCATTGATCTTCTACTGGCCGGGATTCACTGCCATACTCCTGGATTTACCCCTTCCTGGATATCACCTGCTGCACGGTCCAACTGGCCACGGTGAGGTCAAGCAATGGAGCTCATTAGGAGGTGCATGGATCGCATTGGCACGGTCTGGCATTGATGGCATTTCCTGACATGAGCATCGCAGTCAGTTTTCATGGTTAGCCAGTAGTGACCCGTTCACATGATTTTCTTTGCCAAAAATGCTCTGCTCATATGGGCTCCGCACACATCGCCATGTACTTCGTTCATTTGTCTGTGATCTTCTTCGACTTCCAGATATCTCAGCAGTCCCGTAGCTAGGTCCCGTTTATGCCCTTTGGTGCTGTATATTCCCATGGTCTGCCGGATGACCAATTCGGAATCTCCAACTACTATCATCCTTTTGATTCCCATTCCCAGGGCTAATCTCAGTCCTAGGATGAATCCCTCGTATTCGGCCGTATTGTTGCAGTGGAAGAACTGTAATTTCATGGCTATCGGCCTCTGCCATTTGGATGGATGGAGTATGGACTTTACGGCCTCTTAGTACTGTGCCAGTTACAAGTTGGCAGCATGTCAACACTGATGCGTGATCATTTATTTTTTCTTTCTCTCTCTTTTTTTTTTTTAGGTTCTCTAATCTTATCCTGCAAAACAAGGTCAGTGTTTGATGACAGGATAGTATTTTTAGAAAACCTTGGTACGTGGCATGGGTTGCCTTCCTGCAAAACCATGTCAGTATTCTTTTTATATGTGCAGGTGATGTAACCCCATGTTAGTATTATGATGATGATGGTATGACAGTTGTGTGACATTTACATGACATTTATTTATTTGACTGAATGATAGAAGGGCATGAAGAAGCTTCCCTTTCGTTAGGTTTATCAAAGGCTGACCTACCCTAGGGTTACTCTCGCGGGCTTTTCGGCATGAAGGTCCCCAAATCTTCGCAATCTACTCGTCTGAATCCTTTCGATTAGAGCGGATTTGGGTGGTGCGTTTCCTGAGCCATCTCCGGGGAGCAGCCCCTTCGAGTCCAGTAATAAGCAACCGACAGGTTCGCCTCAAGAGGAGGTACTCTCTCAACATACATTCACATTCATCGTCCTCATCGCATGCAATGATTTCTTCAAAGTATAGTCATTCCATTTAAACAATCATTCATTGGACAAAAGCACATTCACACAACAATAAAAAGTCAAAATGTCGCACGCACGTACACATTTATGAATTTTAAAGGATAGGATAGCATCAAGATTTGAACGCGGCTTAAGCCCTCTAATATCCCCAGCAGAGTCGCCAGCTGTCGACGCCGGGTTTTTACGTCCTCTTACGATTTTGGTCTTTTGATTAAATGATTTTTTGGAAAAGGTCGGCATGAATGTCGACGGGGTTTTGAAAGATTTGTTTTTTATGATGAGCCAATTAACCAGAGTCGCCAGTTGGTATACTTAAAATGGATGTACCAACTCATCCGAGTTTTCGTTTTTTATAAATCGCTGGCTCATATGTGACTCCGAATTAATTGGTCTGCAAACCGAGATTCATAGAGTTCGGGGGCTTACTTAAGCGAGGGGAAGGTGTTAGGCACCCCCCGACTTCCGTGAAATACGGTTACCGCAACCTTGATGTTTTCCTATCCTTTAATTCATGAAATGTGTATGTGTGCGTGTGTGTGTGTGCCTAATGAATGTTGTGGTGAGTTTTGTATAAAAAGGAATTCTTTTTGGTGTTTTATGAAAGAGACGTGTTTTATTTTGAGAGTGCTTTAGAATGTCTTTTGGCCTATTCGAGAAAGCTTTATTTCTTTATGAGAAAGATTTGATTTTAATTGGCAAAAGCTATGAGATTTTTTATTAATTGTTGTTTTGGTAAAACATGAATTTATTAAACCTTAGCCAAAATAGGAATCGAGATTTATACGTTGCTTTCATAAATGATGGCAATTTCTAAGATCTCTTTCGCCCTATGTATCAAGGTTTAGTAAAACGTTTATTTCTTTTTATAAAAACCATTTTTCGTGACATTTGAAAACAACTTCTCTTTAGCTTTCTCGTAGAATAGGAATCAACTTTCATTAGCATTTCCAATTCTTAGCCTCGTGATGCTAATATCCTACTTTGATTGATTTTAGAAAAATCTTTATTGTTTTGGCTTTGAAATCTTTTGTTTGGTGTTACAAGTCAAATTAAATATCAAAACGCGTAGGGGGCTATTCACGGGCGTGTAAGCCATCAAAATATCCCCGAACGCCAACAATCACATATTTCACTATTACAGGGCCTTAAACCCGATTCTCGCCTTGGCGTCGTTTTAAGGCCCGACGGTTACATGTTACAAAAAACGAGCACCTTGAATCTATTACATACATCAAAAACGTCCATCATCGGATTTGGACCACGGGGTCGCGTTCCTAAGCTCACACCCGAGATTGCTACTTGCCCACAAAATGAATACTACGAAACTAACCAACACGGATTAGCCTAATACACCATGATATCCGAAAATGATAATTTAAATAAATTACACTCAATAAATCACCATAAACAAGCTAGAAATTTCACCAATTGGACATCCTCGGGTTATTAGGAAGAATTTTGTTCCGATGGAACCCTCACTAATAATCCCTAATCCATGATTGTTCAACAATATATATAAAAATTACATTTAATTTAATCAAATGATATGATATAAATTGCAAAAATAAGGAGATTTTCACCTTGCAAATGAGATCAAAGTGGATGAAAACTTGTGTAGTTTGAATAGAAGAAAAAGTATATGTGATACAATCAAATCAAAAGAGTATTATTCCTCTCTTTTTTCTCTCTTTCTCTCCTATTTTGTTGCAAAATTTAGCTATTTTTCTCTCAATTTTCGTGCTGCTGCTGTGCTGAAATTCTCTTATCCTCTCAATCTGCTGAACCTCCTGTATGCTGAAGAGGGAATGAGCTGAAATAGGCTGGCCAAAGCCAGCCGCCAGCCTTCCACTCACCTGGTTTCAAGTTCCGAGTTTCGAGTTCCGTGTTTTCAAAAGACGCACTTATTGGCCGCAGATCAATCCGCGGCTGGACGGTTTGACTTTCTCGATTTTCGTGCCACGCCTCGACTTTCATGCCGTAACGTCGGTTTCCGCTGCCAGGCCTGTATTTTGCAGTACGGGAATTACCGGGAGACGTGCCACCTCATCCGAGGATGCCCGTTTCGGACGGCCTTGTTGTCACGTCAACTTTGGTCGCCAATCATCGCGGTGGTGTTGAGCGTTCGTGCTTGTGCCCATCCTTTGCTCTCGCAGGCCGGTTCAATTGACGTTTTTGCCCTCCTGTCACGGTTAGTATAGGGAATGCAAAATTTGGGTGTCTACAACGGTCAAGCATTTCATCAACATATCTAGTTGCTTCTTTAGAGCATGAAGCATCCAACATAAAACCCAGAAATCGTTTGTACAAATAATTGTACCATCTGATTTGTGTCTCATTATAATCTGTGATAGAGGTCAGAACGTACGGGGTGACACCGTTGGTTTTATTAGCATCCTGAGTTCGTCGCGTGTGTATCAATTCTTCGGGAATCTCAACAAAATTCTTTGAACTTTACTGTTTAGGAACGTGACAACATATAATACCAACATGTTCAAACATTTTGCAATTACATTTAGCTATCCTGATATATATATATAACGTATAACTGTGAAATATCTACGACAAGATTCAGGAACCATGACTTTGAAAACCAAGTAACTTTTAGAATCAGGAGTTGACATCTCATGTACCTTTTTAGAAGTTAACTTGTGTAATTTTGTTAGTTCAATTTGAAAACGCCAAAACATTACTTGGTATATATTTTAGCTGTTTGAAGCTCTAACGGATATCCAAGAACGAATTTTCTTGCACGATTGACTGTAATATAATCATCTTGCTTCTCTTTGATGTACTATTTCTCCATAGCTTTTTGAGAGTTTAAAACGAAATCTTTAATCCCTGTACTATTATTTACACATTTGTCAAAAAAAATTGTTCATACTCTCATTCCTGGATGTGGTAGTCATTCTCGTTACAAAGAAATTTTTTGAATACACCCCAGCCCAATTTTCTTTTAATTCATATAGTGATTTCAACCATTCGTGATTATGCAAGTTGTAGTTTTTCATCAACAATTTTCATGTGTCCTCAAATTCTTGTATATTCAAAGACTTAAAGACATAGTGCTTAAAATCTAACTTAAAAGTCGGATGCGAATAATATGCATGACCAAAATTTTCAGGATATTTTTTACTAATGTGCCACGTACACAATGCATGGTGGGTATAAGGAAAAACCCTAGCAATCACATTCGACATAGCACGATCTAGATCAGTGACAATGATTATGAGATGTTTGAAATTTATTACTTCAAGCCATTGCTCAAACAACCATACAAATGTATCCTCTGTCTCATCGCTCAATAGTGCACACCTAAATAATACAAAATGGTAATGATGATTTACACCAATGAAAGGTGAAAATGGCATGAAATATTTATTTGTTCGGTATGTAGTATCAAAAGTAACAATGTCACCAAAATTTTGATAAGATAGTATTGATCGATAATCTGCCCATATAATACGTCCTATATGATTATAAACGCTTGGTTTGATACTAAAATAACACCTATTCGGGCTCTCACGGTTTGCCAAAATCTATACTAGCAAATTACGTGCAAGTATACACGGCCAACAAGTAATAAAGTGATAAGTAGAGTGTCAATCCCATGAGGAATATGTTAACAATATTATATAAGTACTAACTTTGTATTAATTCGATCTAATTTAAACAAACAAATTTCAGATTTCAAATTAACTATTTAAAATAAAAACTAAATGGCTAACAAGGATTTAAATCAGATTTAAAAGTTAAGATTACAATTTTCCCCAATGTCTCGTCTAAATATCATTAAATTAATTATTTAGAATTGCCAACAGAAAATCACTAATAGTTTATATAATCATTTTCCAAATTATTATATAGCATATCTATTATTATTAATTTCATTATATTCCTATGAGAAATAATAATAATAAATTCAGTAAGTATGATTCTTAACACATTGCTTGCGGTCTATAGATATATTTCTATTCCTGTTTACAAATTAGCATTCATTCCGAGGAAGAATTACTAATCACAAGTTATCATATTCAGATCTAGACTTATAGTCCATCGTCCAATTTCATATAAGTTAGCACAATAATTTCTATCTAGACAATCATTCATGAAGCACAAAACATGATAAACAATTCAAACATAATCAATAATAACTAAGAACGAGAATAAATTAATTTAAACTAAACATTGGGTTTAATTGCAATCTCAATAAAAAGCTAAGTCATAGCATAGGAATAAAACATCATCAATAAACCAAGTAACATCTTAGATTACAAAAATAAAAGGAAGATAAAAGCAAACAAAAACCGCGTCACACAGCTTTGCTCTCCAATTCCTCCTTCAATCCTTGCGCTCCTTCTTGCTCCTTAAAAGCTAACGAGAAACCATAACTTTGACGTATGTTAGATGTTAGGTGGATGTTAGTCTCCTCTCTAGGGTGTTATTCCCCTAAATCATGTCTCCTGATGAGTATTTATAGATCTCAAGTTAAAACCTATCAAAAGTAGGCAACCACGTCCAATTTCAAGTCAACAATGTGCCAAAATTGTCAACATTCGCAACAGTTGAAGCCCTAAGCGCCCCAGCTCTCTAACACAGTGTCGCGGCTCTATCTCTAGCACCGCAACTCTAGGAATGGGAGCCGCGACGCTCAACATTCTAACTCTAGAAAATCTACTTTCATGCTGAAATTTGTGAGCTGTTTTTCTATTAGATAACGACCGAATATTGACTTGGTCTCTTCATGAAAGTTGTAGCCCTTGAAATGTAGATGAATTTAGGCTTTTGAATCATCTCATTTGGAGTTCTTAAGCTCACATTATTCCTATTTAAAGTGAATTGGTCCAAAAAGGAATCCAATCCAAGCAAGGTTCGGATCAGCTCAATTTGACACACTGTTTGGAGGTCCAAACAAACTCGGATTTTTACAAACTACACCTTTCTGGAAAGCTTGAGAAGTCCTCTACAAACTTCAAGAAGGCCACTTTCTCATTCTAAAATTCTAACACCATTCAAAACACTATTGAAGCTTCAGAGGTCAAATTATCGAAAAGCTAAAAATTGCAATATACTCTAATTTGACTAAAAATGCATCCATATAGCTCTAATTTAACTAAAATGCAACCCAATAACTTCCAACTTTACCTTTTACATAAAAACACATGAAAAGGAATAGAAAATACTCGAAAACTCACAAATCATCAAGTCAAAAGTACTCAATTTATAGGTATAAAAACCACTCATCAAATATCCCCAAACTTAAATCTTTGCTTGTCCTCAAGCAAAACACTAAGAACAAAACTAAAACAACTAATTCTAAATAAAAACTACCTTGAGCAACAATTCAATATGAATTTGAACAATGACCTCAAAATTTCCTTGAAAGAATAACTTAAACAAAATTTTCAAGAACATGCAAAGTCTAGAATTTCAACCTATTCATTAGTTCCACATCTACTCATGATCCTTCACATGCATGTGTGCATCGAAATATTCAAACTAGTTATGATTTGCATAAGCTCATATAATTAAACACTCATAAAAGATTTTTAAATCAACTCTAAAAGCTTACTCTTCACATCAATATCTGCTAATGAAGACAAAACATAAATTTAGAGAATCAAAAGGATATTTAAATCATTTAAGCACACATAAACCCTTCCCAAGTATTTCAAAAATATTTTTTTTCTTTTTATATATTTTTTTCTTTTTAGTGAGTGTATTTTATACTCCATCTCACTTTCCATTAAACGAGTGTGTTTTACGCTCTATTTCATAACATTTGTTTATGAGTGAGTGCGTTTTATGCTAGCTCCATCTCAGCTCACCACATGATCCATAATTTAACTATAAAAGGTTCAAAATTATTTCAAAATTTTCAAATAATCCAAGAATTCCCCCGAACTTATGTTAATACCTAAATTTCGCTTTAATTGATGCTCAAATAAATTTTTAAAGTTTCAATGATATCTTTCATGAGCATTTAACCATAATTTTTTTTTCTAAGCCCCAACTAGCTAAACATATGGATATGAATTTTTTATGTGTATAACGATCTCAAGCAACATAAAACTAACTCATAAGTTCAAATAAAGATTATACATGTTCAACAATTTCCATGAGTTTAAAAAATAATCCCTTCTTGTCCTTAACCATAATCAAATCTAATCAAACCATTGCTCATCTATCCTAAAACAAACTATATAACGTGCAAATCTAAAAACAAAAATTTACAAAACATTTTGCTCAAGTACCAAATAAAACAAAAACAAGAACCACACAACCAAACTTAAACTAGACATTGTTCTCAATGGCAAAAATAAAAAAAGTAAAGCAAAAGACTTCCCTGAGAGCTCACTGATTGGCCACTTCAGCATCCTCGTTGTCTGCTAAATCTGGAGCGTATTCCATTTTTGTACAATAATCGGTATCTGAAAACAATTGACACAACTAATTAAAATGCAACTAAAATGAAAACTAAATAAAAATTTGAACTAAAGAACTAAACCGCAAAAATCAAAAATTAAGCTTGGGTTGCCTCCTAATAAGCGCTTGGTTTAGAGTCATCAGCCCGACTCTTCAATTTTCTATCCAATTCCTCTTCAAAAATTGAGGAACCCTCCATCCATTAGTAGCAATGTAACTTTTGAGGGCTTTGTTTCTGTATGAACCATTGTTTCAAATTTACCTAACTTGTTCTTTTTAGATATAATATCCTTTATGAACTTCAAGTAGCTAGGCATTTTTCTCCATTGTGTCTGTGAATGGAATATTGAATTGAAGCTTCTCAAGAACAACTAGATTTTCATTTATCTTCTCATAGTCCCTTCTCTCATTCCACCATGGCTCCAAATTTATGTTGGCTCTTATGTCACAAAGAGCTCTGCCTACAGAATGACTACTATTTATGCATGGGATTGCAAAGCTACCCGGATCCTTGAACTTTGGTGGAGAAGGCATACGGGGTACTATAGAAATCGGCTTATCATCATTGAAACTCAAGGCTAGATTTACTCCTGCCTTCTTTGTCCCCACTTATCCCCTCCTTTTAAGCATCCACATCACTTGGCACGGTATTCCATCAGTTTTCAGAACCATGTCACTTGGCAATTCACCTTGAGGGCGATTGTTAATGGCATTTACAAACTATTCCAGTTTATTCTTGAAATTCCGAATCCTCACATTCAATCACTACTCATATAATGTTATGCACTTGGAAATACGTTCCTCCAAGTTTGAATGATTTTCTTGTTGATAAGGAGCTTGATTCTAAAATTTGGAAGTGTATGATTGGCTTGGAGCAAATGTTTGAACTTGCTTATTATGGCTCCATGCAAAATCCGGATGATTCCCCCAACTATGATAACAATTGTTGGGATAGTCGCCGAAGTTACCACCATACTGTACCGACTCAAAACTGATGGCGCATTGATGACTCGGATGGTTTCTAGCACAAACTTCACAAATTACCGTTACACTTTGAATAGGTTGCGCCACTAAAACATCAAGCTTCTTCGAAAGTGTCTCAATCTGTGCAGCTAATGTATTAAGTACATCGAGTCCATAAATCCTTCCTTTCATTAGCTGAGTCATTCTCGTATAAGGCCATTGACAATTATAAGCAGCCATGATGTACCTCGTAAAGAAAAAAAAATTAAAACAGAAAAATTAAAACAAAAACTACACGTTTAAAGTAAGACCAAATTGATTGAAATTAATATTAAAAAATTTATTAGTAATATTCCCTGACAACGGCGCCAAAAATTTGTTTACTAAATGATGAGTGGTTTTTATATCATGATTTTTATGCCATTGACTTAATGATATTGCTTGTTTTTGAGAATATTGTATTATTTTTACTTGTTTTACTCAGTTTTTGTAGGATACGTGATTAGAAGAGAAATATGTGATAATACAGCTAATGCAGTTCAAGTATGATAGTTTTTGTGAGTAGTTAATCGATCATGTTCGGCGTTCGTTTATGTGCGAGCGGACACAGGCGAAATGGCCAAGGAGTCAAGGGAGGTAAGACATTGGCAAAGAAGGGAAGACTAAATGAAGAAGTTCTGTTGAGGCTGCATAGCAACACATTACATGAAGCGCAACAACGCTTAATAACAAAGGAGTTGCGTTGCAGTGCAAGGGCAGGAAGCGCATTTGCGCTTGACCGGGAAAAGACCGGGCGCATGGGCTCACACGCCTGATAAAGAAAGGCCTTCTATTGATTATTTTGCTGAAGATTTGGTTTTTAAAGTTAGAAGGGAACTACCAAATGAAGTTTAGGAGGAATTAAATGCGATTTAGTTTGTTGTTATTATATATATCTCTGTCTAGGGTTAATAAAAAAAAGTAAAAAAAGGATTATTCATCAGTAGTTTTTTAGGTAGAATATAGTTAGGGTTTTAAGGAGACACTTGAAGGTTGCAAAGATTGGAGGAAGGAGCGAAGCTCAAGTGTGACAGAGTTTATTCCTCACTCTCAACTCTATCTCTTGTACTTTAATATGTTCTTCGATTTTATTGTAATAGTTATTTTACTTATTATTATGAACTAATCTTTCGTTGAGATTGCAATGGAACCCAATGGATAATTGGGATTAATTTACTCTTTCTCTTGATTATGCATGATTTGTTTATCATAATTTGTGTTAATGGAATAATTGTTTAGCTACCAATTATCTGATAAATCTTAGATGAATCCGAAGCAGGACTCTAGGGTTAGATTTGATTGTGGTAACATGTGCTTATGTATTTTTCTTAGGGCAAATAACTTGTAATGATCCTGGACATCCTGGATCATCATCCTAGATCATATTTTATTTATTAGCATGTTAGCTTAATTTATTTTAATTCAGTTCTAAGGGGATGTGAAACCTTATTTTCAGTTAATAGTATAATTGAGTTTTATTATTGATTCCTTCGTATATGAGATTTATTCTGATAATCTGTTTTAATTGTTTATATGCTATTTGATTTGATTAATTTGATGTGGCCATTTAAATTAATTTGATTAATATCATATGCTAGATTCAGAAATAGTATTACGTAATCAATATTGTTTCTAATCATAAGTAGCAGTTAGTGATACTGATTGTGGTCAAGCTTTTGGGTTATTGCTATGGTTATCAGAAGACAGGTTAAATAAACCGAGCTTATGTGTTTGTTGCTTGGAATAGTCTAATTCCTTAGTTCTTAATGCTGATGTTATATTAAATCTAGAGAACTTATTCTAGGTTGTATAATGGTTAGAATCTTATGACGAGCTTGTTTCATTAAGTGATAATCTAAGGGAAATTTCGGGTAGCAGAGCTTCTTGTTGCCTAGGGCTATTAATCTTATGGAAGGAAGAAATAATGTTAACTTAATTACACTGTTTCTGTAAATTGGTGAAACTGAACTAAAGAACTGAAACTTTAATTTACTTGATTATCTTTATTAATTTAACTTTGTTTTCTTTAGTTAATCATAATTCAAAACCCCCACAATTCTTTATTTATTATTTTTAGTTAGAAACATTAGAATAAATTCAAAATAATATCATTCTATGTGGGATTGATCCTTACTTGCTACTGTGCTTATTATTTAAATTTGTAGAGTAAAAGTGATATTTATTTTTGGATTGCTTAACGAAAGCTTCCCAAAGCACATCCAAGGAACAAGGCAGTGGGCACAAAATATTAACTGAGTGAATACATGTCTATTATTTACACCACCACTATCAGAACATAATATACATGTGTATTGTCACAAGGAGCACTGAAGCAGTGGACTGTGGAGCACCACAAACAAATTACAAGCAGGCAATAGCTATTATCTTCACAAGTATCTGAATTATCAACTGCATAAAATAAACAAATTACAAGCAGTTATTACAAAATTAAATTGCAATCCAACAAAACTAAATAAAACTAGAAAATTAACATCCATATGAGTACCATGACTTCCTTACACAACTACAATCCAAAATTAAATATGGACATGAAAGACAAAAAGAGTGCCAAGATAACAAAATAACAAATGAATCAAATAATAGCAACAACAACAACAACAGTGTCATTATGGAAATACACATCATTATTTGGTGCCACAACCAATTATTTTCTTTTTGAATGAGCCCTCCTGTTCTGAAACCAATTATAGAAATTTGCTTCCAAAATTTGACCGTGTTGTGGCAGCTCAGTGGTTATATATTTTGGTCTTCTGTTTGCTATGAGTTCCAATTCCTTCATCAAAGAAACGCTCCAGAATTTGAAGCTACACCGCTGTCGGGGTTCATCTGTGTCTTGATGTGTTCTTGTTTCCAGCATATGTCTGTTGGAAGATAAGCAAACCAAAATAATGGATATTAATGATTCTTCGTATTTTGTGCTCATTGGAAGAAGAAAGATATGATGTCTAAGTTCATAGTTTTAGTATAGTTCATGTTAGTACTTTGAATATGTTAGTATTTAATAAGGGTCTAGAAGTCTCTATACAATAATATAAATAGAGAGCTCTATGTGTCATTTTGTATAAGCTAAGAAAGAGAGAAAAGGAGAAAAGGAGCAGGAGAGAATTGTATTCAGTTGTGATTTTTAAAGAGTAATAGAAAAGTTTCTTGAGTGACGTCCAAAATGCTTTGCAAAGCCAACATTTGGTATTGTTAACATCTAGTATTAGAGCCAGAATTTCATCTCAATATTTCTTATTGTTTTTTTCATATCAAAATGTCTAACAATTTAGTCCAACCTCAAATTCTAAAATTATTGAAGTACAACTATGAAAGATGGAGTATTCGGATGAAATCATTGCTCAGGTCTTAGGACCTAATAGAGATTGTAATAGATGGGTATACAGAGCCTACTACTGAACAATAAGCTGGGTATATAGCAGAACAGAAATATTTTCTCACAGATCAAAGGAAAAAAGACAAAAAGACTTTGTTCTTGATTTATCAAGCTGTGGAAGATTCTGCATTTGAGAAGATTGTTGAAGCAAAAACTAGTAAGTAAGCATGGGACACTTTTGGTATTATATTTAAAGGTGTTGATTGAGTGAAGCGAGTTCGCCTGCAAACTCTTCGAGTAGAATTTGAGGCAGCCCATATGAAGGAAGGTGAAAATGTTTCTGATTGTTTCTCTCGATTGCTTTCTATTGTTAACCAATTAAAAGGAAATGGTGATAAGATTGAAGATGTTCATATTGTTGAAAAAATTCTTCGTTTGCTGACAACAAGATTCGATTATATGGTCGTGGCTATCGAAGAATCTAAAGATTTAGAGACTCTTTCAATTGAAGAATTAATGGGAACACTGTAAGGACATAAGCACCGCATGCAAAAGAACGACAATTCCAAATTTTTGGAGCTAGCCTTAGAGACTAAGTTAGATCTAAGTGAAAAAAAGTCTTTTCAGCAAAATACTTGACGTGGTAGAGGTTGTGGAAGAAGCTTCAACAACAACCGCGGACGTGGTCGAGGCCGTGAAAATAATCAATCATATAATCAAAGTAGTACTCCTTGGATCAATCGTGGCTGTGAAAGTGGAAGAGGCAGAGACATATTTGGTCGTGGTCATGGTCGTGGACATGGAGGTAGTAATCTAAAAGATATTAAATGTTTTAATTGTAAAAATTTTGGTCATTATGCTTCAGATTGTTGGCACAAATCTACAATAAAAGAACAGTCAAATCTTATAGAAACAGAGGATCCAAACAAAGAGGCTGCCATACTTCTTTTTGTTCAAGAAGAAGATTGTGATCAACATAATGAGTGGTATTTAGATTATGGAGCAAGTAATCATATGTGCGAAAAGAAGGAGTTATTTGTGGAGCTTCAAAAAGATGTTCATGGAAGCGTAAGCTTGGGAGACTCCTTAAAGTTACCAGTGCAAGGTAAAGGAATGGTGTACCACAATATATCTCCAGTGTTTATTATATACCCAAAATAAAAAGTAATATTCTCAGTGTTGGGCAACTCTTAGAAAATGGGTATGTAATACATTTGGAGAATAATGCTCTTTCTGTAAATGACAAAAATGGTAAAAATATTGTTATAGTTAAAATGGCGAAGAATCGCATGTTCCCTCTTTATCTTAATACAAGTTTTGAGACTTGTTTCCATGGTCTCATCAACAACGAGTCATGGAAGTGGCATTTGCGTTTTGGACATCTTCACTTTGATGGGCTTAATTTGTTGGCCACAAGAAGCATGGTGCTTGGCTTACCCACTCTTGACAAACTAAAAAAATTATGTGAAACATGCATACTTGGCAAGGAGCAGAGAAGTTCCTTCCTGATTGAAAAATCTTAGAAAGCAAAAGTACCATTGCAATTGATTCACACTGATATTTGTGGACCACTCAATCAAATTTCTCTTGGAGGTAACAAGAATTTTATCCTCTTTGTTGATGATTTCAGTAGAAAAATTTGGGTTTATTGCATCAAAGAAAAATCAGCTGTTTTTAATACTTTTAAGAATTTTAAAGCTCATGTGGAGTTAGAAAGTGGTTATAAAATTAAAATACTCCGATCTGACCGAGGTGGAGAGTACACCTTAAACGAGTTTAAAGAATTTTTCAGAGTATATGGCATCAAGCAATAATTCACAGCAGTATATACACCGCAACAGAGTGGAATTGCGAGAAGAAAAAACTGCACCATTCTTGACATGGTGAGGACTATGCTAAAAGAAAGAAACCTTCCAAAGTAGTTCTGGGTAGAAGCTGTATCTTGTGTAGCTTATGTGCTTAATCGATGCCCAACAAAAGTAGTGAGGAATATAACACCCTAGGAGGCGTGGAGAGGTCAAACACCAAGTGTTGCATATTTAAGGGTGTTTTGATGCGTTGCATATGCTCAAATTCCAAAAGCAAGAAGAACGAAACTTGATGATTGAGGAAAAAAATGTATTTTTATCGACTATAGTGAAGAGTCTAAAACCTATAAGCTCTACAACCCACTTACTAATAAAGTAGTGATAAGTGGAGACGTGGTCTTCAATGAAGAAGAAACGTGGAATTGAAATGATAAAGGAACAAGCAATGGAGTACAAGTTGGCATAGAAGAACTAAAAAATAAAGGCCCACAAGATTTAATACAAGCTACTCCAACTTCTTCGCCTATATGAGCTTCTCCATCTACAAGACAAAGAAGTTCGATTGTGCAATCCCCCTTGTTAGCAAAAAACATTAATGGGTTTTCATCACCAAGCACACCAATCAAAATGAGGAACTTGGAGGATATTTACAATGAAAGTGAGGAAATTAATTTTTTTTGTCTCTATGCAGATCATGAGCCACTTACATTTGAAGATGTTGTGAAAGAGGAATGTTGGAGAATTGCCATGAAAGAAGAAATCCAATCTATCGAGAAGAATAAAACATAGGAGTTAACTACTCTCCCTCAAGGGCAAAAGGCGATTGGAGTAAAATGGGTGTACAAGATTAAGCGTACAACTGAAGGGAAAATTGGCCGTTATAAGGCAAGGCTTGTAGCAAAAGGCTACAAACAAAAATATGGCGTGGATTATGAAGAGGTTTTTGCTCTAGTTTCTCGACTTGATACTGTAAGGATGCTAATCTCTCTTGCTGCCTATAATCATTGGAAACTTCATCAGTTGGATGTCAAATTTGCATTTTTGAATGGTATTCTTGATGAACAAGTTTATGTCGACCAGCCTGAAGGTTTCAAAGTAAAAAGAGAGGAGGAAATAGTGTACCGCTTAAAGAAAGCTCTATATATGCTAAAACAAGCTTTGCAAGCTTGGAATGCTCGTAACAATTATTTATAGGAAAATAGTTTTTTCAAATGTCCGTATGAACATGTTGTCTATGTCAAAAAGAACGATAAAGGAGATATGCTCATTGTATGTCTTTATGTTAATGATCTGTTATTCACTGGAAATAATCAACAGATGTTTCATGATTTTAAGGTTGGCATGTTTAAGTAGTTCGAAATGACAGATTGTGAACTCGCATCTTTCTTCCTTGGAATTGAAATAAATCAGTAAGTTGATGGCATTTTCATTGCTCAGCAAAAATATGCACAAGAAATTCTTGAAAAAATCCAGATGAGCCTTTGTAAGGCAGTAAGCACTCCAGTTACAACTAGGTTGAAGTTGGCTAAAGAAGGTGAAGGGAGACCAATAAATTCGACTTCGTATAAAAGTTTAATCGGAAGCTTGCGATATTTAACAAATACAAAGCCGAATTATTTTTGGTGTTGGTCTTTTAAGCAGATATATGTGTCGACATCGGGGACCGATTTTTCCTTAAATGCTGTTTCTACCCTTTTTAAGATTTCAATTTATTATTTCCCTTAAAGGGTGATATTTAGGAAAAAAAACTGACATAAATGCCGATGAGGTTTTGGAAAGGTTGATTTTAAGGAAGGGCCAATTAGACAGAGTTGCCAGTTGGTAAATATTTAAATGGATGTACCAACTCATCCAGATTTTTTAGATTTTTTGCAATCGAGATAGAGGCCCTAAATGTGACTCCATAAAATTGGTCTCGAAACCGAGATTTATAGAGTTTGGGGGCTTGCATAAGCGAGAGGAAGGTGTTAGGTACCCCCCGACCTCCGTGAAAACACAATTACTATGTCCTGATGTTTTCTTAAGTGTGAGGTGTTTATGTGATTTGGAGAAAGTCTACTTAGCTTTGAGTTGAAATTGTGGAAAGTACATTATTTTGAAAGCAACTTAAAACCTCTTTGAGCCTATGCATGAAGGATTTGATTCGAGGAAACGGTTCATTATAGCTTTTATTTTTTGAGTAAAGCCTTTTGGGGTGATGTTTTGAAAAACACGGTTTTCAAACCCTTCGCCAAATAGGAATCGAGATTCTTTGTTATGTTTAATTTTAACCTAAAGTCGTCTTACTACTGGAACAGTTTGATATTAGAAGATCTTTTGTTGTTATGCTCGAAAATTGTTTTTGATGATAAACGGTGAAATCAAACATTGAAAATGGGTCGGGGCA
Source organism: Aralia elata (assembly GCA_034770075.1). Lineage (NCBI taxonomy): Eukaryota > Viridiplantae > Streptophyta > Magnoliopsida > Apiales > Araliaceae > Aralia > Aralia elata. Next base: position 50,621,462 of record CM068380.1, on the reverse strand, counting down.
AAACCCTAGTTTCTATCTCTATAGAAATTGCTAGTACTCTCCACAATCTAATGCAAGAGTGTGTAACCCTAATCTATGATAAGACTCCTCTTATTTATAGATGTAGGAATAACCATTCCCTAAACTATTTAGGATTAGGGTTTCTATTATAATTAAACTCCTTTAATTAATTATGCTCCTAATCCAATTAGGAATTCATGAGAGAGAGTACTTCTATTAATTAATTCCTAATCCCTAATAGGAATTAAATAATAGTAATAGTAATAATAATAATAAGACTCCTCTTATTAATTTATATTTAATATTTCCAAAATATTAAATAATAAATATTAAGCTATTTAATTTATTCTATCTCCATAGATTAAATTAAATACACTTAACTTATTATTACAATTATACCATTTACTTCTTAAATAAATATTTTTCTTTTGCGGTGTGACCCTTTAAGTTCTCCATATTAAACCGGTTGTGAATAAATCAATTAGAACAATTCTAATATTATTTAAATAAATAAATTAAACTATTTAATTCATTTAAATAAATAATATTTATTCTACAATAAAGGTAAGCCCCCTTAGCGATCAACGACTTTCCAGATAATATAGATTTCAACATTAATCACAAAAGAACCTTTCAGTGAATAGTTACCGTACAATTCAATCCTTCTACCATACAATGTCCCAGTTAAATATAAGACATGGATTTACTGTCAAGTCTTATTTTATTTAATTATATGTATTTCAATTCCCAAATGCACAACTCTAAATAATGTAAATTAGAAACTCCTTTCTAATTTCATTCTACCTTGGCCAAGGACTACTGAGTTGTCATTTATCGAATCACATAGGACATTCACATCTTTTACTAGACGTGGTAGATTCTTTGTTGATCATTCATCTATCTCCATGTACAACTTATTATACCCAATCATACCCTTTGATATACCCTAAAGGTCTTAAGGGACATGTCAAAGCATAACTCATCATACACAAGATACTATAATGATCTCAAGTCCAAGGATCACTTGTACTACTATCACTAGAGGAATTCCTATTGACAGGCGAGTAAAACTTCATTAGGTATTCCTTAGCGAGCCAAGTTCAGTGAACTTATTCTCTAATAAGCACGCACATACTTGCTTTAGTGTCTCCACACAAATGATTATGAGATCAATCATCCTCTTCCTAAGAGCAAGCAACGTATGTACTAATCTATCCGGATTCACTAATCCCCTTTTTAGTAATCCAACGATTAGGAATAATTTTAGTTTGTGAGCTATCTAGAATTTAGATCTCATTAGCATGATCACCATCATGATTCTAAAAGCATTGCTCAAAACTATGGGTTTATCACATTTAATATAACAACACTATGTAGATAATGTAAAATGCCTTTTAAGAAAATCAATTCTTTTATTAATAAATGAATAAGATTACAAAGTATATGCTACATCATATCAAATATGATTGGCTTGTGTGCATACTACTTTCAATCTCCCACTTGCACTAAAGTCAATTGCCATGGTATCTAATACCCATCTTTTCTAAGTGACGATCAAACTATTATTGTGTTAAAGCTTTAGTAAATGGATCTGCAATGTTGTCTTGAGAGTCCACACGCTCCAGGGTGACATCTCCTCTTTCAATGATCTCTCTAATCAAATGAGACCTGGGTTCCTTAGCCTGCGCAACAGCTCTGTTGTTGTCACAGAATAAAGGTACGGCTCCTCTAATGCTAGGAACCACTCTAAATTCAGTTATGAACTTTTTCATCCAAACAGCTTCCTTTGCAGCTTCACTTGCAGCTATTTACTCTGCCTCTGTCACTGAATCAACAACTGTTTGCTGCTTGGGGAACTCTTCCAGTACCGCGCCATCGTTTAAGGTAAACACATACCCTGAAACGGATTTACTGTCATCTTGGTCCGTTTGAAAACTTGAGTCTGTATAGCCCTCTAGTTTCAATTCAGACCCACCGTAGATAAGAAATACATCCTTAGTTCTTCTCAAGTACTTTAGGATATTTTTCACTGCCTTCTAGTGCTCTTCTCCTGGATTCGACTGATATCTGCTCGTTACACTAAGGGCATGAGCTACATCTAGTCTAGTACATATCATACCATACATGATAGATCCTATTGCGGAAGCATAAGGAATCTTACTCATCTGGTCTCTCTCCTCAGGTGTCTTTGGGGCCTGTTTCTTGGAGAGATGTATTCCATGGCTCATCGGCATGAGACCTCTCTTGGAATCTTCCATGCTAAACTTCTTTAGCATCGAGTCAATGTACTTTCCTTGGGTCAAGCCCAGTATCCTTTTAGATCTATCTCTATAGATCTTTATCCCCAAAATATAGGATGCCTCACCCAAGTCCTTCATGGAGAAGTGTTTAGATAACCAAATTTTGATCGACTGTAGCATAGGAACATCATTCCCTATCAGTAATATATCATCAACATATAAAACAAGGAATGATACAGCACTCCCACTAATCTTCTTGTACACACATGGTTCATCCTCGTTTTAGATAAAATCAAACCTTTTGATTATCTCATCAAAACGGATGTTCCACCTTCGAGAAGCTTGCTTCAACTCATAAATGGATCGTTGTAGCTTACAGACTTGGTTTGTTCCAACCGTTAAAATAAAACCCTCTGGCTATATCATATATACATTTTCCTCAAGCTCTCCATTGAGGAAGGCCGTTTTCACGTCCATTTGCTAGATCTCATAGTCATAATAAGCTGCAATTGCAAGCAAAATCCGTATGGACTTGAGCATAGCTACTGGTGAGAAAGTTTCATCATAGTCAACTCCTTGTCTTTGTTTGAAACCTTTTGTAACCAGTCGGGCCTTATAGGTCCTACCTTGCCATCTGCTCCAGTCTTTCTCTTAAAGACCCATTTATACCCAATAGGCTTAATACCCTCAGGTGGTGAAACCAAAGTCCATACTTGGTTTTCATACATGGAATCCATCTCAGATTTCATAGCTTCTAGCCATTTCTCTGAGTCTTCACTACTCATAGCCTCTTCGTAATTCAATGGATCATCATCATCTATGATGCGTACCTCATCATCATCCTCTATGATGAATCCATACCTATCAGGTATCTTCGGTACTCTTCCAGATTTACGAATAAGTAGTGGTACAGTAACTTCTTCTACTTGGTCAGGTACCTGACTTTGATCCGTAGTATTTTGTGGTTCTTGAACTTCTTCAAGATATATCTTACTTCCATTGACCCCTTCAAGGATAAACTCCTTTTCCAAGAAGGCAGCGTGTTTGGAACAAACACCTTTTGATCAGTAGGATGATAGAAATAATACCCTGATGTTTCTTAAGGGCATCCCACGAATCTACATTTGTCGGATCTAGTCTTCAGCTTATCATGCTCAAACCTTTTGACATAAGTTGGACAACCCCAAGTCTTAACATGCTTAAGATCTAGTTTTCTCCCTGTCCATATCTTATATGGAGTCTTTGGGACGGATTTGGTAGGTACCTTGTTAAGTAGGTATGCAGCCGATTCTAGAGCATAACCCCAGAAGGATACTGGAAGGTCGGTAAAACTCATCATGGAATGAACCATGTCCAACAATGTTCGATTTCTCCTTTCAGATACACCATTCAACTGTGGCATCCCTGGTGGAGTCCATTGTGAGATTATATCATTTTCTTTGAGACAATTAAGAAACTCATTAGTTAAGTATTCCCCTCCTCGATCCGATCGAAGAATCTTAATACTCTTACCGGTTTGCTTCTCTACTTCACTTCTGAATTCTTTGAAATTTTCAATCGATTCAGATTTGTATTTCATTAAATACACATATCCAAATCTAGAATGATCATCAGTGAAAGTAATAAAATAAGAATACCCTCCTCGTGCATTTGTTGTCATAGGTCCACAAACGTCTGTGTGTACCAACACTAATAACTCTGTAACTCTTTCTCCTTTTCCATTAAAAGGAGATTTAGTCATCTTACCCATGAGACAAGATTCACAAGTTGGATATGATTCGTAATCAGATAGCTCTAAAAGCCCATCTTTATGCAACTTGGTTAATCTTGTTTCATTGATATGACCGAGTCTACAGTGCCACATAAAGGTATAATTAACATCATCTCTTTTTCTTTTCTTAGTTTGTTCAATTTGAAGTATATTTTCATGTAAGTCAAGTATGTAAAGTCCATTCAGTAAATTGCCAACACCATATAAAACATTTTTATTATAAATGGAACAATTGTTGTTCTTTATTATAATATCAAAACCATCCATATCCAATACAAAAATTGAAATAATGTTTCTAATGAGTGTCGGAACATAATAACAATTATTTAAACTAATGAACTTGCCCGAAGGCAGTGTGCTAAACAATAAGTCCCTACAGCTAATGCAGCAACCTTTGCTCCATTTCCCACTCGTAGGACGACTTCATCCTTGTTCAGCTTTCTACTTCTGCTTAGTCCCTGCACATAATTACATATGTGAGAACTATAGCCGGTATCCAATACCCAAGTAGAATTTTGACTTTCAGAAAAATTAATTTCAATCATGAACAAACCTAGATCGGAAGTCGAAGCTTCTCCAAGCTTATTTTGGTCCACAAGATACTGCTTGCAGTTCCTCTTCCAGTGTCCCGGCTTATTGCAATGGTAGCAAATTCCTTTGCTATCTGGATCAGGTTTCTTTTTATCCTTTCTTTTCGCCTTGCCCTTAGCCTTCTTGTTTTTCTTCTTTTCAGAAGATACCTTGGGCCTCTTCCTTTTCTTGGAAGAATCATCCACTAGTAAGACTTGGTTCTTGTTGGATGAGAAGTGACCTTCAGCAGTTTTCAGCATGTTAAGTAACTCAGGCAAGCTGACGTCCAACTTATTCATGTGAAAATTCACAACAAATTGTGAGAAGGTGTCTGGGAGTGACTGCAAGATCAAATCTTGGCTTAACTCCCCATCCATCACGAACCCAAGCTGTCCAAGTTGTTCAATCAGATTGATCATCTTAAGGACATGAGTCTCAACAGTAGTGCCCTTGGTCATACGAGATCGGAAGAGCTCCTTAGATATTTGATATCTAGCAGTCCTACTTTTCTCACCATACAACTCTTTGAGGTGCAGCAATATAGTAGGAGCATCCATAGTTTCATGCTGACGCTGAAGCTCGTTACTCATGGATGCGAGCATGATGAATTGAGCCAAGATTGCATCATCTTGCCACTTTCTGAAAGTAGCAATCTCTTCCTCAGAGGCTGTTTCTGCAACATTTGCAGGGACTGGCGAGTTTAGGACATAAGAAATCTTTTCAGCAGTGAGAACAATTCTCAGATTCCTTAACCAGTCCGTGTAATTCGGCCCGGTTAGTTTGTTAGCATCAAGTATGCTACGCAGTGATAGTGAGTTTGACATTTTTAAATTCTGCATGTGAAATAGACAACATTTTAGTATACATTCATTTTATTAATTACCAAAATAAATTAGGTCTTTATTTTAAATTGGTATCTCTCACTATTTTCATCAAACTATATTACCCTCAATATATATAGTTCGACAAATGTAATTAAAGATTTACTAGTGAGATTAAGGATCCCATTTCAAATATATATAGCCTTGTGGTGACACAACAAACGATATATAAATAAATAGGTAGACAACTATTGTCAATTACATCACTATGTAACTCCTTGCATTTTGCCTCTTAGATTATTTTGATCAAGTGGTGACACATCCGAATCAAAATTATCCAAGTTAAGTCCAACCTAGCACTTCCATATATTCGAAAGAAAAACACTATCCTTGTGGTGACACAACAAAACAACATCGTTCAGTCTATTTATAAGCATCAAATGTGATAAAGTAACATCTTAAATATTTAATACTTGCCTTGTGGTGACACAACAAACTCATATTAAACATTTAATACTCTATTGCTTTACCATGCTAGAAGGTGACGTTCGATATTCAAAATATCTTTGAACGCTTAGTACTTAATATGATTCCTTTGAGGGGTTTGTAATTTATTAGTCTCATCTTGTTTAGCGCGCATGCACATATATATATATATATATATAAAATACGAGTTATATTATTTACCATGCGAAACATGTTGGATAATATATAATATATATATAGTAAGCATGCACATATAGAATACTATATTCTACCCGGATTGATTATGGACTTTTATTCTAGTTTGGTTCACTAGAGCCACTAAGTGAACAAAAAGGTCAAACCTAGGGTGCAAGAATTAAATTTAAATATAACTATTTCATTTAAACCCGGGCTATAATACAAATGAGTCTTCAAGCGCTCCTTGCTCCTTTTTCTCCAATTCTTCAAAATTAATTCTAACTAGTCCTATTACATAAACTATTTACAATAAATAGAAACCTTGATCAGCAGTCAAGGGGAAGTACATAGGAGGGAGATAGAATTTACATTAAGAAAAATTAGAGAAGACGAGATACGCAGACCCCATTTATAAAAACCCATACATTCAAGCATCCTCTAAAATAATTCCAATCACACATTGGTCAATATTTCATAATCAATCCCTATTAATTATCATACATATCTCTATATGTATCAATAAATAACATTCATCCCATGAATAATAAAACCATTCCATATATGCATTGATATCAATTAATGGGCAAAAGTTTTGCTAATATTTAGTTTTGAAACAAAATAAACTCTTTTATTTTAATCAATGAATTGTACGGTAACTATTCACTAAAAAGTTCTTTTATGATTAATGTTGAAATCTATATTATCTAAAAAGTCGTTGACAGCTAAGGGGGCTTACCTTTATTGTAGAATAAATGTTATTTATTTAAATGAATTAAATAGTTTAATTTATTTATTTAAATAATATTAAAATTATTCTAATTGATTTATTCACAACCGGTTTAATATGGAGAACCTAAAGGGTCACACCGCAAAAGAAAAATATTTATTTAAGAAGTAAATGTCATAATTGTAATAATAAGTGAAGTGTATTTAATTTAATCTATGAAGATAGAATAAATTGAATAGCTTAATATTTATTATTTAATATTTTGAAAATATTAAATATAAATTAATAAGAGAAGTCTTATTATTATTATAACTATTACTATTATTTAATTCCTAATAGGGATTGAGAGTTAATTAATAGAAGTACTCTCTCATGAATTCCTAATTAGATTAGGAGTTTAATTTAATTAAAGGAGTTTAATTAGAATAGAAATCCTAATCCTAAATAGTTTAGGGGAGGGTTTTCCTACATCTATAAATAAGAGAAGTCTTATCATAGATTAGGGTTACACACTCTTGCATAAGAATTGTGGAGAGTACTTACAATTTCTATAGAGATAAAAACTAGAGTTTTGCCAACACCCATCTTCTTAAATAGATATTATTCCTTGTGGATCACCTCTAGAGGCCAAACACTTGGGTGACTAACGTTGATCAAAGAAACGAATTTAATCGGTGGAATTCAAGGAGAACGCGAACGAATTGGAGGTGAACTTGTACTTGAGGAAGCTAGAATTCTACAAGGGTATAATTCTTATTCTCCATCTCTTTCGTTTAATTAATAATTCTGCATAAAGAAAGATCATGGTGATAGTTTGTATAAAAATTTTAAAATCTGATTTTATCGCGCTTCTGCCTTATTTATGTAATTTGATTGCATGCTCGCGTTATATACAAACCTAACTTTTCAAAATATGAAAAACGAAGTTCATGGTCTTGTGACCACTCAGTATTTAAAAGCCAGTATGTTGTTTCGAAAATACAAACAAGACATGTTTCTATTGCTTTATAATTTTATTCGATTGTCAAAGAAAATCTCAAAGAAAACATTTATTTCTTACATATGTTATGGTTAACTGCAATTAATTGGTGAGCAATTGAATGCTCATTCTTGCTTTGAATATGAATGTTTTCAGTTAAACATGAGCGAGCGGAAGGGTCCGAGAAGGACAAGGACAAGGACAAGGGCAAGCTTAATGAATAAACGGGGATGGTTAATTGTAATAGTTACACTTTTGTTATGAAAATACAATAGCTATCATGTAATAAAGAATTTAAAGGTCTTCGTACTTGGAATGGAGAACTCTGTTATAATAATTGCAATTAGTTATATATTAAAATGTTTAATGGATTAAATCGTGTTGCACTGAATACGGGTTTGAAGGTACCCGGATTTGGGGACGTCACAGGTTGATATCAAAGCTGTAGGTTAGAAACCTTAGGTGGGGACACCTTGAACTATAACCTTAGGTAAGATAGATAGACAGATAGTAAATAACTCGAATAGAGTTTGAAAGCGATGGATTGAGGAAATTCGTAGTAAAATGAAATAAAAATAACTTAAATGAAACTGCTATTTGTTATGTATATATATAACTTGTATTATGTACTAATCGAGTTATTAAACTGCGTGTAGATGTCAAGTGAAGAAGAAGTTCAGGTCATACATGTAGAGCCTGAGGAGCAGCTAGCTCCATAGCCAGCACATGAACCAGTGTAGGTAGTGGTGATAGATTCTGATTCTAAGTTCGAGGATGATCCCGATGAGGGACTTTTCGGAGAAGAGCATGAGGAGATTCTAGCCGGGAGTACAACCACTGAAGTTACACTAGAAGAAGATAAGTCAGCTAATCTTGAGATGGAGGATGCATTAGTACAGCTAGGAGCATTAGTTCATCAGCTGATGGACAAGGATTTGAAGTTGAGTGCTAGGCTTCAGACAGCTGAGAACCGATCCCAATATTTTGAGGCCAAAGTTCAAGATATGCAGGTGGAGTATCATGAGCTGAATAGTATAAGGGATGAGGAAATTTTTGAACAACAAAAAACTAAGGAGTATGTTCATAAGCTCGAGAATGAGTTGCGAGGAACAAAAAGGAAATTCGAGCAAATGAGGTATGCTTACACCACCTCGATAGAGAATGTTCAAGAAAAAGTTTGGGCTTATCTAAATGAGATAGGTCAGTTCCGTCACTCTATCTCCCGTGCCCGAGTGATCGCTATTACAGAAGAGGAACGCGTAAGTACTATCGGTATTGGTCATGAATAGAATAGAAGCATCTGTATGTGGATAGTGAAAGAATTCGATTGTATGATTTAATCTTATTTTTGCAAACCAACAGTGGTATCAGAGCCATCTTTATGCGAATTATTAATTGTTTTGATTCAATATATATGTTGATATGTGTTTAGAACAATTTAATTTGGTATAATTATTGGAATAAAATCATGTTTTATGAAACAAAAAAGAAAAATCGTGATCTAAAAATCCAAAAACGAGAACGGACAGAAATCTTAAAGTCGCGGCTATAACAATTTGAATTTTTGATTAATTATTAAAAATAGGAATTTAATAAAATAAATTTTTTATTTTTAATTATTTATCGTATTTCAATGTATATGTGAATACGTGCAGTATAACATTTTTATATCTGTGATGGAGTGAATATATAATTATATATTTATTATATGTAAATAAATTATTTAAAATAATTTATAAATGAAAAGGAAATAACTAAATTAATATATATCGAATTAGAGTGTACATTAAATAAAGCGAATTAAAATATTAAATTATTTTAATATGGTGAAATTGTCACATTAAATAAATTATTTTTATTTAATGGATAGTTTCAATTTTTATGGTAAATATTATGGGATATAATACATTACAATGTTTAATGTATTAATTCTATTTTTATTATAATACATTAATTGAGTTATGTATTAATAATATATATGTATATATTATATGGTATATGTGTATACATGTATTATGTACCTAATGTATTAGATAATAATGTATGTACTGAGTATAGCAATTAAAATGAGAGTAACCTCCAGGTAATGAAATGGGCAAGTCTGATAGAAGTAGAAGCTAGCCTTATTTTGGTAACATAGACCAAGCAGCTCAGCTCTTCTATTCTAAGGAAGCAAGAGAGGAGAGTAGGCAACAAGGAAATAAACCTCTATAAAATAAGACCCCAGACATCCATTATTAGTTTTCTTCATCCCAGTGCAAGCATCTCATATTCCTATATTAGCTTAATACCTAGAATTCCCTCAAAACTTAAGAAGTTGTGGTATCAAGCTAATATTGAAGAAGAATATAGTTAGCAGCTGTTAGAAGAAGTATTGAACTCAGTTAAAACTAAGCAAATAAGCAAGAAATTCAATCAAGAGATAAAATTTCATCTCTTGTTATATAACAGCTAACTAAGGTCATTGATATGTATAATTACTTGGTTTGGTTGTGTAAAGTGATTGGGTCTTGTTGATATATAATATAATAAAGGATTTCTATAAAAAAAATCTGGATTATTGCATATTAAAAAAGCTATGTAAACTGAGTTCTAAAGCCATGCCTTCAATCTATTTGATATAATGCCCAAGTGAGGAATTATTTCTAAAAAGTTAAAAATTCAAGGAATTTAATTGAGGCATGTAGAAATTTATAATGTGAATTAAAAGTTAAGGTTAGTTCAGAGTTCCGGAATGATGATGTAGCAGCTATGAAGCATGAAAAGAAGTTTGTGTTTGAAATTCAAACTGCAAAAAAACAGAGTATGCTGGCTGCCGAAGTGGCGCGACCACGCCACTTTCCAAACCAAAACCAGCGCGGTCACGCTGGTCCTAAGAAATGAAAGATGATTTCTTTTGTCTTCTAAACTTCTGGACATGTGTTATAGAGTCCTATATGCATGAATATCTGTCTAATATAGTGTTCAAGATAGCCATGAATGAAATGAACTATGTTAGCATGAATTAGTTTGAATTTTTAAAAGAAATGTTAGAACTAGAGAATGCAAAGTCCTAGGTTGGTTCTAAGCTTTCAAAATCTAGGTTTGCATGTTACATGTTGTGTTGAAAGAGTCTAGCATGCTGCTATTAAATCAGATTGAGAAAAATCTCAATTCTGGGCTGATCAGAGAGTAGCATGGTCGTGCCTCTCCCAAGCTTTAATGCAGCGCGATCGCGCCGTGCTGCAAAACTGTTATGGTCTTTTATATGCTATCTGAGGTATGGTGCATGTGTACTGTTATTTCATAAGCTCCAATATATGTCAATTGCTATGTTTGAACTAATCAAGCATATAATGACTATGTAAAGCTATGATTTCAAGAGTTCTAGAAAATTGAGTTCTATGTGAAACTTTCAAAATGAAAGTAAAAAGTAAGATATGCAACAATGTGGCGTATGTTGGTATCAAATGTATGACTATACATGTTTACCTGGCTTGCGTGACTGCGGATGTGTAAACTATTTGGCATAGGAATGCATCAAATGTATACTTGACATGTGCCTATCTGTGAACTTAAAACGTGTAGGATACGTGAAACAAGATTAACTAAAACTGTAAACATAACCCACGAGCAAGGCAAGTATCCCAATCTTGAGCTACAATTGAAATGAGCAAGTTTCTTGACGTTGTTCAAATTATTTATCGAATAAAAGTATTCTAGACTTGTACAATGGATTTGTTATCTTTAAGCAAGCATGCATAACTGTTTAAAAGCAGTCTAAGCCATTTAACTAGGCTAGACACAGGTTAAAATATTTCATTTCTTTTGCATTAAGTCTTGAAATATTATTGCTGAATAGATAGAGCTATCCAAATAAATTGCTTTGGTTTTGACTCTAGACTGAGAATATGTAAGGTTTGTATATTATGCAAGCATGCAATCAAATTACATAAATAGAGCGGAAGCGTGTTGGTCGATTTCGCAATCGATAAACACACACGAGCAAGTACACACGGCCCACAAGTAATATATGATAAGATAAGAGTCAAACCCACAGGGAATTATGACAAATAATAACCAAGTACCAATCATATATCAATTTGATCTAGTTTAAACAATGAAGGTTTGATTGTTTGTTGATTGGTTGAGTTCACAAGTTAAGTAATGAATAAAATGCGGTAAAATATCAAGATAGAAAGGTCTAAGATTACAATTTCCCCCAACACGTCAATTGAATCTCCTAACTCTCTCTTTTCAGTCAATTATAGCATACGAATTCACAACCGAGAAATTAAAACTACATAAGAGCCTCTGTCGATGGTCAATCACGAATCTTCTTAAGCGGTGCATAGGTATATGTCTATCCTATACACTATCAAGAGACTAATTTCAGGAATGATTTATAGACACGTGTCACCAAATCTAATTAATCCTCCCTTCCATTACCAACTTTCACCTCTGATTAGTAGGTTTTATACCTACGAATTGGGTACCATTTGATTGCACTATTGTTAATTTCCTTAAGTCATAGTTACTTTTCATGTGTTGTTTTTGTGTTTGTGTAGGCACTTTGCATTTGGAACCAAAGTGGTGGGGATGGAGTGTTGAAGCAGGAAAGTTAAGAAAATTTTGCAAGTTGCTGAGCACCTGCGCGGGCGCACAGGATTTACATTGGGAGGCAGCGCGGGCGCGTTTGATGTCAGGTTGACTATCTGTGCTGGGGTGTTGCGCGAGCGCGCTGGGTTTGTACTGTGGCTTGGCGCGGGCGCGCTAGTGCGTGTTGACTTATATCTTCCAGGACTCGCCCGAGAAGATATAAGGGATTCCCTTTTGTCGTCATAGAAGCACAACTGGCCGCTTCCTCGAACACCCCCCCCCCCCATAATTCCATGGTACCGTTGTAATATTCCGAACCCTAATAAGATTTATAAATATAAACTATGTGTTTAATAAATGAAATTTCATGATATGACTTTGTATTATATGGTTATGTATATTATTAAACAATTGGGTCAAATAAAAATTTTTCGCCAAGCAGCTGTGTCGTGCTTAATCGGACAAAATGATTTGTCGTGCTTCCGGCGTTAATCCACCGAGAAGCGTTTCGGCAAATTATTTTTGTAAGCTGCTGTGTCGTACTTGGAATTGACGAAGTGCTTTGTCGTGCTTCGGCATTAATATGATATTATATTAATTGACAAAATTCTAGAAATAAGTTAATTAGGGTTATAATGTTAAACGGAAATAGAAACCTTAAATTTCAAAACCCTAATTGATAAAATTTATCCGAATTGTTTAATCGAAACCCTAATTATTGTATAAGAATTTTAATTGATATACTTAGATTCTAAATAATGAATCATGATATTAATTATGAATTACTGAGGTTAAATTAAACCCTAAACAAAAGATTAAAACCCTAATTATAGGATTGAAAACTCTAAACCCTAATTCGGAACCCTAAAACCCTAATTTGGTTCAATAACCCTAATTTATGAAATGTAAAACCTTAATTATGATATATAACATTAATTAAGGTATTACTAAACTTAAATTAACATCCTAATCATGATTAGCAAAAATCTAGGTTTAATTAGTAAGTAAATAAATCAAAAATAAAAGTTTAAATCAATCAAAATGGGATAAGAACACAAATCAGATATTTGATCAAGTTTCCAGCTCAAGTAGGTCATTAAGATCAGAAAATAGCAGCACAAGTCCCTAGGGTAGGATATTTTTGGAGGCAAAGTTTGGAAAATGACCTAAGAAACCCTAATTTGCCAATTCTATAAGTAGGAGAGCAATCTGATCAGTTGGCCACGAAAATTTTGAAGCTTAAACATATATAAGACATACCATATCAAGCCTCTGCAAACACAAGGTCAGAATCAACAGCCAGAAATCAAAAATCCACTTAGAAAGGTATTAAATCAATTTTGGATGCTAGATCTTTAAGTTGTTAGTGATTTTATGTTTTAGATGTTTAGATATGTGTTATAATATGTTAATAAGCGATCTGGGTTGGTTAAACAAGGTTTCATAACATTTAAATGGTCAAATTTGATGAAATAGTGTAACTGTCAAGAACAGTTAAGAACAGTCTGACAGGCAAGTTTGTCAGGCCTTTTGATCGTCTTAGATTAGTTATTTGATCTGTTTTTATGCATGTATGTGTAGCCTGCCATGTGGTCTTTAAATCCCGACGTGTAGTATAGCAAGAAAAAGTTTAGATCAAAAGTTATGATCGGTCAAAGGAGCCTTGACCGTTCGGATTTTCATTTCTGGGTAACCCAGAATTCCCTTGAATGTGTCTGACAAGGTTTGTCAGACTTTCATGCAACCTAGAATCGGTCTATATGATATGTGTTATGTGATTTCTTTGTTTAGACTTGTTCTATGTTATGTAGAGTACAATCTGGTAACATTAAAACACATGAACATTAACTAATCTAGCCGGAAATTTCAGTCAAAGTACCTTGACCGCAACTGACTTGTGAATTTCTGGGTAACCCAGAAATTCATAAGAACAGTTGGTCTCCTATAGTTTGACCAGATCGTTCGAGCATCAAATGATGTTGTTTGATCCATTTCTTTGTATGTCGTTACTCTCTACCATATAGGCTATAACCAGCAACAAGAATCAAACACAACCATTAAAACATCAAAGAGAAATTTGAGATCAAAGTAGGCTGCAACGCGTTGACCAAGTGTTCTTCATGAAGAACACCTTTAGCGACGAAATTCATCCCCAAACCCAGAAACCTTCAAATGCATGCAGACCGTCGCTAAAGCCCTTTAGCGACGGATATTTAATAAAAATAAAATAAATTAATTAAATAAATTATAAAATAATAAATAAATATTAAATAAATATTAATAATTAATAAATAAATCCGAAAATTCATTTTTAATTATAAAAAAATTATTTTTAATATTTTTATATATTCTGAATTATTATTTAATTTAATTAAATACTAAATAATAATTATGATAAATCATTTAATAATTGTTTTAATTATTTAAAAATGGTATTAAATTATTAAATAATTATATTAATTATTTAAAAATGATATTAAGGTAAATAAAATTATTATATATAATAATTAAATAAAATATTAAATATTTAAATATTATGAATGATAAATAAATCATTTAAATAAAATATTAAGTATTTAAAAAATTACTTTAAATGATAATTAAATCATTTAAATATCAAATTAAGTTTTGAAAATTATTATAAGTAATAATTAAATTATTATAATGATAAAATAAATTCTAAGAATATTATTAATGATAAAATAAATCATTTAAATAATATTCTATCTTTCTAAAAATATTATAAATGATAAATAAATCATTTAAATAATATTTTAAATATCTAAAAATATTCTAAATGATAAATAAATTATTTAAATAACATATTAAATGTTTTAAAATTATTCTAAATGATAATTAAATCATTTAAAAATATTCCTAAGCTTGTAAAATTATTTAAAAATACTTGCAAGCTTCTGAAAATTATTTAAAAATAATACCAAGCTTCTAAAAATGTTAGAAATAATAATTAAATTATTTAGACTAATAATTCGACCTCCAAATGAAGTTTTATCAAACAATCTATGTGTTTAGTCATTAAGGATGCGACCGAGATACCGAATCAACGTCAAACCTTAATGAAACTTGTTTAGATTAGCATGATACATGTTTATATACGTGCTAACGCTTATTATTGGTATACGTAGACTACGTGCGTTGACCGATTGTACTAAATTATAGTGAGCTACGCTAAGGCAAGTGTCCTAACCTTTCTCAATTTATATTAAGCAAGTATTATACATCTTGCTATCAATTATTGTGAAGTTATTGCTTCTTGTTCAGCATAACTTAAGAAATGAATTATTATTCATATATTGCTTGTTCGAGCTTAAATTGTTGTGTCAAGACAAATTGTTTGGTACGACATCTGATACTGAGAAATGGAACACCTTGATGTAAGGTGAACCCGAAATTTTCCCTTAAAATAAGGTGACGAAATTCCCTTAATATAAGGTGACGAACAGTTGATAATATATCAACATAAATTGGTAGGATGATATGCATACTCCTAGGATATTGGTGAGGCTGATCACCTACCAGATATCCAAAACTCAAATGGTTCTAAGTCATTAAAGACTGATAGAACTAAATGAAATATATGGTTCATGTACAGAACCCTCAGTATACATCATTGACATCTTTCAAATCAAACACATGGTGTTTACATATTCAAATGAACTTGCTGAGCATTTGTAGCTCATTCTTGCGCATATCTTCTTTTGCAGCTTTAAATGATATCCCTGGCACGTCTGGGATCGAAAAAGGGGAAAAACCATGATTATTAAATGTTATTTCTGTTGTTGAATATTGTAAGCCTTTTTACAGACTTGTTGTTGTAATAACTTAGTATAACGAATGATGTAACCGAACCAAATGATATGTAATATATTATGATCCTTTATGTTATCGAATGCATTATACTCTGATCTTTAAATTCTTTAGAATAGTTGTACTAAGTTAAATACAGTGTCTATACGAACTATACATCTGAATGAGGGTATTTAAATGATGTTGAGAGTCCTATAAGCTTTGGGGTTACACTTAATGAGCGCCGATAAGGTGCTATCTTTACCGGAATGCGCCCCTCAGTTCTATGGACAATCTTATCATTAATACTGTGAATGTCAGATAGATAGGGAATATTGATATGAAAGAGATATCCACAAGATATGAATCTGTACATCCAAGTGAGGGTATCCAAACACGGATAACGTTCTGACGAGAATTATTATCTGTTATGGGATACTGTGAACATTGGATAGATAGAAGTCATATTTTATTGAATATTTATAGTTGTATAGTTCCACGTGAGCACCAGATCTGCTACAGGGGAGTGTAGAGATTTGGGGGCGTCACAAGATGGTATCAGAGATGTAGATTATAGCTCTAAGGTAGTTGGGAAATACCTTAGGATATAATCTTTGAGTCCGTAAAATACTTAATACACATAAGATAACCTTAAAAGCCTTATATTTTGTGTAAACTTGCTTCATCATAATACTAAACAAGTAAGATTCTTTTGTAGGATGGCAGACCCAGATTGGGAAGATAGTTCAAGGGAGATAGGTTCACAGGTGATAGAGCTTGAGCAGGACAGTGATCCTGAAGGACAAGAAGTTCAAAATAACTTGGAATTCCGTGACGCCGAAGCGACAGAACCTAATGAGGACGCTACAGAGGTTCATATTATAGACGAAGGAGAAGATGAGGAAGAACCAATAATATGGAGGGATATATCAGAAGTACAAAATCAATCTGTCGAAGAATTAGAAGAAGGAAACCCAGAGGAGGAAAACCTACTAGAACAAGCCCAGATAGAAATACATACCTTGAACAATAGGGTATCATATGTGGAAGAAAGGTTGGAAAATGAAGGACGATTGAATATCCGACTTCAGACACTGTTGTCAAGAAAGGAAAGAGAAAGATATCAAATCCAAGCAAGGCTTGATATGACTAATAAAGAATTTCGTGAAACACTTGTGGATCTGGATAAGCGAGTAGTGGATTATCCCGTAGAGAATGGAAAGACTGGATACGACATCAATAGGTGGGTGGTATCCAGTATGTTGTGTGATGAATATCGTAAGATTAAGCTTTAGATAAATCTGGTCACCAAAGTGTGTATGTAAATAGTAATATCTAAACTACTTTACCCAAATTTTGTGAAACTAGTTTGGGAATGCTAGTAGTACTTATATAAACTACTAGCCGAATATGTAAACCTTCTGTATGAATATACAAATTATGTTTGAACATTATGTGCATTCCATACTTGTAATTATACTAGTTTTCTTACTTATATAACTTAACGCCGCTTGAAAGAAGACCATAGACATTAATAGAGGCAGAAAATAGAGAAGTAAACCCAACAGTTAATAAATTTAGATATACCTTGTAAACGTAAAAAAAATTGCAAATAAAGAGATAATTCCCGGTAAAACCATATATAGAAATTATAACATAGAAATTAAGGGACATAAGTTTCTTGTGAACCTCATTCCTATACAGCTAGGGGAATTCGATATAATCTTAGGCAGGGATTGGTTGGTTAATCATAATACAATGATTGACTACCATCGAAAGCGTGTAAACCTATTGACTGTGTCGAAGTCAAAGGTAGTGTTCAACGGTGGTTGTTCACCTAAACGATCTCGATGTTTGACAGTAATGCAGGCAGAGAGATTGCTTAGGAAGGGTTGTACAGGCTATTTGGCATATATAGTAGATACTCGAAAAGAAGGAGTAAAGCTAGAACAAATACCTGTAGTTAGAGAATTTCCGAATGTGTTTCCAGAAGACTTACCCGGTTTACCTCCGGACAGGGAGATCGAATTTGTTATTGATCTAGCGCCGGGTACGGCACCAGTTTCCAAGGCACCGTACAGAATGGCACCTGTAGAGTTGAAGGAGTTATTTGTGCAGCTACAAGAACTCTTAGACAAAAAGTACATACAACCAAGTGTTTCACCTTGGGGAGCACCGGTGTTGTTTGTAAAGAAGAAGGATGGAACATTAAGGTTGTGTATTGATTATAGAGAATTAAAGAAGTTAATAATAAAGAACAAATATCCTTTACCACGAATTGATGATTTGTTTGATCAGTTAAAAGGGGCCGAATACTTTTTGAAGATTGACCTACGATCAGGTTATCATCACTTAAAGGTAAGAAAAGAAGATGTGCCGAAGACAGCGTTTAGGACACACTACGGACATTATGAGTTTCTTATGATGTCTTTTGGATTAACAAATGCGCCGGCAGCATTCATGGACTTAATGAACAGAGTCTTTAAACCATGCTTGGACAAATTTGTCGTAGTGTTCATCGATGATATTTTAGTATACTCGAGAACAAAAGAGGAGCATGCTGAACACTTAAGAAGCGTATTGGAGATATTACGCAAGGAACAACTTTATGCAAAGTTTTCCAAGTGTGAATTCTGGTTGGAACGAGTCCAGTTCTGAGGTCATGTAATTGACAAGAATGGAATAGCGGTAGACCCAGCCAAGATAGAAGCGGTTGTGAATTGAGAACAACCAACAACTCCAACAGAAGTAAGAAGTTTTCTCGGTTTAGCAGGGTATTATCGGCGTTTTATACAAGATTTTTCAAAGATAGCGACCCTGCTAACCAATTTGACTCGAAAGACGGTAAAGTACGTCTGGATAGACAAATGTGAAGAAAGCTTCCAAGAGTTGAAGAAGCGGTTAAGTATGACACCAGTGTTATTTTTACCAGATGATACAGGAGGTCTCGTTGTTTATAGTGATGCATCACACAGGATGTGTGTTGATGCAACATGGGAAGGTGAGTGTGTATGCGTCACGACAACTCAAAGATTATGAGAAGAGGTATCTTACGCATGATCTTGAGTCAGTCGCTGTAGTAATTGCCTTGAAAATTTGGAGGCATTAATTGTACGGGGAGAAATGTGAGATATGCACAGATCACAAGAGTCTAACATATATATTTTCACTCAGAAGGAGTTAAACATGAGGCAGGAGAGATGGCTAGAGTTGATAGAGAATTTTGACTGTGAGATCTAATAGGGAAAGCCAACGTCGTAGCAGACACGTTAAGTCGGAAGAACCAAGAGAAGTTAAATGTGATAACTAATAACGAGGTACTGATAAAAGAGTTTAATAAACTTGAGATCGAAATAATAATTCCAGTTAATTCTACACATAAGTTATTCGTCATAGAGAATAGTTCGACTTTATTAGATAGAGTCAAAGAACTACAAGAGGTAGATGAAGAGTGTCAGAAGTATAAGACCGAAATAACTTATAAAAAGAATAACAATTTCAGAATAGAAAAGGAAGAGATTCTGAGGTACGTGGATAGAATTCAGGTACCCTCAATACAAGAATTAAAAAGATGAAATATTGAATGAAGTCCATAGTTTTAAGTTCGTCGTACATCCAGGTAGTATAAAAATGTACAAGGATTTAATTCCACATTTTTGGTGGTCTAACATGAAAAGAGCGATAGCGGAGTAGGTAAGTAAATGTTTAACGTGTCAAAGGGTTAAAGTTGAACATCAGAAACCAAGTGGATTATTACAACCCTTAGAAATTCCTGAGTGGAAATGGGAGCATATTACCATGGACTTCGTAGTAGGTCTTCCAAATACACCGAAAGGTCATAATGCCATTTGGGAAATTGTAGATCGTCTTACCAAGTTAGCTCATTTTCTTAATCATCAAAATCAACTTCAGTCTAGACCAGTTAGCCGAACTTTACATCAATGAAATTATTTTTAGACATGGAGTCCCTGTTTATATAGTATCAGACCAAAATCCCTAATTACTCCGAACTTTTAGACAAGTTTCAAGAACCACTTAGGAACCTAGTTGAGATTAAGCACAATTTGTCACCACAAACAAACGGTCAGAGTGAGAGAACGATTTAAACACTAGAGGACATGTTGCAAACTCGCAACATGGATTTCAAGGAAAGTTGGCAAGATCAATTACCTTTAGTAGTATTTGCCTATAATAATAGTTACCATGCCAGCATAGGAATGCCACCTTTTGAAGTTCTGTATGGAAGAAAATGTAGAACGCCTTTATATTGGGACGAAGTTGAGAAAACAGCAAGTGCTAGGACCCGAAATAGTGCAACAAACCACGAAGGTAGTTCGAATTATACGGGGAAGATTACAAGCGTCACAAGATCGACAGAAGAAATATGCTGATCAACACAGGAAGTTACAAGATTTCGAAGTCGGTAGTCACGTGTTCTGATGAGTGTGTTTTATATACACAAATTGGGTATTTTTAGCCTTAATAATTTGTAAGTCTTTAGCTATTTCGTTTGGTTTTATGCGTTTTCATCTTATCGTTGTGTAATGTAGTTTTGTATTACTTTTATATGTATTTGTGTGCTTTTATGTGTTTTTACTTTGTTTTGTAGGTATTGAAATAAAGGCCCCTTGGATTGATGCGTTTTTGGCTTGAATCTAGCATTCCCGCTGCTTGTTTATCAATTTCACCCATGATGAAATCCGAATCTCTCAAAACTCAAAGAACGAACGTTATAGACTTTGATCTTAGCTTTCCAGAACATCCAGAATCATCCAATTTGAAGTTCGTATGAGAGAGTTATGGTCATTTTACCGTCGGATTTTGCATATATTTTATGCAGCAGTTGCTTCGGGCTCCATTTTAGCCTTGCTCTGGCCTGTATCTCGACGAGCTCCAGTTATGGAAGTTGTAGGGCTACTTCTTAGCTTTCCATAGCCTATTTACACGCCTAAATTCGAGTTCATACGAAGAAGTTATGGCCATTTTCCCAACAGACGTCAGAGCTGGAAAATGCAGCAGAAGCAGTGCCCGGCGCAGCTGCGCCCCTTCCTAGTACAAATTCGGCGCAGCTGCGCCCTTATGCAGAAAACGTAGATTTGGGGCAGCGCAGCTGTGCCCGGACGCAAGCCAATGGCGGCGCAGCTGCGCCCGGCATCCAGGGAGTTCAGTATTCAGCGCATCCAAGCGCGCAGCTGCGCCGGATTCGCCAGATTTCGCGATTTCAGCTCATTTTTGGTCTAAATTGGTGGGCTAAGCTAGGTTTTTGCTTTAGGAACTATAAATACATTATGTAGCCTCCATTTTTGGGAGACCTAGACTTCTAAAATCAGCATTCTTGGAGGGTGGAAGCTAACCTAGAGCAAGAAGGAGAAAAGGTAGCTCAAGCTCCCCAATGGGGAAGCTTGAGTAACCAACAACAATGGAAGGCTTACTCCACCAACAAGGGCTGCAATACAAGGAAAGGAGAAGATCAAAAGGGAGTTCATCTCTAATCTTTTCATCTAGCTTTGTACTCCTAGGATGTTAGTTAGGCTTATTGCTTTGTTTATTTATTTTGATTTCAGTATTTGGTTTGAAATTGTAATTGAACCCAACACCTAGTTTGAATCAAATGATCTCTCTTTGATATTAGTTATCATTTTAGAATTGGATATCATAATTTGCGCTTCATGTATTAATTACCTTGATCATCAATTAGTGTGTGATAATCTATATGGAATTGAGAAAGGAAATATAGATTAAGATCTGATTATGCTAGCATATGTTCATTATTTCTGCATTCCTCGTGGATTAATGTTTCGTGCCTAGGATAGAGATATACCGAAGTACCATATGTGGCCAATTGAGAACTTATGCTTCAACCCTTTTGATTGTAATTCACATAGAGATATAGTGCGTTAGTCATCTAGGGTGTTCACATTCATTCTATCAATTGTGGATTTAGTGTGATATGAAATATGGTGCATCGAGAGGTGGCCATATTTTACATTCGTGTTCTCGACCAACATTCTAACGTAATAAATTGCGAATTGAATGTCTAGCATGATTTATAATGAAAGTTTAATTGATTGATCACCTATATGAAATTGAAAAGTGGATTATAGTATTGAGACTTGGTTTTGATATCATACGAAAGTTAGAGATTTTTTGTGGGTGATGTATGAGATTATGTGGCGTGTGTCTTATTCATTGTCTTCAAGAATGGATGACTTGCTAGTATTTTGGATAGAGATATACCTAAATGCCGTGTGTAACCATTATGAGATTACAATTCTCGGTTAACAATTCTTGTGTATTAACTAGTTGAAAAAGAGAGAGTTAGGTGATTTAAATAAAGTGTTGGGGGAAATTGTAATCTTAGACCTTTATCTATCTATTTTTGTTATTTATATGACATGGAATTTAGATGTAACCTTTATCTATCACTTGAATCAAAGAGTTTGATTTAGATCGAGTCGATATTGAGTTAGTACTTGGGGATACATTAGAGTTAATTCCTCGTGGGATCGACAACTCTCTTATCATTATATTACTTGTTGACCGCGTATACTTGCGCGTATTTATCGGTTGCGAAAATCGACCAACAAGTTTTTGGCGCCGTTGCCGGGGAATTATTCTTCTAATATTTTTCCAATATTAATTTCAATTGATTTGATCTTAATTTGAACTTGTATTTATGTTTTAAATAAAGTCGAGTCGAGGACTATAAACCAAACGCTTCTTGGGAGGCAACCCAAGTTTACTATTTTGTTTTTATTTTTGTTTGATTGCATTTTAGTGGTTTAATTGCATTTTAATTTCTTTAGTCATTTGCTTTCAGGTACGCTCCCAACTTAGAGGTATTGAAAGATGATATCAATGGTGCTTGACACGGTTTCAGGGAAGTCTTATATTTTAATTTTTCCTATATCAGACATTGAGGACAATGTCAAGTTTAAGTTTGGGTGTAGTACTTCGTATTTGTGTGTTTTTAATTTAGTTTTTATGTGATTTAAGTTATGTGTATTTTTGTTCAAAAAAAAAATTATTATTTATTTTTAGGATGTGTCTCTTGAGCACTGTTTTAATTTGATTTGAACCATAATCCATGGTCTATGATAATGACTTGTTTGAATTGATTCTAACTCATGGAAAATGGATAAATGTTGCTTAGTCTTTGTGCTTAATCGTTATTGTTGGTTATTGTTTTGCTTATGCGTCATTTCACTCTTTTGCACCTACCCATGAGTATTGAGCTAGTTGTATGCTTAGAGAAGGCTTTTATAACCGAATGCTTGTGGGAAATATCTATAAACTCTAGAACTCGTTTAAACATCACTCGAAGCAAGGTGCCCAAATTTGTTGTGTTTGAATTGATGGTCATGTGGTGAGTTGAGATGGAGCGTAAAACGCACTCACTCATGGACACATGCGTAGGAGAGATAGAGCGTAAAACGCACTCTCTTATAATTGTGATTAAAGAAGGAAAATTGTATATTTCAAATCTTGTGTTGAGTTGAGATGGAGCGTAAAACGCACTCACCCACAAGAGTGGACTTAGGATAAGATGGAGCATAAAATGCACTTACCTAGAGTCTTTTGATTTCAAATTTTTGGAAATTATGATTTGTATACCTTTTGAGTGATGCGTTAAGCATGTAGTTTTTGGTGGTTTATTTTGATTATTTCATAAGGTAATGTGGTTGCATAGCTTCATTCGAGCTTGATTGGTTTAGTGCCATTGAGTACTCACACACACACGGAAGGGACCTAAAGCAAGCTATGACTAGCTAATTATAAATCTAGACTTGCAACGTTTTGAAAGTTTCCTTGAGTTTTCATGTGTTTATGCTTTGGGACCATTGGTTAGCTTATTAACTCATTGCTCAAGATAGTTTTTATATAGAAATGTTTAATTTTTATAGTTTGTGTGTTTTGCTTGAGGACAAGCAAAGGTTTAAGTTTGGGGTTATTTGATGAGTGTGTTTTATATACACAAATTGGGTATTTTTAGCCTTAATAATTTGTAAGTCTTTAGCTATTTCGTTTGGTTTTATGCGTTTTCATCTTATCGTTGTGTAATGTAGTTTTGTATTACTTTTATATGTATTTGTGTGCTTTTATGTGTTTTTACTTTGTTTTGTAGGTATTGAAATAAAGGCCCCTTGGATTGATGCGTTTTTGGCTTGAATCTAGCATTCCCGCTGCTTGTTTATCAATTTCACCCATGATGAAATCCGAATCTCTCAAAACTCAAAGAACGAAAGTTATAGACTTTGATCTTAGCTTTCCAGAACATCCAGAATCATCCAATTTGAAGTTCGTATGAGAGAGTTATGGTCATTTTACCGTCGGATTTTGCATACATTTTACGCAGTAGTTGCTTCGGGCTCCATTTGAGCCTTTCTCCGGCCTGTATCTCGACGAGCTCCAGTTATGGAAGTTGTAGCGAAACTTCTTAGCTTTCCATAGCCTATTTACACGCCCAAATTCGAGTTCAGACGAAGAAGTTATGGCCATTTTTCCAACAGACGTCAGAGCTGGAAAATGCAGCAGAAGCAGTGCCCGGCGCAGCTGCGCCCCTTCCTAGTACAAATTCGGCGCAGCTGCGCCCTTATGTAGAAAACGTAGATTTGGGGCAGCGCAGCTGCGCCCGGACGCAAGCCAATGGCGGCGCAGCTGCGCCCGGCATCCAGGGAGTTCAGTATTCAGCGCATCCAAGCGCGCAGCTGCGCCGGATTCGCCAGATTTCGCGATTTCAGCTCATTTTTGGTCTAAATTGGTGGGCTAAGCTAGGTTTTTGCTTTAGGAACTATAAATACATTATGTAGCCTCCATTTTTGGGAGACCTAGACTTCTAAAATCAGCATTCTTGGAGGGTGGAAGCTAACCTAGAGCAAGAAGGAGAAAAGGTTGCTCAAGCTCCCCAATGGGGAAGCTTGAGTAACCAACAACAATGGAAGGCTTACTCCACCAACAAGGGCTGCAATACAAGGAAAGGAGAAGATCAAAAGGGAGTTCATCTCTAATCTTTTCATCTAGCTTTGTACTCCAAGGATGTTAGTTAGGCTTATTGCTTTGTTTATTTATTTTGATTTCAGTATTTGGTTTGAAATTGTAATTGAACCCAACACCTAGTTTGAATCAAATGATCTCTCTTTGATATTAGTTATCATTTTAGAATTGGATATCATAATTTGCGCTTCATGTATTAATTACCTTGATCATCAATTAGTGTGATAATCTATATGGAATTGAGAAAGGAAATATAGATTAAGGTCTGATTATGCTAGCATATGTTCATTATTTCTGCATTCCTCGTGGATTAATGTTTCGTGCCTAGGATAGAGATATACCGAAGTACCATATGTGGCCAATTGAGAACTTATGCTTCAACCCTTTTGATTGTAATTCACATAGAGATATAGTGCGTTAGTCATCTAGGGTGTTCACATTCATTCTATCAATTATGGATTTAGTGTGATATGAATATGGTGCATCGAGAGGTAGACATATTTTACATTCGTGTTCTCGACCAACATTCTAACGTAATAAATTGCGAATTGAATGTCTAGAATGATTTATAATGAAAGTTTAATTGATTGATCACCTATATGAAATTGAAAAGTGGATTATAGTGTTGAGACTTGGTTTTGATATCATACGAAAGTTAGAGATTTTTGTGGGTGATGTATGAGATTATGTGGCGTGTGTCTTATTCATTGTCTTCAAGAATGGATGACTTGCTAGTATTTGGGATAGAGATATACCGAAATGCCGTGTGTAACCATTATGAGATTACAATTCTCGGTTAACAATTCTTGTGTATTAACTAGTTGAAAAAGAGAGAGTTAGGTGATTTAAATAAAGTGTTGGGGGAAATTGTAATCTTAGACCTTTATCTATCTATTTTTGTTATTTATATGACATGGAATTTAGATGTAACCTTTATCTATCACTTGAATCAAAGAGTTTCATTTAGATCGAGTCGATATTGAGTTAGTACTTGGGGATACATTAGAGTTAATTCCTCGTGGGATCGACAACTCTCTTATCATTATATTACTTGTTGACCGCGTATACTTGCGCGTATTTATCGGTTGCGAAATCGGCCAATATGTTCTTAAAAGTATCTCCGTGGAAGGGAAAAATACGTTTCGGTAAGAAAGGCAAGTTGAGTCCGAGATTTATTGAGCCATTTCAAATATTGAGTAGGATAGGTGAGGTAGCCTATGAGGTAGCCCTACCTCCTGAACTAGAACATATTCATAACGTGTTTCATGTGTCCGTATTACGACCGTACAAACCTGATTATAAACACGTTATCAATTATGAGCTCATTCAAATCGAGAAGGATTTATCGTATGAGGAAGTTCCTATTAAAATTGTGGATAGGGAAGAACAAAAATTGCGAAATAAAAAGATACCTTCGGTTAAGGTTATCTGGAGAAATCAACATATCGAGGAAGCTACGTGGGAGCTCGAGAGTAAAATGCGAGATAACTACCCACATTTATTTTCATAGACTGCACTGTAAATTTCGAGGACGAAATTCTTATTAGTGGGGGTGAATGTAATATTCCGAACCCTAATAAGATTTATAAATATAAACTATGTGTTTAATAAATGAAATTTCATGATATGACTTTGTATTATATGGTTATGTATATTATTAAACAATTGGGTCAAATAAAAATTTTTCGCCAAGCAGCTGTGTCGTGCTTAATCGGACAAAATGATTTGTCGTGCTTCCGGCGTTAATCCACCGAGAAGCGTTTCGGCAAATTATTTTTGTAAGCTGCTGTGTCGTACTTGGAATTGACGAAGTGCTTTGTCGTGCTTCGACATTAATATGATATTATATTAATTGACAAAATTCTAAAAATAAGTTCATTAGGGTTATAATGTTAAACGGAAATAGAAACCTTAAATTTCAAAACCCTAATTGATAAAATTTATCCGAATTGTTTAATCGAAACCCTAATTATTGTATAGGAATTTTAATTGATATACTTAGATTCTAAATAATGAATCATGATATTAATTATGAATTACTGAGGTTAAATTAAACCCTAAACAAAAGATTAAAACCCTAATTATAGGATTAAAAACCCTAAACCCTAATTCGGAACCCTAAAACCCTAATTTGGTTCAATAACCCTAATTTATGAAATGTAAAACCTTAATTATGATATATAACATTAATTAAGGTATTACTAAACTTAAATTAACATCCTAATCATGATTAGCAAAAATCTAGGTTTAATTAGTAAGTAAATAAATCAAAAATAAAAGTTTAAATCAATCAAAAAGGGATCAGAACACAAATAAGAAAATTTATCATGTTTCCAAGCTCAAGTAGGTCATTAAGATCAGAAAATAGCAGCTCAAGTCACTTTGGCAGGATATTTTTGGAGGCAAAGTTTGGAAAATGACCTAAGAAACCCTAATTTGCCAATTCTATAAGTAGGAGAGCAATCTGATCAGTTGGCCACGAAAATTTTGAAGCTTAAACATATATAAGACATACCATATCAAGCCTCTGCAAACACAAGGTCAGAATCAACAGCCAGAAATCAAAAATCCACTTAGAAAGGTATTAAATCAATTTTGGATGCTAGATCTTTAAGTTGTTAGTGATTTTATGTTTTAGATGTTTAGATATGTGTTATAATATGTTAATAAGCGATCTGGGTTGGTTAAACAAGGTTTCATAACATTTAAATGGTCAAATTTGATGAAATAGTGTAACTGTCAAGAACAGTTAAGAACAGTCTGACAGGCAAGTTTGTCAGGCCTTTTGATCGTCTTAGATTAGTTATTTGATCTGTTTTTATGCATGTATGTGTAGCCTGCCATGTGGTCTTTAAATCACGACGTGTAGTATAGCAAGAAAAAGTCTAGATCAAAAGTTATGATCGGTCAAAGGAGCCTTGACCGTTCGGATTTTCATTTCTGGGTAACCCAGAATTCCCTTGAATGTGTCTGACAAGGTTTGTCAGACTTTCATGCAACCTAGAATCGGTCTATATGATATGTGTTATGTGATTTCTTTGTTTAGACTTGTTCTACGTTATGTAGAGTACAATCTGGTAACATTAAAACACATGAAGATTAACTAATCTAGCCGGAAATTTCAGTCAAAGTACCTTGACCGCAACTGACTGGTGAATTTCTGGGTAACCCAGAAATTCATAAGAACAGTTGGTCTCTTATAGTTTGACCAGATCGTTCGAGCATCAAATGATGTTGTTTGATCCATTTCTTTGTATGTCGTTACTCTCTACCATATAGGCTATAACCAGCAACAAGAATCAAACACAACCATTAAAACATCAAAGAGAAATTTGAGATCAAAGTAGGCTGCAACGCGTTGACCAAGTGTTCTACATGAAGAACACCTTTAGCGACGAAATTCATCCCCAAACCCAGAAACCTTCAAATGCATGCAGACCGTCGCTAAAGCCCTTTAGCGACGGATATTTAATAAAAATAAAATAAATTAATTAAATAAATTATAAAATAATAAATAAATATTAAATAATTATTAATAATTAATAAATAAATCCGAAAATTCATTTTTAATTATAAAAAAATTATTTTTAATATTTTTATATATTCTGAATTATTATTTAATTTAATTAAATATTAAATAATAATTATGATAAATCATTTAATAATTGTTTTAATTATTTAAAAATGGTATTAAATTATTAAATAATTATATTAATTATTTAAAAATGATATTAAGGTAAATAAAATTATTATATATAATAATTAAATAAAATATTAAATATTTAAATATTATTAATGATAAATAAATCATTTAAATAAAATATTAAGTATTTAAAAATTACTTTAAATGATAATTAAATCATTTAAATATCAAATTAAGTTTTAAAAATTATTATAAGTAATAATTAAATTATTATAATGATAAAATAAATTCTAAGAATATTATTAATGATAAAATAAATCATTTAAATAATATTCTATCTTTCTAAAAATATTATAAATGATAAATAAATTATTTAAATAATATTTTAAATATCTAAAAATATTCTAAATGATAAATAAATTATTTAAATAACATATTAAATGTTTTAAAATTATTCTAAATGATAATTAAATCATTTAAAAATATTCCTAAGCTTGTAAAATTATTTAAAAATACTTCCAAGCTTCTGAAAATTATTTAAAAATAATACCAAGCTTCTAAAAATGTTAGAAATAATAATTAAATTATTTAGACTAATAATTCGACTTCCAAATGATGTTTTATCAAACAATCTATGTGTTTAGTCCTTAAGGATGCGACCGAGATACTGAATCAACGTCAAACCTTAATGAAACTTGTTTAGATTAGCATGATACATGTTTATATACGTGCTAACGCTTATTATTGGTATACGTAGACTACGTGCGTTGACCGATTGTACTAAATTATAGTGAGCTACGCTAAGGCAAGTGTCCTAACCTTTCTCAATTTATATTAAGCAAGTATTATACATCTTGCTATCAATTATTGTGAAGTTATTGCTTCTTGTTCAGCATAACTTAAGAAATGAATTATTATTCATATATTGCTTGTTCGAGCTTAAATTGTTGTGTCAAGCCAAATTATTTGGTACGACATCTGATACTGAGAAATGGAACACCTTGATGTAAGGTGAACCCGAAATTTTCCCTTAAAATAAGGTGACGAAATTCCCTTAATATAAGGTGACGAACAGTTGATAATATATCAACATAAATTGGTAGGATGATATGCATACTCCTAGGATATTGGTGAGGCTGATCACCTACCAGATATCCAAAACTCAAATGGTTCTAAGTCATTAAAGACTGATAGAACTAAATGAAATATATGGTTCATGTACAGAACCCTCAGTATACATCATTGACATCTTTCAAATCAAACACATGGTGTTTACATATTCAAATGAACTTGCTGAGCATTTGTAGCTCATTCTTGCACATATCTTCTTTTGCAGCTTTAAATGATATCCCTGGCACGTCTGGGACCGAAAAAGGGGAAAAGTCATGATTATTAAATGTTATTTCTGTTGTTGAATATTGTAAGCCTTTTTACAGACTTGTTGTTGTAATAACTTAGTATAACGAATGATGTAACCGAACCAAATGATATGTAATATATTATGATCCTTTATGTTATCGAATGCATTATACTCTGATCTTTAAATTCTTTAGAATAGTTGTACTAAGTTAAATACAGTGTCTATACGAACTATACATCTGAATGAGGGTATTTAAATGATGTTGAGAGTCCTATAAGCTTTGGGGTTACACTTAATGAGCGCCGGTAAGGTGCTATCTTTACCAGAATGCGCCCCTCAGTTCTATGGAGAATCTTATCATTAATACTGTGAATGTCAGATAGATAGGGAATATTGATATGAAAGAGATATCCACAAGATATGAATCTGTACATCTAAGTGAGGGTATCCAAACACGGATAACGTTCTGACGAGAATTATTATCTGTTATGGGATACTGTGAACATTGGATAGATAGAAGTCATATTTTATTGAATATTTATAGTTGTATAGTTCCACGTGAGCACCAGATCTGCTACAGGGGAGTGTAGAGATTTGGGGGCGTCACAACCGTCTTTAGACTGCTGACAGGGATCTTCGGTCTCGCTGCAAGGATGAGGGGTTTCAGCGCTATCAACTTGACAGGTCCCTCCGTGGTATTTCTACTTACACCCCTCAACCTAATGGGCGCTCCCCGTGCACTCCCGTGATCACTTATCATGTTGATCATTTCCTCAATTTTCTACACATAGTTCAACCTTGACGACCCCTCGGCTTCACTGGCCTCCGCCACATTGACCCCCCTCCATCATGCCTTGGCAGGGGATTGACCTTAACATTTGGGGAGTCTGGCTGTTCCACCATAATTTCCCCACTATCAATCAAGTTTTGGATTCTGTGCTTCAACGTCCAACAGTCTTGCGTATCATGACCAGGGGAACCTAAGTGGTATGCGCATCGCCTGCTTGGGTCAAACCTTCTTCCCTTTGGGTCACTCGGGGGTGCCAAACCAACTATCTTCTTTTGGGCTATCAATACCGCTAAGACCCGTTCAAGAGGTTCCCCGAGCGGAGTGAATATTCGATTTTGCGAGGCCTCAAATCTCCTTCGCCCTTCCGCCCTCTGATCAGCAAAGTTAGGCTGTCGGGATGGCCCTACTCTCTGCACCTGTACTGGAAGATGGTTTTCTGTCTTTCTAGATGACCCTTGAAGGATGAGGGAAACATCCTCCTCCTTTTTCTTTTGCACCCTGCGGGAAGTGCTGCCATAATTTCCACTTTGTATTTGTTCTGCGGTCGTCTCCAAAGCCGCGAAATCCCGAATCTTACCAGACTTCAGACCCATATCCACCATTTCTCCGTGTTTAATCATCTCGGCGAAAGGCCTACCAATCCCTGATATAACCCGCTCATAATAAGGGGCCTCTTGAATATCTACGAAGGTCATCACCATCTCCGACTCGCTCATCGGGGGATTCACCTGTGCGGCCATACCCCTCCATCGTTGTGCATAGTCCCTGAAGGATTCCCTGGGTTGCTTCTTAACTTTTGTCATTTGGTATCTATCAGGGGCCATCTGTGCCTGGAAGCTATACTGTGTTAAGAAGGTGTGGGCCAATTCCTCCCAATTGTGAATCCGGGCATTGTCAAGACGGGCATACCAGATTCTCGCTTCTCCTGTCAGGCTCTTTTGGAAAAGTTGCATCCTTAGACCCTCGTCTTCTGCATAAGATCCCAACTCCCCGATGTAGATTTTCAGATGTGTATAAGGATCCCCCTTACCATTGTATTTCTCAAATTCGGGGATTTTAAATTTCTCCGGATATCTGGCTCCGGGGAAGACACAAAGATCTGAGTAGTTCACCCTGCCTAGGGACCCTATGCCCTTCATAGATTGGATAGTTTCCTCCATTTGTTTCATTTTCTTTCGCAGGTCATCAGTATCTCCCTCTTTCGGGATAGTAATCACTGTCTTGTTATGTACGGGAATGGCCTTTGGGACGACTAGCTCGCCCTTAGGTTGGGGTGGATCCTCTTTAGGTGGATCCTGTCGAGGTATCAATTGTTCCCTCAGCATTATGGCCATTTCTAACATCTGCTTCTTGAAATCATCAAATTCTTCCCTAGATATGGAACCAGGATTAGTAGGTGGGAGCTCAGCCATTTCAGATGTAGAGTTTTGGGCCCTCTTAGACTGCGAACGGGTCTGAGGAGCAATCCTACAGAAACAACGGTTCGAAGTTTAGTCCGGGGTAATGAAAGGAAAAATGTGGATGCATGCTAAAGCTGTAACTTTTGTGTTTTTTGGGTTTTTTAATCTCTCCCTGTAAAACAGAAAGTTAGTAGTCCTTTAATGCAATAACAAATGCTAAACATGACTTTATTATGCCTTCTCAGTTGTTCCCTGCAAAACATAGAGGTTAGTAATTTCTTTTGACAGAAAGGGAAACGTATATGAATGGAATCATGACATTTACGCGTGAACGTAAAAGGGCATGAAGAGACTTTTCCTGCGTTGGGTTAATCTGAGGCTGACCTATCCTAGGGTTACTCTCACGGGCTTTTCGGCATGAAGGTCCCCAAATCTTCGCAATCTACTCGTTTGAGTCCTTTCAATTGGAGCGGATTTGGGTGGTGCGTTTCCTGAGCCATCTCCGGGGAGTAGCCCCTTCGAGTCCAGTAATAAGCAACCGACAGGTTCGGCTCAGGAGGAGGTACTCTCTCAACATACATTCACATTCATCGTCCTCACCGTATGCAAATGATTAAAAGTAAAGCAAATCCATTCAATCATTCATTTATTGGGCAAAACACACCTTCACACAACAAGAGTAAAAAAAATCAAAATATCGCGCACACACACACTTTCTATGAATTTTAAAAGGATAGGATAGCATTAAGATTTGAACGCGGCTTAAGCCCTCTAATGTCCCCAGCGGAGTCGCCAGCTGTCGACGCCGGTTTTTTCGTCTCTTCGCGATATTTGTCCTTTTTCGATTTTAGCCTTTGTTATTAGATGATGTTTGGAAAAGGTCGGCATGGAGGTCGACGGGGTTTTGAAAGATCGTTTTTTATGATGAGCCAATTAACCAGAGTCGCCAGTTGGTATATTTGAAATGGATGTACCAACTCATCCAAGTTTCGTTTTCGTAAATCGCTCGCTCATATGTGAGTCCGAATTAATTGGTCTGCGAACCGAGATTCATAGAGTTCGGGGGCTTGCTTAAGCGAGGGGAAGGTGTTAGGCACCCCCCGACTTCCGTGAAACACGGTTACCGCAATCTTGATACTTTCCTATCCTTTGATTCATAAAATGTGTATACGTGCGTGTATGTGTGTGTGCTTATGTGAATGTTGTAGTGAGTTCTTCCATGAGAGATGAAACATTTGGCCTTTTATTGAGTAATCGTGTTTTATTTTGGGAAATGTTTTAGAACGTCGTTTCCGTTAGTACGAGAGAGCTCCTTTATTCGTGCGAAAGGTTTGATTTTACTTGTCAAAAACTATGAGATCTTTATTAGGCGTCGTTTTGGCAAAACAAGAATCCTTTAAACCTTCGTCAAAATAGGAATCGAAATCTATACATTGCTTTCATAAATGATGGGCAATTTCTAGGATATCTTTAACCCTATGCACAAAGGTTTAATAAAACGTTTCATTCATTCATAAAAGCCATTTTTTGGTGATGTTTGAAAATGATTTCCTTTGGCCTTCTCGTTTAATAGGAATCGACATTTATTAACACTTCCAATTTTTAGCCTCGTGATTCTAATAACCTAGTTTGTTTGATTTTAATAAAAACCTTCATCGTTTAATCTTTGAAATCATCTTTCGTGTCACAAAATCTAATCAAGCATAAACACGCGTCGGGGCTATTCATGGGCATGTAAGCCATCAAAACATCCCCGAACGCCAACAATCACATATTCCATTACTACGGGGCCTTAAACCCGATTCTCGCCTTGGCGTCGTTATAAGGCCCGACGGTTACATGTTACAAAAACGAGCACCTTGAATCTATTACATTCATCAAAACGTCCATCATCGGATTTGGACCACGAGGTCGCGTTCCTAGGCTCACACCCAAGATTGCTACATGCCCACAAAATGAATACTATATAACTAACCAACCCGGATTTGCCTAATACACCATGATATCCGAAAATGATAATCTAAATAAATTACATCAGATAAATCACCATAAACAAGCTAGAAATTTCACCAATTGGATATCCTCGGGTTATTAGGAAGAATTTTGTTCCGATGGAACCCTCACTAATAATCCCTAATCCATTATCCCACCATAAATTACATGAAAACTACATTTATTTTGACCAAATAATATGATATAAATTGCTATAACAAAAGGAATTTTCACATTGCAAATGATCTCAAATGGATGTAAACTTGTGTATTTGAATAAGATAAGAAGTATATTTGATACAATCAAAATCAAAGAGTATAAATCTTCTCTTTTTTCTCTCTTTTCTTCCTATTTTGTTGCACAACTTAGCTATTTTTCTCTCAATTTTCGTGTTTTGCTGCTGCTGAATTCCCTTCTCCTCCAAATCTGCTGAACCTCCTGTATGCTGAAGCGGAAATGAGCTGAAATAGGCTGGCTGGCCGCCTGCCTTCCACTCACCTGGTTTCGAGTTCCGTGTTTTCAAAAGGCGCACTTATTGGCCGCAGATCAATCCGCGGCTGGACGATTTGACTTTCTCGATTTTGGTGCCACGCCTCGATTTTCGTGCCATAACGTCGATTTTTGCTGACAGGCTTGTTTTTTGCAATCCGAGAATTTCCGGGGGACGTGCCACCTCATTCGGGAATGCCCGTTTCGGACAGCCTTATTGTCACGTCAGCTTTGGTCGCCAATCATCGCGGTGGTGTTGAACGTTCGCACTTGTGCCCATTCCTTCGCTCCCGCAAGCCGGGTCAATTGACTATTTTGCCCTCCTGTCACGGTTAGTATAGGGAACACAAAAATTGGGTGTCTGTTGGTCGATTTCGCAATCAATAAAACATGCGCAAGTATACGCGGTCCACAAGTAATATAAGATAAGTAAAGTGTCGAACCCACGAGGAATTATGTTAAATAATTACCAAATATCAATCGTATGTAAAATCAATCCAATTTAAACAATGACAATATGGTTTGTGTTTGTTGTTGATTAAAACTAAAATAAGGGAAATTTAGAAAACAAGGTTTTACTAACACGGATAAAGTTCAAGATAAAAAGGTCTAAGATTACAATATCCCCCAACTCTTCATTTAAACATCATACTCTCTCTTGTTGGGTAAATTAGAACATAAGAATTGCTATCCGAGAAATCACAAGTATATATAAGCCTTTCTCGATGGTCGAATACGTATTTCCTATTGTGGTGTATAGATATATTTCTATTCTATACACAAGCAAGAATCCCATATCAAGAACAATTAATAAGACACATGTCACGTAAAATCCCATTAACCATTCTATCAATTACCAACTTTCACAATAGAAATCATTAAGCATGATTCTCAAATGGATACATGTGGTATTTAGGTATATGTCTATCCTAAATACAATCAAATTATCAACCCTCAAGAATAATACATAAGACTCACGTCACATAATCTCATACATTATCCATAAAGAACCTCATATTTTCACATGAATTCATAACTAGATCTCAACTTATACTTCCTCTCTCAATTCCATATAAGTTACCAAAGTAATTACGGGCCAAGCAATTAATCCTTAATCAAAGGTTATAAACTCCAATTCACAAAATGCCTAATTACCATTCAAAAGAGAACATTCAATTTAAGCTACAAGTTGGGTTCCATTGCAATCTTAGAATGAAGAGTTTAGCTCATATTTAATCTCAATAACATCATAAACTGATTATAGTACATGGTTTGGAATAACAAAGTAAGAATAAAGAACTACAACAATTGAAGATACACCCCTTTTGTGATGATATTCCCGAATTAGTGAGATGTAGTTCTTCTTGAGTTGCTCTTGCTTCCTATTTCGTGCTCCAAGCCTCTTTGGTTGATGAAATTCTGATAATCTTTCCTTTAGCTCCTTTGTTCTTCTTCTTTTTCTCTCAAACCCTAGCCTCCAAATTGTGTAGCAAAAACTCCATGATTCTATTTCCACTCCCTGGATGGCTACTAATCTGATTACTCTCTCTCCTTCCCTTTCCATTGTGCTCCCGAATTTGCTCCACTGAAACTCCACTACCAGCAGATGTGACAAACGCCAGCCATATCTCTTGTCCCGTTCTGTCGCCCCGGCGACAAAAATACATTGCGAAGTGCCGCCCCGGCGACGACGTCGCCCCGGCGATAGGAAATGCCTAAGTAACGTCGCCCCGGCGATGGCGTCGCCCCGGCGCTGAAAATGAACCTAAGGCTGTCGCCCCGGCGATGATGCTTACTGCTGGTACTTGACATTTTCCCCCCAAAGTTCCACAATTCCACAATTTTCTACTTAGTGTTGCTTCCTGTACAATAATGAAATAACTAGTGAAATGGTGCTATAAATGCTTAAAGATAGCCGAGAATTGAGTCTAGAAAACATCTAATTCGTAGGTATAAAACCCACTCATCAAATACCCCCAAACTTAATCTGCTGACACGAGATCTCGGCTGAGAGCTGGAATCTGTAGGTGAAGCAGGGGCATCCACTGGATCTGCCTGGGGCTGAATAATAAATCCACGACCCCTCGGGTGTGACTCTGCCTGGTCCCAAACTGAGTATCTGGAGATCAGCCGATGGTCCAAGACCAGTAGTGGTTGCTGAACAATCTCATCCTCGGTCCACTGAACACCTGCAGCCCGGCACAATCCGCAGATAAGAGATGGGTGTGGTAACCCGCCATGCACATTACTTCTCAGGATCCTGCGGATGTTACCCTCAATGATGCGACCCACGTCGATCGTGTAGTCCATGACTATAGAATACAATAGGGCAGCCCTGTCCTTTGTAACGTCGCTAACATGAACCGTGGGCATCAGCTTAGCGCAGAGAAAAGCATACCAAATCTTACCATACAGGCTTAACTCCTCGCTATGAAAGAATGTACCCCCTCTGTTGCCCTTAGCAACCCACGTGGTGCCCGGTCTGCACAAGTCGGCCAGAATTCTGTCATAGTCGGGTGAGGATCGCAGGAACTCAGTATACTGGCACACAGTAGGAGCGTCCAAAGTATATTAGTCGTTAATAGTCTGGGCGCTGAATGGTACGGTCCTGCCCCGTACAGTCACAGTATATGGTGGCGTGTCCTTTGCATTAGCATAAAACTCCTGGACAATGGCTATCACGGCTGCCTCGGGCTGCTCAATAAAAGTGTCCCACTCTCTCTCAGTAATCTGATCGCCCATCTCTCCATCCACTCGCCAACTAGATCGCAGGCCACGCTCGGGCGTCAGAGCCTTACCCACTATGAAGGTGTCAAATCGCTCAGCGGCCTCAGCACTGACAAACTTACTGTGATCAAAAGCCCGTGTCTGTGGTGCTGAAGAACCCTCACCCCTGAACCTTTTTGGCGGCATGACTGATCAATACTTGGTGCAAACAACCACAAACAAAAACTTCCCCCAAACTGGATTCCAACTAATTTTCAGTTTCACTGCAACAAACCAATTTCAGCAATATATATATACCATCACCCGAAAATAAATGAATAATACAGTGTAATCACACAGCCTCAGTTTATAGCAGTTGAAAAAAAAAATACCCAATGCAGACACAAAATACCCCAGATTGATATCCAATATATGCAAAAGCCCACCTCACAGAGTACAAAGGTTGCAAATTTTCAACAATTGCAAAAATAATTTTCACTGAAGACCCAAGTATTGATGATCATGAACTAAAACACAGAAGCAATAAACACCAACGATCACACTGGAAATTTAATCCCAACCTCACGATAGAGCAGTTACAAGTGGTTCAACCAATTGCAGGTAATGAAAAATTCCAACTAAAATTCAATTTGGTCCAATT
This sequence comes from Aralia elata, assembly GCA_034770075.1. Classification (NCBI taxonomy): domain Eukaryota; kingdom Viridiplantae; phylum Streptophyta; class Magnoliopsida; order Apiales; family Araliaceae; genus Aralia; species Aralia elata. The sequence continues at coordinate 50,583,271 of CM068380.1, read as the reverse complement.
CAACCTCACTGACTACTATAGATGCAAGGTCACTAATCAATAAACAACAGCAATTCGTACCCAGCTCAACAATGACATACCTTGGATGATTTCAGTGAGCAAAACCGCAAAAGATAAACCCTAGCTTGAATTCCCCAATTACCTCATGAAATTCCAAAATTTTCGGTTGAAACTTGTGTTGATGGTGCGAAATCCGACTGTAATGGGTTGAAATTGGTTGTGGATTAGTGTGGCATGTGCTTCGAATGGATTGAGAGGGGAAACCGAGCTTGGGACGGAATGAATGGAAGAGAAAATGCACACAGCGATTCTGCAGAATTGGGGTTTTTAAAAACTGGATTCCGCGTCTATCGCCGGGGCGATAGAATATACTGTGTTTTAACCGCCGGGGCGACAGTGTCGCTGGGGCGAGGAAACATGAGACTGAATTGTCGCCGGGGCGCCAGAGTCGCTGGGGCGATATAATTGGCTTATGAGTTGTCGCTGGGGCGACGGACCCTACTGCATCACCAAACTTGTGTTCTTCTAAATCTGACCCAAAACCCAACTTAACACTACCAACCTGTATTAAGCAACATTGTACACATATTCAGAGTAGCCAGCTCAAAAATTCAACAGTTAAAGCACATTGAGGCATAACTTTTCTAACCAAAGTGCCAAAATGGAAAATTAAGAAACATAAGAATACACACTCATCAAACTGAAATGTAACAACCAAATGTAAAGGATACGGATAAGGATAATGGGTTGCCTCCCATCCAGCGCGTGGTTTAAAGTCCTCGACCCGACTTCACATCCAATCAAGGCTAATCGGCTAAAGTGATCGAGGTCTTTTGGCGAGCGAAGCCGCCACCCCAATAGTGCTTAAGACGCTGCCCGTTGACTTTGAACGTCACTTCCGAATTATCACCATAGACTTCAACAGCTCCGTGTGGGAATGCGTGCTTAACAGTGAAAGGACCCGACCAACGCGATTTGAGCTTTCCGGGAAAAAGCCTCAATCGAGAGTTGTATAGCAATACTTCTTGGCCAGGCTCGAATTTTCTGTCAACAATCTTTTTATCATGCCACCTTTTTACCTTCTCCTTGTACAATTTTGAATTTTCATAAGCTTGCAGTCGGAACTCATCAAGTTCATTGAGCTGAAGAAGCCTTTTCTCGCCTGCAGCTGTGAGGTCAAAATTCAACTTTCTAATGGCCCAAAACGCCTTGTGCTCAAGCTCAACCGGAAGATGGCATGCCTTGCCATAAACAAGCTGGTATGGTGACATACCAATGGGTGTTTTAAAAGCCGTTCTGTACGCCCATAGTGCATCATCCAGCTTTGTTGACCAATCTTTTCTGGTGGGATTGACTATCTTTTCCAGAATTTTCTTCACTTCTCTGTTAGAAACCTCAGCTTGTCCATTGGTCTGGGGGTGATATGCAGTAGCAATTCTATGAGTGACCCCATATTTTCCCAAAAGGGCAGCAAAATGTTTATTGCAGAAGTGACTCCCTTCATCACTAATCATAGCCCTCGGAGTACCGAATCTTGTGAAGATATTCTTTTGAAGGAATTTTAGCACTACCTTGGAATCATTACTGGGAAATGCAGCTGCCTCCACCCATTTAGATACATAATCTACTGCCAAGAGAATGTATAGATTGTTGAAAGAGGGTGGGAATGGCCCCATAAAGTCTATACCCCAAACATCAAAGACTTCAACCTCCAGGATCATGTTTAAAGGCATTTCGTGCCTTTTGGAGATGTTCCCCATCCGTTGACATCTATCACATTTTAGCACAAACTGATGAGCATCCTTGAACAAAGTTGGCCAAAAGAACCCTGCTTGCAACACCTTAGTGGCTGTTTTCTCACCTCCGTAGTGTCCTCCATATAACGAATCATGACAGTGATGGAGAATGCTCTCGACCTCGCTCTGTGGAACACACCTTCGAATCATTTGGTCCACACAATGTTTGAACAAATAGGGCTCATCCCACATATACCTATTAACGTCATGAAGAAACTTTTTCTTTTGCTGCCACGACAAGTCCGGGGGGAGTGTATTACTAACCAAGTAGTTAGCAAAATCAGCATACCATGGAATTTCACCTTGAACCACAAACAGCTGTTCATCCGGGAATGACTCATTGATTAGCACTTTATCTTCCTTCTCATGCCCCGGATTCTCCAATCTAGACAGATGGTCGGCTACTTGGTTTTCAGTTCCCTTTCTGTCCCGAATCTCCAAGTCAAACTCCTGTAGCAATAGGATCCATCTAATCAATCTCGGTTTAGCATCTTTCTTTGCAATTAGATACCGAATAACCGAATGATCCGTGAATACTACCACCCTTGTTCCAATCAAGTAAGATCGAAACTTGTCAAAGGCATAAACTACTGCAAGCAACTCCTTCTCGGTAGTGGTGTAGTTGAGCTGTGCATCAGTTAAGGTTTTGCTAGCATAGTAAATGGCATGAAAAACCTTCTCCTTGCGCTGTCCCAAAACAGCCCCTACCGCATAATCACTGGCATCACACATCAATTCGAAGGGTTTTGACCAATCCGGAGCAATGATCACTGGTGCAGTGGTTAATTTCTTCTTTAGAAGCTCAAAAGCAATCAAGCACTCTTCATCAAACTTGAATGACACATCTTTTTCTAGTAGACTGCATAAAGGCTTTGTGATCTTAGAAAAATCCTTAATGAATCTTCGGTAAAACCCTGCATGTCCCAGAAAACTACGAATGCCCTTCACTGAGGTTGGTGGAGGTAAATTTTCAATTGTTTCAAGTTTTGCTCTATCTACCTCAAGACCCTTTGATGACACTTTATGCCCAAGTATTATCCCCTCTTGCACCATGAAGTGACATTTTTCCCAGTTGAGCACTAGATTAGTTTCCACACATCTCTTCAGTATTAGAACTAGATTTTCCAAACAGTTGTCAAATGAATCACTAAACACTGAGAAGTCATCCATGAAAACTTCAACATTGCGTTCTACCAAATCTGATAAAATAGCCATCATGCACCTTTGAAAAGTGGCTGGTGCATTACACAATCCGAATGAGACCCTTCTAAAAGCAAAAGTACCAAATGGGCATGTGAAGGTAGTCTTTTCTTGATCTTCTGGAGCAATAGCAATCTGATTATATCCCGAATATCCATCCAACAAGCAATAGTACTCATGTCCAGCTAGTCTATCCAACATTTGATCAATGAAGGGTAATGGAAAATGATCCTTTCGAGTTGCTTTGTTAAGCCTCCTGTAATCCATGCACACCCTCCAACCAGTTACTGTTCTTGTTGGAATCAATTCATTATTCTCATTGGCTACAACTGTCATGCCTCCTTTCTTGGGTACACACTGAACTGGGCTCACCCATGCACTGTCAGAGATAGGATAAATTATTCCAGCATCTAACCACTTCAAAATCTCTTTCTTTACCACCTCCTTCATGATTGGGTTGAGTCTCCTCTGATGTTCCACAGTGGGCTTACTATCATCTTCCATCAAGATTTTGTGCATACAGTAGGATGGGCTTATTCCCTTGATGTCGGCGATGGTCCATCCAATAGCAGATTTGTACTCCCTAAGAACCCGCAACAGCTTGCTTTCCTGAAATTCGTTAAGCACAGATGCAATAATAACAGGTAAAGTAGCTGAATCACCTAAATATGCATACCTGAGATGGTTAGGCAAGGGCTTTAGCTCAAGTGATGGAGGTGTCTCAAGTGATGGTTTCAACCGATCTGTAGCATTCTCAGCATGTTCAAGAGATTCAAACGGAATTTGAAACTTGCTTCCCCGTGGCACTGTATCTAAAATCTGTAGATATTCAACCAAATCTGGATCTTCTATATCAAACTCTCCCAGAAGTGCAGTTTCTAATGGATCATTGTTTAACACATTCAAAAACTCATCATTCACAGCTTGCTCGATAACATCCACATGAAAACATTCTTCCTCATCCGAAGGGAATTTCATGGCCTTAAATACATTGAAGGTTACTTCTTGATCCTGAACCCTCATAGTGAGCTCCCCCTTTTGCACATCAATTAAAGTTCTTCCAGTGGCTAAAAATGGTCTCCCCAGAATAATAGGAATGTTTTTATCTTCCTCATAATCTAAGATGATAAAATCAGCTGGGAAGATGAATTTATCCACCTTAACAAGAATATCTTCAACAATTCCCCTTGGGTATGTAACCGACCTATCGGCAAGCTGAAGAGAAATGTTTGTAGGCTTTGGTGCAGGTAATCCCAATTGAGTATACACGGATAATGGCATGAGATTAATACTAGCACCCAAGTCACACAAACATTTGTTGAAAGAAAGGCTACCAATAGTACACGGTATAGTGAAGCTGCCTGGATCTTTCAACTTGGGAGGTAGCTTTCTTTGCAGCACGGCACTACATTCTTCTGTCAAAGCCACTGTCTCAAAGTCATTTAGCCTTTTCTTCCTAGATAGGATTCCTTTCATAAATTTGGCATAGCTAGGCATCTGTTCTAAGGCCTCTGCAAAAGGAATGTTAATTTGTAGCTTCTTGAAGACCTCCAGGAATTTGGCAAACTGTTTATCCAACTTTTGCTTCTGCAATCTCTGAGGGAAAGGTACTGGTGGATACACTTTTGGAGTATGCTCAACACTAGGTTTACCTGTGGTATCTTTCTGCTCTGACTCAGGTGGCACACTGCTGTCCATTTCCTTAGAAAAATCAGCATTAGTCAAGTCCGAAGGAGAGCATGAGTGGGCTGCCCCCTTTTACAATTCGGGCTCCTGTAAGGTTTGTTTACCACTTCTGAGAGTTACTGCCTGACATTCCTCTTTCCCATCTCTTCTTGGATTAGTCTCTGTGTTACTAGGAAGAGATCCCTGAGGTCTATTTGACATGGAACTAGCCATCTGCCCAATTTGATTTTCCAAAGCCTTAAGTGCTGCTGCTTGGTTTTTAATCAAGATATCTTGGTTAGCCATGTGTTTCAATATCAACTCCTCAAAATCTGATTTTCTCTCTGGTTGTGGTTGTGAGGTTTGAGCTGCATGATGTTGTTGAGGCTGATTTTGGAACCCTGGTGGATGATGTGGTTTAGGAGCTTGCTGAAAATTTTGATTGTTGCTCCATGAAAAGTTAGGATGGTTCCTATTTCCAGCATTGTAAGTGTTTTGGTACTGATTTGGCGGTCTCTGGTAGCTACTTACAAACTGAACTGCCTCGTGGTCAAATGGGCATTGGTCATTGGCATGTGTCCCTGCACAAACTTCACAAACAACAGCCACCTGTTGCACTTTTGAGTCAGTCAAAGAATCAATTTTCTTTGACATTGCTGCCATCTGAGCTGCTAAGGCTGTGATGGCATCCACCTCTAATACACCGGCTACCTTTGGTTGACTCATCCTAGCAGTAGGCCATTGGTAGTTATTTGCAGCCATAACCTCCAATAAATCAAGTGCTTCCCCATAATTTTTAGCCATAAAACATCCTCCCGCAGCTGCATCTAAACAAGACCAATTTTGAGATCCTAATCCATTGTAGAAGGTATTCAATTGCATCCATGGAAGGAATCCATGATGTGGGCATCTCCGAAACAAATCTTTAAATCTTTCCCAAGCTTCATACAATGATTCTCCATGGTGTTGTTCAAATGTAGCAATTTCATTTCTCAATCTAGCAGACTTTGCAGGAGGGAAGAACTTTGCCAAAAATTTCTGCGCTAAGTCTGACCATGTAGTGATGGATCCCAGTGGCAATGAGTGAAGCCAACTCTTAGCTTTATCTCTCAAAGTGAACGGAAAAAGTCTAAGTCTCAAAGCATCATCCGTCACTCCAACAAATTTGAAAGTATCACATATCTCAATGAAGCTCAACAAATGCTCATTAGGGTTGTCATTAGCCAAACCCCCAAACTGTAACGAATTTTGCACCATTTGTATTGTTCCCGGTTTGATTTCAAAGGCATTTACAGTTATTGCCGGTCTTGTGATACTAGACTGTAAATCACTTATCTGCGGCGTTACATAGTCTCTCAATGCTTTTTGTTCCTCTGCCGCCATAGTTTCTTGATTGTTAGAATCCCTGATTCTTTCTCTTCTTAGTCTTCGGGTATTTCTCTCGATCTCGGGATCGTAAGGAAATAACTCAAGACTTTGTGATCGGCGCATATAACTCCAGGGTACCTACACAATCAAGTGAATAAAAATTAAAAACAAGTCTAAATTAAGATCAATTCAACTATAATCAATATTGGTAAAATTATTGTAAAATAATTCCCCGGCAACGGCGCCAAAAACTTGTTGGTCGATTTCGCAATCAATAAAACACGCGCAAGTATACGCGGTCCACAAGTAATATAAGATAAGTAAAGTGTCGAACCCACGAGGAATTATGTTAAATAATTACCAAATATCAATCGCATGTAAAATCAATCCAATTTAAACAATGACAATATGGTTTGTGTTTGTTGTTGATTAAAACTAAAATAAGGGAAATTTAGAAAACAAGGTTTTACTAACACGGATAAAGTTCAAGATAAAAAGGTCTAAGATTACAATATCCCCCAACTCTTCATTTAAACATCATACTCTCTCTTGTTTGGTAAATTAGAACATAAGAATTGCTATCCGAGAAATCACAAGTATATATAAGCCTCTCTCGATGGTCGAATACGTATTTCCTATTGTGGTGTATAGATATATTTCTATTCTATACACAAGCAAGAATCCCATATCAAGAACAATTAATAAGACACATGTCACGTAAAATCCCATTAACCATTCTATCAATTACCAACTTTCACAATAGAAATCATTAAGCATGATTCTCAAATGGATACATGTGGTATTTAGGTATATGTCTATCCTAAATACAATCAAATTATCAACCCTCAAGAATAATACATAAGACTCACGTCACATAATCTCATACATTATCCATAAAGAACCTCATATTTTCACATGAATTCATAACTAGGTCTCAACTTATACTTCCTCTCTCAATTCCATATAAGTTACCAAAGTAATTACGGGCCAAGCAATTAATCCTTAATCAAAGGTTATAAACTCCAATTCACAAAATGCCTAATTACCATTCAAAAGAGAACATTCAATTTAAGCTACAAGTTGGGTTCCATTGCAATCTTAGAATGAAGAGTTTAGCTCATATTTAATCTCAATAACATCATAAACTGATTATAGTACATGGTTTGGAATAACAAAGTAAGAATAAAGAACTACAACAATTGAAGATACACCCCTTTTGTGATGATATTCCCGAATTAGTGAGATGTAGTTCTTCTTGAGTTGCTCTTGCTTCCTATTTCGTGCTCCAAGCCTCTTTGGTTGATGAAATTCTGATAATCTTTCCTTTAGCTCCTTTGTTCTTCTTCTTTTTCTCTCAAACCCTAGCCTCCAAATTGTGTAGCAAAAACTCCATGATTCTATTTCCACTCCCTGGATGGCTACTAATCTGATTACTCTCTGTCCTTCCCTTTCCATTGTGCTCCCGAATTTGCTCCACTGAAACTCCACTACCAGCAGATGTGACAAACGCCAGCCATATCTCTTGTCCCATTCTGTCGCCCCGGCGACAAAAATACATTGCGAAGTGCCGCCCCGGCGACGACGTCGCCCCGGCGATAGGAAATGCCTAAGTAACGTCGCCCCGGCGCTGAAAATGAACCTAAGGCTGTCGCCCCGGCGATGATGCTTACTGCTGGTACTTGACATTTTCCCCCAAAAGTTCCACAATTCCATAATTTTCTACTTAGTGTCGCTTCCTGTACAATAATGAAATAACTAGTGAAATGGTGCTATAAATGCTTAAAGATAGCCGAGAATTGAGTCTAGAAAACATCTAATTCGTAGGTATAAAACCCACTCATCAGTGTCTACAAACTCATCATATTAATATATCAAATTTTCTCATAATTTTTAAAGCAAGAAAATTGGACGAAATTATCCCTGCAATAAACTGACCCAAAACAATTCTTTCTCTTTTTCTTTAAACTGGACTGTTTTGACTAAAATAGCCCCCATGGCTTGAAAATCAACATTTTAGAATGCTATTACTTGGGTTTAAAAGTTAACTCACATATCTAGTACCCCTCTTTGGCGGATCACAAAAATAATGTGTAGATTTTAAATGGTAAATGATCAAAGTAAGGAAAAGTTAGGGTTTTCTAACCAAAGAAAAAAAAAACAAATTTTCTTTTCTTTTGCTTTTTAAACAAATCAACACCCAACATGACATGATCTAAACATAATACATTATGAAACATTTAGATCTAATATTCTAGAGTTTAAAATTATAAACTCATGATTTATTTAAAAATATCCACAAGAAATTACATAAGCTAATTTATGGTTAGGGTTTATACCTAGATTTATGAGTAATCTTTCTTCTTCTCCAACAATAGATTATGAAATTGAATGGCATGAAAAAAATAAAACTCCTCCTCTTCTTCCTTTGATGTCCGACAGTCCCCTCTTGGTTTCTCTATCTCTCTCTTTTGCTTTCTCTTTAGCTTTTTGGTAAATGAAGTAAACTCTTAATTTAACTAAGAGTGAGGCTATTTATAGTTGGCAATTAATATACATATAACTCATATATGTATACATGATAGCTCCCAATATCTCTTCACAATCTAAGCTATAGATTTTATTTTTATTAGACTAAAAGGCTAGAGAGACAAGGCCTATAGATTTGGTGAACAAATCTTGACTTTGCTCTTTTCCTCTTTCTATAGCCGGACATCTCCCCTTATTTTCTTCCATTTTTCATTTTTTATTTAATGCTTTATTTGCACTTTAAGCCTTCTAGAATTCCCATTTCATTTGGGCCAGGGTTTTGGGCCAAACCTTTAATTGTTTAGGCTCCCATTTAATTGTTTAGGTTAAATTATTTGGACCATGTCCCATATTTGTTTGGGCTTTCTAATAAACTATTTGGACCATGTCCCATAATTGTTTGACCACATAAATTAGCATATGTTCAATACATAAATTTTATCTTATCCTAATTATTTAATTAGGATTTTTTTTAGTCCACTTAATTTGGATATTAAATAATTACTCATATGGATTTAATTATATGACCCAATTAGACTTTCTTTAATTAGGTTAATATAATTTAATAAGTTGAGATAAAAATAAATCTCTTAGGCTAGTTTACTAGTATATATTTTAAATACTAGAATTATCAAATAAATATTACCCTTAGGTTATTTAATTCTCATTTCTAATATATAATATTAGGTTACAAGGCTTTCTTTTTAATTCTCTTTATATAATAAATAAATAAATATACATATCTATAATATATATATATATATATATATATGTAGTCTCATACATATTTCACATAAGTCATAATATATTTATCATCATTGATAAATATTTAATACATTCATTTATCCACATATCCATTCAATGTAAGTCACAAAGTGTTCAATACACTAATAAATAATTTAATATACTTATTTTTTTTGGCTTTCCTTTTTTTTTTGTTCCATTAATTCATTAACTTAATTAGCCCTAATTGGCTTAATAAGTTATTACACAATCATATAATCACTTTACATTACTAATACTAATTAATCACTTAAAGATTATAAATCTTTTTATTTACCATCCAAGGTTAACATTCAAGCTATGTTAATTTTTAACAAAAGCTTATCTTACTTTCCTTTCATTAATTTAATTAGTTAATCATCTTTACCTCATGTACATTTCCTAGTCAACTTAAAATAAATAAATTGACTAACTTAGTTAATTCATATCACATATGCTCAAAGTAATAATAATAATTGTTAACGCCAGATTTTGGCCATCCGATGAGATCACCAAAACACCGGACCCAAGATCGCGCCAACAATATAAATACAGAATAAATAGTAAGAACACTAAGATTTAACGTGGAAACCCAAAATGGGAGAAAACCACGGAGAGAGAGAATTCATTATAGTATCATGATTACAGAGAGTGTTTGTGTTGTGTGTTCTTCCTCCTGTTCCATATTGTCCCTCTCTAACCTCCTGCCCACTACCTATTTATAGAAAAAATACCCTCAAGTGGACCATGGCCCATCATATTTATTGGACTTCCACCAGATTTATTTGAGCCCACTCCATATAACTTGGGCCTAATAAATCTCACTCTAACATTGCCCCCCAGTCTCTTATTTAAAAGAAACTTTAAATAAGAGACTATACAAAAAGTACCCTCCAACAACCAAACTAGCAAAATTAATAAATTAATTTACAACCGCACACGAGTGCCTTTCAAGAGGACAAAGTTTTTCTAAATGATGTCTATTCGAAGGGATTTTTATCCGTTCAGGAGAGGAACGCTCCTCTTCGACCAAGGGCCTGAAGAGGAGAGGTCCCCGACCTTAGCCTGAGCGACCCAAAATGCTCCGCTCGACCAATGGCCTGAGCTGAAGAGATCCCCGTTCCCCACCGAAGGATGTGTATCCGCCTGAATATTCATCATTTTAGAAAAACTAAGCTCCTCCGAAGGACGTCTTGGATCCGACCTTATAACGCCAACCAACCTTATCACGCCGAAATGGCAGCCCAACTACCCGTCACACCCGACCGAACCAAACCCATACCCAAACAACGGCCCCAAAACCAAAGAGCAACATCGCATCCCATGGACGCAAAGCCGAAGTCCGGCGGCGGCCCGTTGAGGATCAATCGAGGACACATGAGAACTGCCGAAGTCAGCTCAAAGCCTCCAAATGTTGCCGAAGTCCGAGATGCCGAAGCCGAAGCAAATGCGAAGCTTGGCCAAAACTTGGTCGAAGCCAATCCGAAGCCGACATGAAGCCAAAGGTTGGCTGCCGAACGAACTGAAGCGCTGCCGAAGTTCGAGACTAACTGACTGCCGAAGCCGACTCAACCATGCCGGAACTGCTCGAAGCCAAGGCCGATGCCGACGCCGGGCCGAAGCCCATCGGAAGCCGAAGCGATGACGCCACGAGGCCGAAGCCGAAGGCTGGCTGCTAGACTGGAGCCGAAGCAGTTCGAAATCAATCCGAAGCCGAAGGCTGGCTGCCAGACTTGAACCGAAGCAATTTAGCGATGCCGAAGGAATTTGAAGTGGTCTGAGGCTGAAACGTTGCCTTCAGTGCTGAAGCCGAAGAAATCACGTGCCGAAGAAAATTATATGCCGAACCCGAAATCTGCCCATCCATGGAGTTTTGTTAAAGTCTCATTTTCTGCAATTCGGCTGCTATGAACCATTAATTGGACAACTGTGTTCATCTTGGAACTTGAGGTAAGCAGGCTGTGATATGACCGATGAATAAACTTTTATCCTGAACCATATGCACGCATGTATGATAAATAAAGTACATCTTCCCAGAATATATGCTTTAGTACTATACTTATCTATTAGGAAATAGTAAAGTTATTAAAATATATATTATTAAAGTAATTGTCTGTATAGGTGATGTTATTTAAACTAAGCCAAGCTCGCATATCCATGGTGATTCAAGTGTGGGATGATGACAGAAACTATACTGCCAATTTGAAAGTGATCACATGGTGGGCATAATTATTAAAAGGAAATTAATGGTGCAAGTGGTGTAACATCAGACTTTTATAAGTATGAACCACATGACTTTTGTAAGTGATGGGCATGGACATGCACCCCGACTAGAAGAGCCAACCAATCATAAAAAGATGAGAATTTTATAATCTATTAAAAGAGAACCACTTAGCTTTTATGGGTAGTTGAATATGAGATTTTGTCGACATGGAGAAAGCATAGAGAAAGCATTCTTTCTCGGAACGGAACCATATTTGCTGAAGAAGAATTGTCGAAGTGGTCCGAAGAGAAAGTGATAATTATTATTGCGGACAGAACCCATTAGTTAGCTTTTATGCGTGAGGCTTCCTCTTCGTCATAGTTGATCGGTGATTTTTGATTCAATAATAGAACCAAACGTTCCCACAGACGGCGCCAATGTTAACGCCAGATTTTGGCCATCCGATGAGATCACCAAAACACCGGACCCAAGATCGCGCCAACAATATAAATACAGAATAAATAATAAGAACACCAAGATTTAACGTGGAAACCCAAAATGGGAGAAAACCACGGAGAGAGAGAATTCACTATAGTATCATGATTACAGAGAGTGTTTGTGTTGTGTGTTCTCCCTCCTGTTCCATATTGTCTCTCTCTCTAACCTCCTGCCCACTACCTATTTATAGAAAAAATACCCTCAAGTGGACCATGGCCCATCATATTTATTGGACTTCCACCAGATTTATTTGAGCCCACTCCATATAACTTGGGCCTAATAAATCTCACTCTAACAATAATAATAATAAATAAATAAATAAAAAAATTTATTCGCAAAAAAAAAATATACATATAGAATCATATAAAATTCTCGGTCTTTACAGAAACTCCACTTTCCTCACACAGCCTTGAGTCGTGATGGAAAGGCCTGGTACAGTTTTATTTGTGCCAATCTCATGCAACCAGGCATCAAAATGACGTGACCAAGGATCAGTGCGATTTTGTTATATGGAATTGTGCAAGGAAAGAAGATTGATGTGGGGTATGCCATCCATCAGTCCATACTTCGGTACCTTCAGGGTGGTACCTCAGGCGGTATCCCTCATGCATCGGTGATCACTCGGTTATGCTCGACTGCTGGGATAGAATGGGCTGATAGTGAGCCCGTGCAGCTCCCGATGAACACTATTGATCATGCTACTATTGCTAAGTACAAGGTTTGGGCTGGTGCTCCTTCTTATGCCCGTGGAGCAGGATTTCTATTGGGGGATTACAGTGAGAGTGAGGAGGCATCTGATCAGCCGGTGACCGAACCTGAACATCCGTTTCCTATATCTCAGGCTAGATTGGATCGCATGGAGAGGCGTATGACTCGGCGGATGGATGCTATACATACGAGTATGACCGAGCTTCGATCTTTCTCCACTCAGCTCTCAGACAGTTTCTCGCAGGCCTTTTCTCAATTGGGTGTTCAAGTTCAATTCCCAATGTTTGCTGAAGCTCCAACTTATCCGCCTCCAGACACACCTTCAGATGGGGAGGATGCAGATGATGTTCCCTCCGATTAGGGGAGTTTCTCTTTCCTTTACTTTTTCTGTTTTATCTAATGAGGGCATTGTCTGTTTTAAGTTTGGGGGAGTTCTTTTAGGTTTTTGTTTAGTATGTGTGTTGGTTTTGTGCATCATATCTGTTAGTATGTTGGCATATCATTGTGATTATTATGAATCTTGCATAGTTTAGTTTGGTTGTCTTAGGTGCATTTAGTTTGTTTACATGAATCCAATTGATTAGTTGGTATGATTTTGGCTCGGCCAATGATGAGATGGGTATTATTGTGTTAGCTTGGACAGTGTGAAAGTCGTTAGGGATGATATAATTTAGATCATGAGAGTAATTATGCCTATCATAACTTGAGTTATTAGATAGCACGAACAATTTGATTAATTTGACTGTTGGAGTTCAAAGTGTTGCATAATTGACTTTTACATGAGAATTGGGTAAAGATTTGTTAGGTGAATCAACAAGGAAGGCTGAATAAGGTAAAAGCTGAGTTTGGGGGTTTCTTTTTATGTTTAAAAAAAATCCAAAAAAATACAATAAATGCGTTGACTAGTTGGGTTCTGTGGCCTTTATCACTCGGGTAATTAGATCCTTGGGGGTGTCTTAACACCTAGTGCCCTAAAGCCGACTGGTTTGGGAGTCACTGATTGAACGCTCGCTACATGGGTGATTTTGAAAAGCCTAAGAGAACTTGACATTGCACAGTTAAGCATAAATACGAGATGGAGCGTAAAACACATTCGCAGAAGAATAAAGTTAGAAATAGCCTTGTTAGAACCTTCATGCTCGGTATTTACTTGATTTTGGCTGGGTTTTTTGTAATTGCTTGAATTGCAATGAAAATATATTATTCTTGTTATAGAGTTGGTTATGTGGCTTTATTTTGAACTTTGGTCAGTTAATTGATTAATGCAGACACGCACGACTTGGGTGATGATAGGTGTATATTGTTTGATTAGTTGAGATTATTAGTTCCTTTTGACTGGATTTACTGTTTCAAGCTAGTTGTTGATATCTCTAAGGCATAAAGTTAAGATTCATACTGGCTATTGGTTGGATTCTTAGGCATAGTAGTTATTAGTATATTCATGGTATTGTGTTGTATTGTGTTAGTTACATTGTATTGTGTTGCTCGGGGACGAGCAATAGTTTAAGTTTGGGGGAATTTGATGAGTAGGTTTTATACCTACGATTCGGATGCCAATGAATGTGAATTATTGTTTATTTCCATGGTTTGAAGTTACTTTTCATGCATTTTATGTGTTTTTGTAGGTTGTATATGTTGGACTTTACTGTTGCAGATGCTGTGAAGTTGGTGCAGCACGCCCGCGCCCAAAATGAACTAGGGTGCAGCGCGGCCGCGCCTGTCTTCAGGCTTTGAAAAAAAATTGGCTGCCAGGGTAGCGCGGCCGTGTGTCATTCAAGCTTCATTCAAGCGCGGCCGCGCCGGTTCGAGAGAGGGCAATTTTAACTTTTCAGTAGTTTTAAGCATATTTGATTTAAACTTGGATTTAAAACTCTGTAATTAATTAGGGTTTTTATCAGATACCATAAATAGTTGTTTTTAAGTTACTTTCAGGTTGTTGAACTTATTATTAGCAAACCCTAGTTTAGAGCAATTTGAGAAGACTTGAAGCAAGTTAATAGCAGGAAGGAAGCAAGGAGGAGCAAGTTAGAGATTCAAGGATTGCTTTACAGTGTTTCTTCTTTTCTCTTCTTCTTGCTTTGAACTTTTGAATGCTATTAAACTTGTGGATGATGAATTCTAGTTTAATTATGAACTAAATTTCTTTTAAGGCTATAATGGATCTCAATGCGTAGTTTTGAATGACATGCTTCCTGGAATATTATGATTAGTTAATTTTGGATTGTCCATTATGGTTTTTGCTGAATTGCTCAATTATTTGGCCAATAATTACTGGGATATTCTATATGAACTCGAGAGATGAAGTATAGAATTAGATCTGACCATATTAGCATGTGATTGTGTATTTTGCTGTTGATGGAATTCATAATTTGTATTTAGGATAGAGATATACCTATTCACCGCATGTAATCTAATAGGGAACCTGAACTTTAAATCCTCTTTAATTGTAATTCACATAGAAATATAGTGAATTAGTTATCTAGGGTGATTAACTTGAGTTTATCAATTGTGGACTTGAGTTGAATTGTTTATGAAACATTGAGAGATGGTCATAAATAGTGATGAGTTCTTGGTAAACAATTCATAATAACTAGTATAATCCAAAGGGGAGTGTGTCGAGCAAAATAAAGCATTGAGTGAAATTATAGTCTTAAGTCTTTAAAAAATCTGTTTTCAAATTAGTGGTGTTAATTTAATTTAGAATTAATTAGTTAAATTCAAAACTTCGGAAATTATTAATTATTTGTTTACTGAAATTGATTTGATTTAAAATTAGAAATTGTCATTAAAGACTCAATTTTTCTCTGTGGGACGATACTCTACTTTCATTATATTACTTGTGGACTGCGTATACTTGCGTATTTTGCTAGTATAGATTTAGGCAAACAGTAACCCTAATCTATGATAATACTCCTCTTATTTATAGATATAGGAAACCCTCCTAAACAATTTAGGATTAGGTTAATTGTCTTAATTAATTTTTTTAAATTAATTAGACTCTTAATCCAATTAGGAATTTATGAGAGTACTTTTATTAATTAATTCCCAAACCCTTTTAGGAATTAAATAATAATAGTAATAGTAATAATAATAATAAGACTCCTCTTTATTAATTTATATTTAATATTTCCAAAATATTAAATAATAAATATTAAGCTATTTAATTTATTCTATCTCCATAGACTAAATTTAATACACTTAACTTATTATTACAATTATGTCATTTACTTCTTAAATAAATATTTTTCTTTTGCGATGTGACCCTTTAGGTTTTCCATATTAAACCGGCTGTTAATATATCAATTAAAACAATTCTAATCTTATTTAAATAAATAAATTAAACTATTTAATTCATTTAAATAAATAACATTTATTCTACAATAAGTGTAAGGCCCTTATCGATCAACGACTTTCAAGATAATATAGATTTCAACATTAATCACAAAAGAACCTTTCAGTGATTAGTTACTATGCAATTCAATCTTTCTACTATACAAATGTCCCAATTAAATATTAGACATGGAATTACTCTCAAGTCTTATTTTATTTAATTATATGTATTTCGATTTCCAAATGCACAACTCTAAATAATGGAAATTAGAAACTCCTTTCTAATTTCATTCTGCCTTAGCCAAGACTACTGAGTTGTCATTTATCGAATCACATAGGACATTTACATCTTTTACAAGATGTTGTAGATTCTTTGTTGATCATTCACCTATCTCCATGTATAACTTATTATACCCAATCATTCCCTTTGATATACCCTAAAGGTCTTAAGGGACATGTCAAAGTATAACTCATTATACACAAGATACTATGATAATCTCAAGTCCAAGGATCACTTGTACTACTATCACTAGAGGAATTCCTATTGACAGATGAGTAAAACTCCATTAGCTATTCCTTAGCAAGCCACGTTCAGTAAACTTATTCTCCAATAAGTACCTATATACTTGGTTTAGGGTCTCCACACAAATGATTATGAGATCAATCATCCTCTTCCTAAGAGCAAGCAACGTATGTACTAATCTATCCGGATTCACTAATCTCCTTTTTAGTAATCCAACGATTAGGAACGATTTTAGTTTGTGAGCTATCTAGAATTTAGATCTCATTAATATGATTATCATCATGGTTCTAAAAGCATTGTTCAAAACTATGGGGTTATAATATTTAATTCAACAACACCATGTAGTTAAAGTAAAATGCCTTTATTAAATAAATTCTTTTATTAATAACCGAATAAGATTACAAAGTATATGCCACATCATATCAAATATGATTGGCTTGTGTGCATACTACTTTTAGAATGAACATCACTGAATTGGAAAATTTTAATTGCATCGAAAGGCAAAAAGAATTAACGCAAATGTCGTTCCATTAAGATAGTATTGATCAATACAGGGCATAACGGGCAGATCACCCACTGTACCCTTAAGCTAGACGGTTTTACAGATGAATTTTTGTTAAAACCTTTACAAAAATGAAAAAGGAAGTTCATGGTTTTGTGACCACTCAGTATTTAAAAACTAGTATGTTGTTTCAAAAATGCAAACAAGACATGTTTCTATTGCTTTATAATCTTATTCGATTGTCAAAGCATATCTTAAAGAAAATATTTATTTCTTACATATGTTATGGTTAATTGTTATTACTTGCTAAGCAATTGAATGCTCATTCTTACTTTTAATATAAATATTTTCAGTTAAGCATGAGCGAGCGGAAGGGTTCGAAAAGGATAATGGCAAGGGCAAGCCTAATGAATAAACGGAGATGGTTAATTGTAATAGCTAGACTTTTGTTATGAAAATACAGTAGCTATCGTGTAATAAAGAATTTAAAGGTCTTCGTACTTGGGATAGAGAACTTTGTTGTAATAATTGCGGTTAGTTATATATTAAAATGTTTAATAGATTTTATCGTGTTGTACTGAATATGGGTTTGAAGGTACCCGGATTTGGGGATGTCACAGGTTGGTATCAGAGTTGTAGGTTAGAAACCTTATGTGGGGACACCTTGGACTATAACCTTAGGTAAGATAGACAAACATATAGTAATTAACTCGAATAGAGTTTGAAAGCGATTGATTGAGGAAATTCGTAGTAAAACAAAATAAAAATAACTTAAATAAAACTGTTATTTGTTATGTGTATATATAACTTGTATTATGTACTAATCGAGTTATTAAACTGCGTGTAGATGTCATGTGAAGAAGAAGATCAGGTCATACATGTAGAGCCTGAGGAGCAGACAGCGCCACAGCCAGCACAGGAACCAGTGCAAGTAGTGGTGATAGATTCTGATTCTGAGTCCGAGGATGATCAAGAGGAGGGACTTTTCGGAGAAGAGCTTGAGGAGATTCTAGCTAAGAGTACAGCCACTGAAGTTATACCAGAAGAAGATGAGCTGGTTAATCCTGAGATGGAGGAGGCATTAGTATAACTAGGAGCATTAGTTCATCAGCTGATGGACAAGGATTTGGAGCTGAGTGCTAGGCTTCAGCCAATGAGAACCGAGTCCAATATTTTGAGGCCAAGGTTCAAGATATGCAGGTGGAGTATCATAAGCTGAATAATATAATGGATGAGGAAATTTTAGAACAGCAAAGAACTGAGGTGTGTGCTCATAAGCTCGAGAATGATTTGCGAGGAACAAAAAAGAAATTGCAGCAAATGAGGTACGCTTACACCAGCTCGATAGAGAATGTTCAAGATAAAGTTTGGGCTTATCCAAATGAGATAGGCCAGTTCCGTCACTCTATCTCTTTTGCTGGAGTGATTGCTATTGATGAGTGGGATTTATACCTACGAATCATGTATTGTTAGACTTAATTATTGTGGTTTTTAAGTGTTTATAGTATTATTTTACTTGTTTTTGGTGTTTATTTATTGTAGGTTGGAGCTGGAGGGGCAAAAGGGTGATTTTGGAGCTTAAAACACACCTAGTGGCATTTTCGTAAATAGCTGGTCAAGGTTGAGCGCCAGAAGCGCCCATGCAAGCGCCAGAGGCGCTACATATGCTTCATCATAGCGCCAGAAGCGCTCATCATAGCGCCAGAAGCGCTAGGCTCGATTTTGGGTTGCTAAATTTCAGTTGGAGGAGGAAAAGGAAGCCAATTCTGAAGAGGAATTCTAGCCTATATTGATCAGATAGTGAGAAGGAAAACCCTGAGTATAAAAACTTGGAGACTTTTAGTAGTTTTTTTTATCATAGATATTTTGTTTTACTTTTCTAGAGAGAGGGATTTTTCAGTGGATTACTTTTGTTCAAGCTTTGGATTTTGATGTGGGTTTAAGCTATCTTGGATTTTATTCTTCAATTGGGTTTGATCAATCTATTTCTTCTTTCTTCAATTGATTGTTTATTTTTCATGTTTAGTTTTGATCCCATAATGGCTTTTTGGTTCAGACATGAACTAATCTCCATTATGGGATTCTAACGGATTTTAATATGTAGTTTAATTATAAGCTTGATTGTTAGATTGTTTTGCATATCATAAGGAACTTTTATCATGATTGTTTTACATGTATGAATGCTTGATCACCATTCGATTTCAGTACTTATATGGAATTGAAAAATAACATATAGGTATGGATTGTAATCATGATAACTTGCGAATATGAGGCTTAATTGGATAGCTTAATATTTTGTGAATCAGATAGAAATATACTGTTTTACCGTAAGAGTCAAAATAAGGGCTTGAGCTTAAAATCAATATAATTGCAATTTCACATAGAAATATAGTGATTTTGGTTATAGTGGTGATTACATGGTGTCTATTGAGTATGGATATTATGTAAGTAGGTCATAATACATTGACAGATGATTATGTCTATTTTAGTGTCCTTGGCTACTTTTCTGTGATATGTGCATTGTCTAGCATGATAGCGATAATTAGATGAACTATTAAATGAAGTTAGGATCCCATTAATTCCAGGCTTGATATATTTTGTTAGTATTTGCATAGTTAGTTATTAATTGATATAGGAATAATTTTGTCACCAAAAGTAAGTCATTAGTTTAAGCAAATAAGTACAGTGATAGAACTGATGCATAATGAATTAATTTAATCCTGTCTCTGTGGGACGATACTCTACTTCCTCTGTATTACTTGTTGACCACGTATACTTGCGTGAGTTAGAGCTCTTTTATTTAAGACTTAAAAAGAGGCAACAAGTTTTTGGCGCGCCGTTGCCGGGGACAGGCATTAGATTTTTATTATTATCATTAGTTTTAAGCTATATTGTTTGACTTAGACAACTCTAATCTTTTCTCATTTCTATTTTTATTTTTGTTTTGATTTCAGGTACTTGTAGAATTTTTATGCACACACGCTCATCCAACTCAGAATTAACACCAGCTCAGGATAATATTGACGGAAGAGGTTGGAAAGCAAGAGTGCGTAGGAATTTGCAAGCACAGTTAGAAAGAACTATTCCAAAGATGGCGGAGGAACAAAGAATTGAGCAAAGAGAGGAACATAAAGCTTTGAGGGACTATTCCATGCCAAACATCAATGGACTGCAGTCTAGCATAGTAAGACCGGCAATAGCAGCAAATACCTTTGAGATTAAACCAGGAACCATTCAAATGGTGCAGAATTCGGTCCAGTTTGGGGGTGCTGCTACAGACGATCCTAATGAGCATCTTTTGAGTTTCATTGAAATTTGTGATACATTCAGATACAACGGGGTGACGGAGGATGCTATCCGACTAAGACTGTTTCCATTTTCATTAAGGGATAGAGCAAGAAGTTGGCTTCATTCTTTGCCTGCAGGATCAATTACTACATGGGAGGACTTAGCACAAAAATTCCTAGCCAAGTTTTTCCCAATGGCTAAAACTGCAAAACTAAGGACGGCAATTTCTCAATTTGAGCAACAAACAGGGTGAGTCCTTATACGAGGCTTGGGATAGGTACAAGGAGATGCTAAGGAAGTGTCCACACCATGGGATGCTAGATTGGATGGTGATCAACACATTTTATAATGGATTGGGATGGCAGTCTAGGCAGATGGTAGATGCAGCTGCGGGTGGAGCTTTAGGGGCAAAGAGCTATGACGAGGCTTATAACCTTATTGAGACTATGGCAGCAAATGATTTTCAAAATCCTACAGCCAGAACGTCACAACCCAGAGTTGCAGGTTTGTTGGAAGTGGATGCTATTACCCAGTTGTCAGCACAGATGGCAGCCATGGCAAAGAAAATAGATTCATTGTCGCAAAGCAAAGCCAAGTCAGTTGCCTTTGTTTGCGAGATTTGCGCGGGGTCGCACTCAACAGATCAATGTGCTATCAACTCGGAGTCGGTGCAATATGTGAACACTTATAAGAAAGACCAAGGTCAGTTTCAGAACACATACCACCCCAACAACCGCAATCAATCCAAACTTTAGTTGGTCGAACAACCAAGGAAATCAGCAGCAGCAGTTTCAGCAGAACAATCAGTTTCAGCCGGCGCAGCAACAGTATGCTCCACGACCACCTTTTCCACCGGGATATTCTCAACAACAACATCCTACTCCATACGCACCTCCGCAGGAAAAGAAATCAGAAATGGAGGAGATGATGTTAAAGTACATGGCAAATACAGAGGTGATGATCAAAAGCCAGGCAGTGGCTATTAAAAATCTGGAAGCTCAGATGGGACAAATGGCGACTATGCTTAACAGCAGGCCCCAGGGTTCATTGCCAAGTGACACAGAGGCAAATCCACGGAGAGAAGGTAAGGAACAGTGTCAAGCCATTACACTCAGATCGGGAAAGCAATATTCAGGAAAAGTACCAGACTCCGCAGCACCGAGTTTACAAGGGGATGGCACTGGGGTAGAAACTGAGATAAGAATTGAAGATGAACAGAAAGAGAAGAAGGATGAATCTGAGTCGCAAGAAGTGGAGAAGGAAAAAACCAGTTCAAATAAGAAGCCCGTGAATTCAGAACCACGAGTTTACCCACGAGTTCCATATCCGCAAAGATTGAATAAACAGAGGGATGATAACCAGTTCAGAAAGTTTTTGGAGGTTTTTAAGAAATTGCAGATCAACATACCCTTCGCGGAGGCATTGGAACAAATGCCAAGTTATGCAAAGTTCATGAAGGGTATATTGTCAAGGAAGAGAAGATTAGATGAATTTGAAACAGTGGCCTTGACGGAGGAGTGCAGTGCAGTGCTTCAGCGTAAACTACCTCCAAAGCTGAAAGATCCGGGCAGTTTCACAATTCCATGCACGATCGGACAGATGAGCTTCGATAAATGTTTATGTGATCTTGGTGCAAGTATCAACCTGATGCCGTTGTCAGTATTCAGTCAGTTGGGATTGCCGGAACCAAGACCAACAAATATATCTCTGCAGTTAGCCGATAGATCTATCACATATCCACGGGGGATAGTGGAAGACGTACTGGTGAAGGTGGACAAATTTATATTTCCGGCGGACTTCATCATTCTGGATTATGAAGAGGACAAAAATATACCAATCATACTAGGAAGACCATTCCTAGCAACTGGAGGACTTTGATAGACGTGCAGAAAGGGGAGCTTACAATGCGTGTACATGACTAGGAGGTGACGTTTAAAACGTTTTCAAAGCAATGAAGCTTCCAACCGATGAAGAAGAATGCTTCAGAGTAGATTTGGTGGATAGTATAGTGCATGATGAAGTTGGAAGTTTATTGGGATATGAACCACTGCAGCGAGTGATTGCTGAAAATTCAGATTTGGAGGATGAAGAATGTGCTGAACTTGTGCAATATCTGGACACCACCCCCAAATTCTCGGGAAAATTCAGAACACCTATCGAGCCACTTACAAAAGCGGGAGAAACATCGGTAAAGTTGAAACCATCTCTTGAGACACCTCCCGAACTCGAGTTAAAACCACTTCCAGAAACATCTCAGGTACGCATTTTTAAATAAAGATTCAAAGCTACCTGTGATTATTTCTTCTGCACTAACATCTTTTCAGGAGGAAAAACTGCTACGAGTGCTTCGACAGTTTAAATCAGCTATTGGATGGACCATAGCCGATATCAAGGGGATAAGCCCTTCTTTTTGCATGCATAAGATCCTGCTGGAAGATGGTAGTAAACCGACAGTTTGAACAGCAAAGAAGGCTCAATCCTATTATGAAAGAAGTGGTTAAGAAAGAAATTTTGAAATGGCTGGATGCGGGAATAATCTACCCAATTTCGGATAGTTCATGGGTAAGCCCGGTGCAGTGCGTACCAAAGAAGGGGTGGAATGACCGTTGTCACCAATGAGAATAACGAGCTGATCCCAACGCGAACAGTAACAGGGTGGAGAATTTGCATGGACTAACCGCAAGCTTAATAAAGCTACAAGGAAGGACCATTTTCCACTACCGTTTATCGATCAGATGTTGGACCGACTGGCGGGTCATGAGTACTATTGCCTTCTGGATGGGTATTCAGGCTACAATCAGATTACGATAGCTCCAGAAGACCAGGAAAAGACTACGTTTACATGTCCATACGGCACTTTTGCCTTTAGAAGAATGTCTTTCGGGTTGTGCAATGCTCCAGCAACTTTTCAAAGATGTATGACAGCGATTTTTTCAGACATGGTCGAACAGAATGTTGAGGTATTTATGGACGATTTCTCGGTATTTGGTGACTCTTTCGATCTATGTCTTGAGAATTTGGTATTGGTTCTAAAGAGATGTGTTGAAACAAACTTAGTATTGAATTGGGAGAAGTGCCATTTTATGGTACAAGAAGGAGTAATACTGGGACACAAAGTGTCAAAGAAGGGCATTGAGGTGGACAGGGCAAAGCTGGAAACGATTGAGAATTTACCTCCACCTACGTCAGTAAGAGGTGTCCGCAGTTTTCTTGGTCATGCAGGTTTCTACCGTAGATTCATCAAGGATTTCTCCAAGATAACTAAACCATTGTGCAGTTTATTGGAGAAGGATGCACAGTTTAATTTTGATGAGGCCTGCATGAGAGCATTTGAGCATTTGAAGAATAAGCTAACATCAGCACCCGTTATCACAGCAAGCACCAGATTGGGAGTTGCCGTTTGAGCTTATGTGTGATGCCAGTGATTACGCAGTAGGAGCTGCTTTGGGGCAAAGGAAGGAGAAGATGTTTGTTTCATGTAATTTATTATGCCAGCAAGACCCTTACAGATGCACAGTTAAACTACACCACCACAGAGAAAGAGTTATTGGCCGTGGTGTATGCCTTTGATAAATTTAGGGCATATCTGATAGGCACAAAGGTAATAGTGTATACGGATCACTCGGCAATTCGACACTTAGTGGCGAAGAAGGATGCAAAGCCCAGGTTGATCAGGTGGATATTGCTGTTGCAAGAATTTGATTTGGAGATCAAGGATAGAAAAGGTACCGAAAATCAAGTAGCAGACCATTTATCTCGACTAGAGCAGCCGGAAAGGGAGATCGAAGACAAAGTTGAAAATCAATGAATCTTTTCCGGATGAGCAGTTGTTTGTGGTGCACGGGGAAGTCCCATGGTTTGCGGATTACGCAAATTATTTGGTGAGTAAGACGTTACCTTCTGACTTGGTGGGGCACCAAAAGAAAAAAGTTCTTGCACGATGTTAAATGGTATATATATGGGATGAGCCGTACTTGTTTAAACAATGTGCGGATCAAATGATAAGAAGGTGTATCCCATATAGTGAAACTGAAGGGATTTTACATGATTGCCATTCTTCTGTGTATGGAGGACATTATGGCGGAGAGAGAGAACAGCGGCTAGAGTACTTCAAGCAGGATTCTACTGGCCGACAATCTTTAAAGATGCGTATAGTTTTGTTCAGCGGTGTGATGTGATAGATGTCAAAGAGTAGGTAATATTTCAAAGAGGAATGAAATGCCTTTGAATACGATCCTTGAAGTAGAAGTTTTCGACGTTTGGGGGATTGACTTCATGGGTCCTTTCGTATCTTCGTGCGGTAATCTCTACATCTTGTTAGCAGTTGACTATGTGTCTAAATGGGTAGAAGTGGCAGCACTCCCGACAAATGATGCCAAGGTAGTCCTAAAGTTTTTGCATCGCAGTATTTTCACGAGATTTGGGACTCCTAGGGCTATTATCAGTGATGAAGGTAGTCACTTCTGCAACAGGCAGTTCACAGCGTTGCTGGCTAAGTATGGAGTAAATCATCGTATTGCTACAGCTTATCACCCCCAGACGAACGGCCAAACGGAAGTATCTAATCGAGAAGTTAAAAGAATCCTCGAAAAAATTGTGAATCCGACGAGGAAAGATTGGTCCTTAAAGCTAGATGACGCTGTGTGGGCATATAGGACTGCGTACAAAACTCCGTTGGGTATGTCACCGTTTCAGCTGGTATATGGAAAAGCTTGTCATCTTCCGATGGAGCTAGAACACAAAGCATATTGGGCAATTCGGAAGTTGAACTTTGATTCGACAGCTGCAGGGGAGAAGCGTTTACTTCAAATCAATGAGTTGGACGAATTTCGACTAAGGGCTTATGAAAACTCGAAGCTGTATAAGGAGAAGGTGAAGAAATGGCATGATCGTAGGATCATTGAGAGAACATTTGAACCGGGTCAAAGGGTTTTACTTTTCAATTCCAGACTTAAACTTTTTCCCGGGAAGCTGAAATCAAGATGGTCAGGCCCATTCATAGTGAAAACGGTTTTTCCACATGGCGCGATTGAAGTATACGACAAATTTCCGGATCAAACGTTTAAGGTGAATGGGCAGAGGTTGAAGCATTACTTTGGGGATGAGGTGGATCGACAGAAAGTCACCGTACTCCTTTCTGCGACATGAGAATCAAAGTCAGTCAAGCTAATTGACTATAACTTAGCGCTATCTGGGAGGCAACCCAGCATTTTAATCTTTTATTCATCTTTCGTTTTGTAATTTATTCTATTTCAAAAAAAAAAAAAAAAAATAAAAAAAAAAAAAAATAGCTTTCTGTAACTAATTTTGGACTTAGGTTGATGTTTGTGCAGGTGGAAACGTGAAATTGGCCAACAATTTGACCAAGTGTGCCTAACAGCGCTGGCAGCGCTCTACCAAACGCTTGAAGCGCTACATCAACCAGCAGCTACTGACATTCAGCGCTCATAGCGCCCAATTCCCACAAGATTAGCGCCTGCAGCGCTTGATGTGCAACACACCCACGCCAGCTACTGCCATTCAGCGCCAGCAGCGCCCATCAATGCACGACTCAAGCGCCAATGGCGCTGCTCAACGCCCACACCGTTTGCCCCCAAGCGCTAATAGCGCTCCACATAGCGCCAACGGCGCTGGCCAAAACTCCAACACACTGCACCATAGCGCTGTTAGCGCTCGCCCCATTCAGTTCATAGCGCTAGAAGCGCCCGGTATAAAAAAAAAAAAAAATTTTTTAAACCCTAGGTCGGGATTTTTAAAGGCTTTTCAATCCAAAATCAATTTTATTCTTCCTCTACCTAGTTTCGGCCGACTCCAGCTCACTTCTCACCATTGTTGCTACATAGAAGCATTTGTTTCCCCAAATCAAACATCAACAATCACCCACCCATAGTTCCCACTACCGTCGACTCTCCACAAGTACAACCACGAACTTCCATAGCCAAGAAGGAGTAAAGGTTTTCACATGGGTAATTCCAACTTCAAGTAAGCTTTACTTTATTGATCCCTCCAAACTTGAAATTGTTGGCTAAAGATTTGAGTTGCTAGTATTTGGAACAAGTTTTTGATTGTGCACCCAATTGAACTTGTGTTGGCTCAATTGGGATTGGGTTTCAATTTCAATTGTCTATATTTATGCTTGTAAGTGTGGGGGATTTTATTGTGCTAATTTGGTTTATTCATAAGTTTGGGGGGAACCATTGCACAAGGGTTTTTCAAGTGTGCACGCCAAGTGTTTGATATATTGCCCCAACGAAATTTTGAGTTCTTTTGGGTCTTGATTTGTGCTTAATTGGTTATCAATGGCTCCCAAAAGACATAGAGGGGAAAGTTCAGGTTCATCAGCTGTGGTCAAGTATGATAAGAAGAAGTTTGTTAGCCTTGAAGCAAGTGATAGGTTTAAAAATTGGTCTTCCGGGAAATCTCTAATTCCGGAGCGTGGCTTGCTACCTATTGATCGGGTAGATGGAGAGCTAGCTCAAATGATACGCAGTCGAAATTGGATGGCATTTACTGCACAACCCGAACCAGCTGCTGTGAATATTGTGAAGGAGTTTTATGCTAATGCTAAAGAAGCTGATGGGAATCTAGTTATGGTTCGGGGTAAGGAAATCAATGTGGGCCGTAAAAATATTAATGCGTATTATGGGTTACAGAAAATTCACAGGGATGGCTATACGAAATATTTGGAAGAAGATTTGGATTATTCTGAGATTATAGAAGCCTTCTGTGAACCAGGAACTGAATGGAAGCTGTCTGACCAACACGAAGCTGTACACTTTCCATCCTCCAAATTGAGTCGATATGGAAAAGCATGGCATGCTTTTATCTGTGCTAAATTGATGCCGTGCCGCCATATGAGCGATGTCATTAATGTGCGGGCGTCGTTATTGTTTTGCATTGCTAAAGGGAAGACAGTGGATATAGGGGAGATAATTCATGAATCTATCATACACACGCTTGAGGGTAGTACCACAGGTGGACTGCCTCACCCTTCCTTGATCACTGATTTGTGCCGTCGAGCTGGAGTCCAGTGGGATAAAGATGAATTGATGCAGGTCCCATTGCCTCCTATTGATCATATTGCCATGGGTCGGTACAGAGTCTGGGGTGGAGGTGAGTCGCACCCGCGGGGTTTAGGTTTCATTCTACCACAGCAGCAGCAGCCACAGGAGCAGGTACCGGATCAGCCACCACCTGTTGAGGATCCACTTCCCGCTCCTACTATAGTTGAGACTATCCGACAGGACCTTCGACATCATACTCGTCGGATAGATCTCGTAGCAGGGTCGATTCAGAGGGGTTTTGATCGGATGACTAGACAGCAGAACCGACTTGCTCAGCGCCAGGCGGAAATTTATGCGTATAATGTTACTTGTTCCACAGCCTTGGCGGATATGTTTGGGCGGTTGAATCCTGCAGCAGGGCCTTTTCAGTTTCCTCCAGCTCCTCCTTTATCTATTTACCCACCACCTGACTCGCCTCCTGATGCGGATGATGAGGATGATGATGACGCTGCTGATGGCAGTGATGACGAGTAGTGTTCTTCATCAGGGGAGTCCTCTGTTCTTAATGTTTTATTTTTTTCAATGAGGGCATTGACTTGTTCAGTTTGGGGGGTAGTTTTTTGTTTTTGTTTTCATGCATGTAGTTTGTTTTGGTTTCATTGTGTTAGACTTGTTGCATGGTAGTGCATTATATTTTAGGGTGTGTCAAGCATTTAGTTGCATGTTAATTGTGTTTTAGGTTGTGTTATGCATTTAGTTTCATGAATTAAGCATAAATTGATATAGTATCTAATGTGGCCAATGATAAGACTGGTTTCATGGTTTTAACTTGAGAAGAATTGAAAACTGGTGCTTAGTGATGACTTTGATTAGGAAGTGAAGTTTAACTTGTCTGAAACTTTTGTTGGCAAGGAAAGCACATAATCAATTGTTTTGACCAATTAAATTCAAATTGTTGCATAATTTTCTTCTGGTAGAAGATTTGGGTTAAAACTTGATAATATCAGTGAAACGTCCATTAAATGGAAAACAGGCAAGAATCTAAGTTTGGGGGAATCTTGGGGTGAAAAAAATGAAAAAAAAAAAAGAAGAAGAAAAATTTGGAAAATTTTGAACCTTTCCCAATTGAAGAGTGGATCATGTGGTGGGTTGAGATGGAGCGTAAAACGCACTCACTCATAAACACATGGAACGAGATGGAGCGTAAAACGCACTCGTTCAGAAGAAAGTGAGATGGAGCATAAAATGCACTCACTAAAAAAGAAAAAAAATTTTGTTTTATATTTCTGGGGAAGGATTTAAAAAGGATTTATATGTGTTAAATAACTTTCGAAAAACTCCTATGCTTAGTGATTGCTTGAATCAGTTGAATTGGTTGTGTTCACGGGTTGAATTGAGTTACAATTGAAAGTTTTCTTCTAAGAAGTCAATTATGTGATGGATTTGAGTTGTAATTGATTGAAATGGTTGATATTCACACACGCACGACATGGGTGATGACAGGTGTATCTTAGCTCATTGGTTAAAGTTAGAAACTTTGCATTGGTTAGAGATTCTACTTAAGTATTGTATGATATCTTTGAGGCCTGGTGTTGGATACTATGTTGGTTGATTGTTGGATTCGTAGGCATGATAGTTAGTTTGCATTTGCATCATTGCATTGCTTGAGGACAAGCAATTGGTTAAGTTTGGGGGTATTTGATGAGTGGGATTTATACCTACGAATCATGTATTGTTTAGACTTAATTATTGTGGTTTTTAAGTGTTTATAGTATTATTTTACTTGTTTTTGGTGTTTATTTATTGTAGGTTGGAGCTGGAGGGGCAAAAGGGTGATTTTGGAGCTTAAAACACACCTAGTGGCATTTTCGTAAATAGCTGGTCAAGGTTGAGCGCCAGAAGCGCCCATGCAAGCGCCAGAGGCGCTACATATGCTTCATCATAGCGCCAGAAGCGCTCATCATAGCGCCAGAAGCGCTAGGCTCGATTTTGGGTTGCTAAATTTCAGTTGGAGGAGGAAAAGGAAGCCAATTCTGAAGAGGATTCTAGCCTATATTGATCAGATAGTGAGAAGGAAACCCTGAGTATAAAAACTTGGAGACTTTTAGTAGTTTTTTTTATCATAGATATTTTGTTTTACTTTTCTAGAGAGGGATTTTTCAGTGGATTACTTTTGTTCAAGCTTTGGATTTTGATGTGGGTTTAAGCTATCTTGGATTTTATTCTTCAATTGGGTTTGATCAATCTATTTCTTCTTTCTTCAATTGATTGTTTATTTTTCATGTTTAGTTTTGATCCCATAATGGCTTTTGGTTCAGACATGAACTAATCTCCATTATGGGATTCTAACGGATTTTAATATGTAGTTTAATTATAAGCTTGATTGTTAGATTGTTTTGCATATCATAAGGAACTTTTATCATGATTGTTTTACATGTATGAATGCTTGATCACCATTCGATTTCAGTACTTATATGGAATTGAAAAATAACATATAGGTATGGATTGTAATCATGATAACTTGCGAATATGAGGCTTAATTGGATAGCTTAATATTTTGTGAATCAGATAGAAATATACTGTTTTACCGTAAGAGTCAAAATAAGGGCTTGAGCTTAAAATCAATATAATTGCAATTTCACATAGAAATATAGTGATTTTGGTTATAGTGGTGATTACATGGTGTCTATTGAGTATGGATATTATGTAAGTAGGTCATAATACATTGACAGATGATTATGTCTATTTTAGTGTCCTTGGCTACTTTTCTGTGATATGTGCATTGTCTAGCATGATAGCGATAATTAGATGAACTATTAAATGAAGTTAGGATCCCATTAATTCCAGGCTTGATATATTTTGTTAGTATTTGCATAGTTAGTTATTAATTGATATAGGAATAATTTTGTCACCAAAAGTAAGTCATTAGTTTAAGCAAATAAGTACAGTGATAGAACTGATGCATAATGAATTAATTTAATCCTGTCTCTGTGGGACGATACTCTACTTCCTCTGTATTACTTGTTGACCACGTATACTTGCGTGAGTTAGAGCTCTTTTATTTAAGACTTAAAAAGAGGCAACAGCTATTACAGAAGAAGAACGCGTCAATACCATCGATGTTGGTCATGAATAGAATAAAAGCATGTTTATGTGGACAGTGAAAGAATATTTGTAAATATGTATACATGTTTGTGTATATGTTGTAAATATTATAGTATAGGTATGTATTAAGAATCCCAGCTTTTGGTATTAGTAGCGGATATCTTTTGAAATCCTAACTATAATGTTAGTTAAGGATTAGAGAATAAAAAATCTCTTTTTGATCTAAAGACGGAAATGATATGTAAATAGCCGCAAGTGCTATGGATGTGAAAATAGCCAAAGAAGCTATTAGAAAAGACATGTAAAGAGTTCAGATGTATGTAAAAAGCATGTTTAATATGAAATAATATTAAATATATTTTGAAATGAATGTGTTAAGCATGGAATAAAAATGGTTTGACACAAGTATTAGTTTAATAATAATAATGCTATTAAATAGAAAAATGTCGTCAAAAGGAAGAGGTCAAGGAAGACCACCATTTAACAGAAATAGAAATAGAGATGAAGAGTCTAATAATGATAATGACGATAGAAGTGGAGATCAAAAAGACCCAATGCAACAGTTAGATGTGTTGATATGAGCCTTTCACAATAGGAATCCTCCTAACGCTAATGTGAATGTAAACCCACCAGCGGTGCACATAGCCAGCTTTAAAGATTTTAAAAGCGTAGGACCCCCATAGTTTTGAGGTACCACTGAGCCTATAGAGGCTCAATTTTGGATAAAGGAGATTGAGAAAGCCTTCGAAATAGCCAGGATAGTTGACGATCAGAAAACCCATTTCACCGCCTATATGTTAAAGGGAGAAGCCAATTTTTAGTGGAAAGCAAATAAGACCAGAGCCGGAGTGGGAATAATAAGTTGGGAAAGATTCAAGGAAATCTTATTCGAGAATTATTTCCCTCCTAGGTCGCAAAGTCGGACGAAGATAAAATTTTTAGAAACGAAGCAAGGCAAAATAACTGTGCCGCAGTATACAGTCAGGTTTAATGAGTTGGCACGATTTGCTCCACATCAGGTGAATGTAAGGTTTGTATATAACGCAAGCATGCAATCAAATTACACAAATAGGGCGGAAGCGTGATAAAACGTATTTTAAAATTTTCATACAAACCATCACCATGATCTATCCTTGTGTTCAATTATCAATTAAATGAAAGAGAAATAGAATAAGAATTATACCCTCGTAGATCAAAGCTTCCTCGGGTATAAGTCCAACTTCTAGTCCTTTGTGTTCTCCTCGAATTTCACCGATGAGATTCCTCCCTTTGAGCGACGTTATCCACCCAAGTGTTTGGCCTCTAGAGGTGATCCACTAAGGAAGAATAGGTATTCAAGAAGTTGGGTATTGGCAAAACCCTAGTTTCTATCTCTATAAAAATTTGTAAGTACTCTCCACAATCTAATGCAAGAGTGTGTAACCCTAATCTATGATAAGACTCCTCTTATTTATAGATGTATGAATAACCCTTCCCTAAACTATTTAGGATTAGGGTTTGTATTATAATTAAACTCCTTTAATTAATTATACTCCTAATCCAATTAGGAATTCATGGGAGAGTACTTCTATTAATTAATTCCTAATCCCTATTGGAATTAAATAATAGTAATTGTAATAATAATAATTAGACTCCTCTTATTAATTTATATTTAATATTTCTAAAATATTAAATAATAAATATTAAGCTATTTAATTTATTCTATTTCCATCGATTAATTTAATACACTTAACTTATTATTACAATTATGCCATTTACTTCTTAAATAAATATTTTTCTTTTGCGGTGTGACCCTTTAGGTTCTCCATATTAAACCGGTTGTGAATAAATCAATTAGAACAATTCTAATCTTATTTAAATAAATAAATTAAACTATTTAATTCATTTAAATAAATAATATTTATTCTACAATAAGGGTAAGCCCCCTTAGCGATCAACGACTTTCCAAATAATATAGATTTCAACATTAATCATAAAAGAACCTTTCAGTGAATAGTTACCGTATAATTCAATCCTTCTACTATACAATGTCCCAATTAAATATAAGACATGGATTTACTGTCAAGTTTTATTTTATTTAATTATATGTATTTCAATTCCAAAATGCACAACTCTAAATAATACAAATTAGAAACTCCTGTAGACACCCAAATTTTGCAATTCGTATACTAACCCTGACAGGAGGGCAAATTCGGCAAATGAACCGGCCTGCGAGAGCGAAGGATGGACAAGGGCGAACGCTCAACACCACAGCGATGATTGGCGACCAAAGCTGACGTGACGATAAGACCATCCGAAATGGGCATTCCCGAATAAGGTGGCACGTCTCCCGGAAATTCCCGGACTGCAGAATACAAGCCTGTCAGCGAAAACCGACGTTACGGCACGAAAGTCGAGGCATGGCATGACAATCGACAAAGTCAAGCCAGCCAGCCGCGGATTGATCTGCGGCCAATGAGTGCGCCTTTTGAAAACACGGAACTCGAAACACGGAACTCGAAACCAGGCTGAGTGGCTGGTGGGCCAGCCAGCCGCAGATCAATCTGCGGCCAAGCCGCAGATTAATCTGCGGCTGCCCTAGGCCAGCCTATTTCAGCTCAGTTTCTTCATTTCATCCAAGAGGTTGGCAGCAGCGGAAGAAGAGGGAAAAACAGCAACAACAGCAGCGAATTAAGGAGAGAAAAGAGAGAAAATAGTGAGGAATTATATCTCTTTTGTGAGATTGTATCACATATATCCTCTACTCTAATTAATATACGAGTTTATACGCATCGTAGTGTCATTTGCAAGGTGAAAAAGAATTCTTTTTATAGCAGTTTTGTTATATCATTTTGTTAAATTTTTATCATTTTGGATTATACTAAATGTAGTTTTCTTGTATATTATTGAGAATACATGGATTAGGGATTATTAGTGAGGGTTCCAATGGAACAAAATTCTTCCTAATGACCCGATGATATCCATTTGGTGAATTTTAGCTTGTTAATTTTTGTAATATCCATTTTAGGGATGTGTAAGAATTGTGTATGTGGGCCTAGGAGCGCGACCCCGTGGTCCAAATCCGATGATGGACAATTTTGGTGTATGTAATAGGATCGATTATCCTTGATTGTAAACATGTAATCGTCGGGCCTTAAAATGATACCAAGTTGAAAATCGGGTTTAAGGCCCCGTAATAGTGAAATATGTGATTGTTGGCGTTCGGGGTATTTTGATGGCTTACATGCCCGTGAATAGCCCCCTACGCGTTTTGATGCTCAATTTGATTTGTAACACCAAATAAAGGATTTTCAAAGCCAAAACAATAAAGATTTTTCTAAAATCAATCAAAGTAGGATATTAGCATCACGAGGCTAAAAATTGGAAATGCTAATGAAAGTCGATTCCTATTCTACGAGAAAGCTAAAGAGAAGTTATTTTCAAATGCCACAAAAATGGTTTTTATAAAAAGAAATAAATGTTTTACTAAACCTTGATATATAGGGCGAAAGAGATCCTAGAAATTGCCCATCATTTATGAAAGCAACGTATAAATCTCGATTCCTATTTTGGCTAAGGTTTACTAAATTCATGTTTTGCCAAAAACAACACTTAATGAAAAATCTCATAGCTTTGACAATCAAAATCAAAATTTTCTCATAAAAAAAAAAGAAGCTTTCTCGTGTATGCCGAAAAGACACTCCGAAGCGTTCTCAAATTAAAGCACGACTTTCCCTAAAAATCCAAATGATTCTTTCATACAAACTCACCACAAGATTCATATAGGCACACACACACACGCGCACATACACACACACATTCAAGAATTAAAGGATAGGAAAAGCATCAAGATTGCGGTAACCGTGTTTCACGGAAGTCGGGGGGTGCCTAACACCTTCCTCTCGCTTAAACAAGCCCCCGAACTCTATAAATCTTGGTTCGCAGACCAATTAATTCGGAGTCACACATGAGCCAGCGATTTACGAAAAAATGAAACTCGGATGAGTTGGTACATCCATTTCAAATATACCAACTGGCGACTCTGGTTAATTGGCTCATCATAAAAAACGATCTTTCAAAACCCCGTCGACATCAATGCCGACCTTTTCCAAAAATCATTCAATCAAAGGCTAAAATCGGGAAAGGACAAAGAGAGGAGAAACCCGGCGTCGACAGCTGGCGACTCTGCTGGGGATATTAGAGGGCTTAAACCGCGTTCAAATCTTGATGCTATCATATCCTTTAAAAATTCATGAGTATGTGTGTGCATGCGATATTTTGATCTTTCGTACGTTTTGTTGTGTGAATGTGTGTTTTGTCCAATAAGTGAATATTTGAATGGAATTGCTCTACTTTTAAGTAATCATTTGCATACGGTGAGGACGATGAATGTGAATGTATGTTGAGAGAGTACCTCCTCCTGAGGCGAACCTGTCGGTTGCTTATTACTGGACTCGAAGGGGCTGCTCCCCGGAGATGGCTCAGGAAACGCACCACCTAAATCCGCTCCAATCGAAAGGACTCAGACGAGTAGATTGCGAAGATTTGGGAACCTTCATGCCGAAAAGCCCGTGAGAGTAACCCTAGGATAGGTCAGCCTCAGATTAACCCAGCGCAGGAAAAGTCTTTTCATGCCTTTTTACATTCACGCGTAAATGTCATGATCTCATTCATATATGCCTCCCTTTTTGTCAAAAGAAATTACTAACCTCTATGTATTACAGGGAACAGCTGGGGAGCTTAATAAAATAATGTTTAGCATTTGTTATTGCATTAAAGGATTACTAAACTTTCTGTTTTACAGGGATAGATTAAAAAACCCCAAAACACAAAAGTTACAGCTTTAGCATGCATCCACATTTTTCATTCCCCAGGACTAAACTTCGAACCTTTGTTTCTGTAGGATTGCTCCTCAAACACGTTCGCAATCTAAAAGAGCCCAGAACTCTATATCTGAAATGGCTGATATTCCATCTACCAATTCCGGTTCCATATCTAGGGAGGAATTTGATGACTTTAAGAAGCAGATGTTAGACAGTGATTACTATCCCGGAAGAGGGAGATACGGATGACCTGCGAAAGAAAATGAGACAAATGGAGGAAACCATCCAATCTATGAAGGGCATAGGGTCCCTAGGCAGGTTTAACTATTCAGATTTATGTGTCTTCCCCGGAGCCAGATACCCGGAGAAATTTAAAATCCCCGAATTTGAAAAATACAATGGGAAGGGGGATCCTTACACACATTTGAAAATCTACATCGGGGAGCTTGGATCTTACGCCGAGGATGAGGGTCTAAGGATGCAACTTTTCTAAAAGAGTTTGACG
The DNA here is from genome assembly GCA_034770075.1 of Aralia elata. Lineage (NCBI taxonomy): Eukaryota > Viridiplantae > Streptophyta > Magnoliopsida > Apiales > Araliaceae > Aralia > Aralia elata. The sequence continues at coordinate 50,547,486 of CM068380.1, read as the reverse complement.
GGAGAAGCGAGAATCTGGTACGCCCGTCTTGACAATGTCCGGATCCATAATTGGGAAGAGTTGGCCCATACCTTCTTAACACAGTATAGCTTCCAGACATAAATGGCCCCGGATAGATACCAAATGACAAAAGTTAAGAAGCAACCCAGGGAATCCTTCAGGGATTATGCGCAACGATGGAGGGGTATGGCCGCACAGTTGAATCCCCCGATGAGCGAGTCGGAGATGGTGATGACCTTTGTAGACATTCAAGAGGCACCGTATTATGAGCGGGTCATCTTGGGGATTGGAAGACCCTTTGCTGAAATGATTAAACATGGAGAAATGGTGGATATGGGGTTGAAGTCTGGTAAAATTCGGGATTTCACGGCCTTGGAAACAGCTGCAGAGCAAATCCAAAGTGGAAACTATGGCAGCATTTCCCGTAGGGTCCAAAAGAAAGGGGAGGAAGATGTTTCCCTCATCCTGCAGGGATCATCCAGAAAGGCAGAAAACAATCCTCCAGTACGGGCGCAGAGAGGGGGGCCATCCCGACAGCCTAACTTCACTGATCAGAGGGCGGATGGGCGAAGGAGATTCGAGACCTCGAAAACTCGAGTATTTACCCCACTCGGGGATCCTGTGGAGCGGATTTTGGCGGTATTAATAGCCTAGAAGAAAATAGTCGACTTGGCACCCCCAAGTGACCCGAATGGAAGAAGGTTTGACCCAAGCAAGCTATGCGCATACCACTCAGGTTCCCCTGGTCATGATACGCAGGAATGTTGGACGCTGAAGCACAAAATTCAGGACTTGATTGATAGTGGGGAAATCATGGTGGAACAACCAAGGTCACCCAAATGTTAAAGTTTATCCTCTACCTAAGCATGATGGGGAAGGGGTAAATCCAGGAGTATGGCAGTGAATCCCGGCCAGTACAAGATCAATGGGTTTTAAAATTTTGAGTTTTATTTCAAATCCCTACACGCTCATGTCGTTTTGTCATGTTATCCAAAAAGAAGATCATGTGTTGAAATGTTTTATATATATGACAAGCATTTATTGTTTTATGGCAGTACCCCGATTTGAGGCATTCTAGCCTGACAAGCAATAGGCCAAATTTGAAGAAGGATCACGATTTTGGTATAAAGCTAGATTTCGACCTGATGGCGATTGAGCAGGACGAGACAGATATCGACAATACGCCTGACGAGATCAAAGGATCGGTCGAAGGTAAACCCAAAACCGACTTAGACCAAACCTTCGCCATCAAACATCAGAACCCCTAACGGTCACAAAGAACCCGGAGTAGGAGAAAAAAAAACATAAAAAAATAAAGAAATAAAAATAAAGAATAAAAAAAAATCTCAAAAATCAAAAAATCCCCCAAACCTTTCAACAAGTCAAAGGACTGGATCTTTTGTCAGCCTAGCGAGATACCGATGTGACCGGTACGAGGGAGATCACAAGAAAAGCAACTTAACACTAGGGCATTTGTCACTACCCGGGAAATGATGACGTGCAAATTGGCCCCCATGCGACAATCCCATCAACATGCACCATCATCATCAAATGCTACCTCATGTCTTCAATCTTCAACGGTACGATCATTTGGCATTTGTCAAGCATAGTTTTCCCGGGATACGATGATCCGCGTGAAGGGGGGATTTTATTTGGCCTGATAGGAATCGGATTAACTCTGACAAGCAACCGTGGAGCACGATCGTGAGTATGATTAGACAAAGAAAGCTATTCAACCTTTTGATCGGGTGCAAGGCCTTAATTCAAAGCAACGTTTGCGACAGAATCGACCTCATGTGCCAGTCTTCACTTTGCATTTGCACGAACTTTCAGTTGTGGGGTATAAAACTATGACGACGTTGATGGCAATTAACACGTAGTCAGGTAGCCAATAATTATCAAGCTAATATCAAGAAGTCAGACGATAAATGATTATCAAGCTAATGTTTCGAATCGTGGCCTAGGTTATTCGAGTAATTAAGCCCGAGGGGTGTCTCTACACCTGGTGCCCTAAAGCCATCTGGTTTGGGAGTCGCTGGCCCAACACTCGTTACATGGGTAACTCAGAGCCTAAGAAAACGAGCATTACAGTAGAGGAGGCCCGAGCAGATTCGAATCGTGGCATGGGCTACTCGAGTAATTAAGCCTAAGGGGTGTCTCTGCATCTGGTGCCCTAAAGCCGTCTGGTTTGGGAGTCACCGGCCTAACACTCGCTACATGGGTAAATCATGCCTAAGAAAATGAATCTTGCGCAAGGTCAAGCAAAGAATGAATGGTGCAGACCACCAGCTTGTCTCGAACCGTGGCCTTTGTTACTCGAGTAAATAAATCCGAAGGGGTGTCTGTACACCTAATGCCCCAAAACCATCTGGTTTGGGAGTCATTGGTCCAAAACTCGTTAAATGGGTAACTTTAAATAGCCTAAGAAAACGAGACAAGTGAAGTGGGCAAGGAGAAAAGATAATACGAAAAAACTCTCGGCCTTAAACAAGAAGTCATGGAGGAAAAACCCCTACTGAATGCTACATCGCATAGTGCATTTGTCATATGACGTCAATCCTGCTAAGAACGTTGTCGAGAATGGAGACAGGATACCTTTGACGAGGGAGGGTAGTTCTTTTGAATTCGACCGTACTCACGTACAATGACCATGAATGCTTGAAGGTATTCTTACGATTTCATAACTCGTTAAATAGAAAATCATCAACTCACGAGGGAGTGAAAATAACTTCCAATCTGGTACATTCACGGTTCACAACTTGCTAGATTGTGCGATTAACAGATATTCAATTTCATGTGCTTTAACTGCATTTACTCTTTTGTCGAGATTATAATATCTTTGTGTTGAACTAACACTAACGACCCGAGCCTTCAGGTTTTGGCATTTGTTAGTCATCTGATGTGCAGGATATTATAGAGATGTGGATAACTCAGCACGGTCAACATCGCGAGTTTCCAATAGAAATCCTTGGTAATAACACGTGCCAAGGCTGGGGCAGTTAAGAATCGTGAAATGGAAGGAAGCTGAGGCTGCACAGAACTTCTCGTCATTGGGCTTCTCCCCAATCCTGACTACCACTGCCTCGACATCCAAATGATCCACGTGCATGAGCATACACAAGGATGATATAGTGCGGGACAACAGCATATCGGCCAGCAGAAATGATCAAAAGGCTAAGGAGCCCAAGATAGCTGTCGATCATTACAGAGAGCGAAACAGACTGCCTCAACTCGATGAAATGAAGACAACCAAGAATAGCCAGAGTACCAAACCAATGTTGAAGTCTAGAAACTACACGTCACGACGAGGCGGGATCCAATCAAATATTGGCAAACAATGACGACGGTCGAATCGTATCATTTGACTGAACAGGGGTCATTTCTATCTAAACATATGTGTGCACATGCATCTGTCCATAACATATCTTCCAGATCATGCATATCATCTGTTGCATGCATACATGTACGATCAAAATGAAAATCTTCAGGAAAAAGACAAGCGCGTCACTTTCAACCTCACAAATGATCAGACTGTGATGGCTTTTGCGGCATGGTACGTGGACGATGTTGGTGGGAGATCCAGGACATGAAGCCGATCACACATCCCATTTCAAAAAAAACAAAAAAAAAAAAAAAAAAAAATCACTCACATCCAATCAATGACCCCTGGGAAGGGCTGGTATCCAACTAGTCAATGACCCCTGGGAAGGGCTGGTATCCAACCAACAAACGACCCCTGGGAAGGGCTGGTATCCAACCAATCAAAGATCCCTGGGAAGGGCTGGTATCCAAACAATCAGTGACCCCTAGGAAGGGCTGGTATCCAAACAAGAAGTGAACCTGGGAGGGCATCCAAGCAAACCACGACAAGGTGGTGAGTGAACCTGGGAAGGCATCCAAGCAAACCACGACAAGGTGGTGAGCAAACCTGGGAAGGCATCCAAGCGAGCCACAACAAGGTGGTGAGCAAACCTGGGAAGGCTTCCAAGCAAACCTGGGAAGGCTTCCAAGCAAACCACAACAAGATGGTGAACACCCTGGGAAGGGCTGAGATCCAAACACTAACACCTTGGGAAGGGCTGATATCCAAACAACTAACACCCTGGGAAGGGCTGAGATCCAAACACTAACACCCTGGGAAGGGCTGATATCCAAACAACTAACACCCTGGGAAGGGCTGGTATCCAAACAACTAACACCCTGGGAAGGGCTGGTATCCAAACAACTAACACCCTGGGAAGGGTTGAGATCCGAACAACTAACACCCTGGGAAGGGCTGAGATCCGAACAACTAACACCCTGGGAAGGGCTGGTATCCAAAAAATTCGACGACCCCTGGGAAGGGCTGGTATCCAAAAATCAATGAATCCCTTGGAAGGGCTGGTATCCAAAAATTCGACGACCCGTGGGAAGGGCTGGTATCCAAAAAATTCGACGACCCCTGGGAAGGGCTGGTATCCAAAAAATTCGACGACCCCTGGGAAGGGCTGGTATCCAAAAAATCAACGAATCCCTGGGAAGGGCTGGTATCCAAAAATTCGACGACCCTTGGGAAGGGCTGGTATCCAAAAAAATCAACGACCCTTGGGAAGGGCTGGTATCCAAAAAAATCAACGAATCCCTGGGAAGGGCTGGTATCCAAAAATTCGACGATCCATGGGAAGGGCTGGTATCCAAAAATTCAACGACCCCTGGGAAGGGCTGGTATCCAAAAAAATTCGACGACCCCTGGGAAGGGCTGGTATCCAAAAATCAACGAACCCCTGGGAAGGGCTGGTATCCAAATAATCAATGAAACCCTGGGAAGGGCTGAGATCCAAGCAAACCCCGACAAATGGTGACACCTGTAGAACAGTATCAAAAGACTGTACAGGGGTCATTTTTCATCAAATCTACATTTTAAGTTGTGTCACATGCATTGAATAGATGATAACTCTGTACGTGATCCATGCAGGTTAAGTGTCAAGGTCCTAACCTATCTGAGTCAAAGGCAATGGCTGCCAAGGACGATGTACGAGGATGAACTCTAAGGATGCCTTTCAAGCTAGTTAGGAGAATAACTTCCTTTGATGACAATGCGATGGAATAAGGCGATTACGAGATGGGTGACCGGATACGAGATCCGGCCCCGACAAGACAATCGACCGGAGACGAGACCCGGCGGTTACGAGACGATCAATTGGAAGACAAAACCCGACGACTAACAGTGCGGTTGGGGATTGAGGCATTGACACCTTTACGAATGTTTTGCATGCCTTACATCTTGTGTTGCATCATAAGTTACATGTGTTGCATCATGTATGTATTGTCATTCTTGTGAACTGTCATTCATGCACCGGGTGTCTATTTCTTTATCCTGTTCATTTCATTTAACATTTCATAAACATGATAAAGAGGGGCAACTGTAGACACCCAAATTTTGCACTTCGTATACTAACCCTGACAGGAGGGCAAATTCGCCAAATGAACCGGCCTGCGAGAGCGAAGGATGGACAAGGGCGAACGCTCAACACCACCGCGATGATTGGCGACCAAAGCTGACGTGATGATAAGGCCATCCGAAGCTGACCGACGTTACGGCACGAAAGTCGAGGCATGGCACGACAATCGAGAAAGTCAAGCCAGCCAGCCGCGGATTGATCTGCTGCCAATGAGTGCGCCTTTTGAAAACACGGAACTCGAAACCAGGCTGAGTGGCTGGTGGGCCAGCCAGCCGCAGATCAATCTGCGGCCAAGCCGCAGATCAATCTGCGGCTGCCCGAGGCCAGCCTATTTCAGCTCAGTTTCTTCATTTCATCCAAGAGGTTGGCAGCAGCGGAAGAAGAGGGAAAAACAGCAACAGCAGCAGCGAATTAGGGAGAGAAAAGAGAGAAAATAGTGAGGAATTATATCTCTTTTGTGAGATTGTATCACATATATCCTCTATTCTAATTAATATACGAGTTTATACGCATCGTGGTGTCATTTGCAAGGTGAAAAAGAATTCTTTTTATAGCAGTTTTGTTATATCATTTTGTTAAATTTTTATCATTTTGGATTATACTAAATGTAGTTTTCTTGTATATTATTGAGAATACATGGATTAGGGATTATTAGTGTGGGTTCCAATAGAACAAAATTCTTCCTAATGACCCGATGATATCCATTTGGTGAATTTTAGCTTGTTAATTTTTGTAATATCCATTTTAGGGGTGTGTAAGAATTGTGTATGTGAGCCTAGGAGCGCGACCCCGTGTCCCAAATCCGATGATGGACAATTTTGGTGTATGTAATAGGATCGATTATCCTTGATTGTAAACATGTAATCGTCGGGCCTTAAAACGATACCAAGTTGAAAATCGGGTTTAAGGCCCCGTAATAGTGAAATATGTGATTGTTGGCGTTCGGGGTATTTTGATGGCTTACATGCCCGTGAATAGCCCCCTATGCGTTTTGATGCTCAATTTGATTTGTAACACCAAATAAAGGATCTTCAAAGACAAAACAATAAAGATTTTTCTAAAATCAATCAAAGTAGAATATTAGCATCACGAGGCTAAAAATTGGAAATGCTAATGAAAGTCGATTCCTATTCTACGAGAAAGCTAAAGAAGAGTTGTTTTCAAATGCCACAAAAATGGTTTTTATAAAAAGAAATAAATGTTTTACTAAACCTTGATATATAGGGCGAAAGAGATCCTAGAAATTGCCCATCATTTATGAAAGCAACGTATAAATCTCGATTCCTATTTTGGCTAAGGTTTACTAAATTCATGTGTTGCCAAAACAACACTTAATGAAAAATCTCATAGCTTTGACAATCAAAATCAAAATTTTCTCATAAAAAAAAGAAGCTTTCTCGTGTATGCCGAAAAGACACTCCGAAGCGTTCTCAAATTAAAGCACGACTTTCCCTAAAAATCCAAATGATTCTTTCATACAAACTCACCACAACATTCATATAGGCACACACACACACGCGCGCACATACACACACATTCAAGAATTAAAGGATAGGAAAAGCATCAAGATTGCGGTAACCGTGTTTCACGGAAGTCGGGGGGTGCCTAACACCTTCCCCTCGCTTAAACAAGCCCCCGAACTCTATACATCTCGGTTCGCAGACCAATTAATTCGGAGTCACACATGAGCCAGCGATTTACGAAAAAATGAAACTCGGATGAGTTGGTACATCCATTTCAAATATACCAACTGGCGACTCTGGTTAATTGGCTCATCATAAAAAACGATCTTTCAAAACCCCGTCGACATCAATGCCGACCTTTTCCAAAAATCATTCAATCAAAGGCTAAAATCGGGAAAGGACAAAGAGAGGAGAAACCCGGCGTCGACAACTCCTTTTTAATTTAATTCTGCCTTGGCCAAGGACTACTGAGTTGTCATTTATCGAATCACATAGGACATTTCACATCTCTTACTAGACGTGGTAGATTCTTTGTTGATCATTCATCTATCTCCATGCACAACTTATTATACCCAATCATACCCTTTGATATACCCTAAAGGTCTTAAGGGACATGTCAAAGTATAACTCATCATACACAAGATACTATGATGATCTCAAGTCCAAGGATCACTTGTACTACTATCACTAGAGGAATTCCTATTGACAGGCGAGTAAAACTACATTAGGTATTTCTTAGCGAGCCATGTTCAGTGAGCTTATTCTCCAATAAGCACCTACATACTTGCTTTAGTGTCTCCACACAAATGATTATGAGATCAATCATCCTCTTCCTAAGAGCAAGCAACGTATGTACTAATCTATCCGGATTCACTAATCCCCTTTTTAGTAATCCAACGATTAGGAACTTTTTTTTAGTGTGTGAGCTATCTAGAATTTAGATCTCATTAGCATGATCACCATCATGATTCTAAAAGTATTGCTCAAACTATGGGTTTATCACATTTAATATAACAACACTATGTAGATAATATAAAATGCCTTTTAAGAAAATCAATTCTTTTATTAATAAATGAATAAGATTATAAAGTACATGCTATATCATATCAAATATGATTGGCTTGTGTGCATACTACTTTCAATCTCCCACTTGCAATAAAGCCAATCGCCATGGTATCTTATACCCATCTTCTCTAAGTGACGATCAAACTGCTGTTGTGTTAAAGCTTTAGCAAATGGATCTGCTATGTTGTCTTGAGAGTCCACATGCTCCAGGGTGACATCTCTCTTTCAATGATCTCTCTTATCAAATGAAACCACCGCAACACGTGTTTGGATTTCTGATGAGACCTGGGTTCCTTAGCCTGCGCAACAGCTCCGTTGTTGTCACAGAATAAAGGTACGACTCCTCTAATGCTAGGAACCACTCCAAGTTCAGTTATGAACTTCTTCATCCAAATAGCTTCCTTTGCAACTTCACTTGCAGCTATGTACTCTTCCTCTGTCACTGAATCAGCAACTGTTTGCTGCTTGAAACTCTTCTAACTCACCGCGCCACCGTTTAAGGTAAACACATACCCTGAAACAGATTTACTGTCATCTTGGTCCGTTTGAAAACTTGAGTCTGTATAGCCCTCTAGTTTAAATTCAGACCCACCGTAGATAAGAAATACATCCTTAGTTCCTCTCAAGTACTTTAGGATATTTTTCACTGCCTCCAGTGCTCTTCTCCTAGATTCGACTGATATCTGCCTGTTACACTAAGTGCATGAGCGACATCTGGTCTAGTACATATCATACCGTACATGATAGATCCTATTGCAGAAGCATAAGGAATCTTACTCATACGGTCTCTCTCCTTAGGTGTCTTTAGGGCCTGTTTCTTGGAGAGATGTATTCCATGGCTCATCGAAATGAGACGTCTCTTGGAATCTTCCATGCTAAACTTCTTAAGCATCGAGTTAGTGTACTTTTCTTGGGTCAAGCCCAACATCCTTTTAGATCTATCTCTATAGATCTTTATCCCCAAAATATAGGATGCCTCACCCAAGTCCTTCATGGAGAAGTGTTGAGATAACCAAATTTTGATCGACTGTAGCATAGGAACATCATTCCCTATCAGTAATATATCATTAACATATAATATAAGGAATGATACAGCGCTCCCACTAACCTTCTTGTACACACATGGTTCATCCTCGTTTTTGATAAAAATCAAACTTTTTGATTATCTCATCAAACTTTTGTCCCCAAATCCGGGGCACCTTAACCTCAAATCCGGTGCATCACTATACAACTCATACACATACTATTATCAACTAATTGCGGAATAATAGAAATATTTACATTGATATAACATAAATACTCTCATCCCAAGTCTCGATACCAATACAAATACCTGACATAACATATTACACAATGACTAATACATAAGTCTGAATACATGACATAACTTAATATATAACCTCTAAACGAGTCTTAAAACATAACACAAATCATAACATAGTACGACAAATCTAATTCGTAGCTTTGCCTTTGCCTTTATCCTTTCCCGAGCTCTCGCCTCTAAGGGTAACCACTGAAATGTTTTAAGGAAAGTAAGGGTGAGCAACAAATTTGCCCAGCAAGTATAACAACAATGATAATGCATGCTCAAAAGTAAGATTTCTCAAGTTTTAATACAAATCTCTGTTATTACTGATGAATCACTATGGACTGGATGAATATCAAACGAATTCAAGGATTTCAAATTGTTTCAATTGCAGGAATCACTGAGTGGCCACCATGGCACTTACCTTTCATTAGAATTAACAGTATTACACTATTAACCTCAAAACAACAAATACAGGTATAATAGGTGATCAGCCTAAAATACCCGGCGTTATGCATAAGCCTCAAACATTCTACTTATGCGCATGTCGGTTCCCCGACTAAAAATATAATTTCCCCTAATATGAGGGTTGTTCATCTCTGCAAGGAGTCCGCACCAAAACAATTAGTTTGGAAAGCTTTCTAAATCATGGACATTAGTCTAGCCGAATCAAATGGCATTGACACTCTTCGTAAACAGTTCATGCATAATGTGTACTTAAAAGCTTTAACAGTTTATGTCAATATCATATCTAGAATGCTTGTGCAAATATGAAAGATTCGCATAAGTATGGAATTCACACAATAATATATGTATTGCGTAAATATGAACTTTGAACATTAAATAACATCCGTAAGAATATAATCGAATGAAGTTGGTAGGCTAGCCTAGAACAAGGACTAGACAAGGATTAGAAAACTTGCTCAATACACCACATTGGTATAATTTAGGAAAATATAGAATATTTGTTCAATACCAATTTAAACAAGAATTAGAAAACCTGCACAATATAAGTCTTTTGTATAAGATAAGAAACTTGCATTCAATATAGTAAATGAATGGAGTTAAAGAACTTGCTCAACACAAGGGTTAGACAAGTGTTAGGAAAAACTTGCCTTACCCGCTTGCTACTATTCGACGTTAATCGTCCTTCAAATATGTCCTATGCATTTAAACACATGTTCACATACCAATTAGTCTCATAATAAACACCAAACATTAGCTTACATTAACAAATACATTATAATCATTACGAACATTGATTGCCACTACGACTATCCAGACGGGAGTCTCGCTCCCCGGTGAGCGAGCGGCTGCCCAGCTTGCCGGTGAGCTGGTGGGGGAGTAGGGGGCAGCGCCCCCTGAAAGCCAAACGAAAAATGCAACTAAGCTATTCATTTTATTAAGCAAATCTCACGAGACTAAGTCGTTTCATGCTTGGCTAACTAATTAATAGCATGCTTCATGTATTACAGCTTAAGAGGCTCATATACACTTGCCTCAAGCTTCAGTTCTCAAAAGAAATAACTTGGCGACTCTGCAGCACGGCGTGATCGCGCTACTTTTTGGCCTGGGAGTAGCGCGGCCGCGCTACTCCTCCTGTAGCTAATTTCTGGTTTATTTCGTACTCTAACCAACCTCTAGATGCTTGGGGTTATTCTAACATTGTACTAACATAACATACATATGTTTTGGGGTATTTACAACATGCTAGGTCTATGCAAACACGCATTGAATCAAGAAAACAAAGCAGCATAACATTTTATTCCTACAGACCAGCGCGGCCGCGCTGGTTTTAAGCTTGGGAGTGGCGCGGCCACGCCACTCCGGATACAGGGAGTTGTAGGTTTTACTTCTGCAGAACCTCAACCCAAAATTTTTGGTTTCCTTCTCATTTTCTACTTAGCCAACACACAACAAGTTTATATGACTTTAAACATGTTTCTATTACTCAACCATGCATTATAACATCATTTCAACAATTAATCATAACTAGTTCTCATGATCTTTAGAGAAATCATTCTCTTTAACATTAAATCAAATAGTTGGTGGGCATGGGTTGGAAACTCATATTGGAGTGGGGTTTCATTATGTTCTAGTCCAGATTTCCAAATGAAATCATTACCCACAACTTCATAACACATTATGGGCATACACAAACAAGCATATAACCAACCATAAACTAAATTTTCATCAAACTATAAGAATTGTCCAAATCAGTCCATATATGTCCAACAGTCCATTCTTGCTCCTTATGCATAGGCTTTGATTATCAATCATTGTTCCACTTTCATTGATTATTAATAAGGCTTTTAAAGAGTTAACAACATTCATACATATTCATGAACCAATTAAAGCAATTTCAGAATCATATACTCCCGCAAAGCAACCAATATCAAACTGAAATCTTGAAACAACAATGGAAATAAGGTAGGTTCTATAACACTAACCTCTTGAAGCAACTTCTAGGATGAAAATGGGATTGATTCCAGCTACAAGTTCCTTTCTTCTCCTTCTTCAATTCACCCGTACCCACTCAATTCTTACAGTCACTCAATATTCAACTTTCTCTTAGAAACAATGGAAAGGAATGGATGAATGGCAAGGGAGGAGCATTTATAGAAGGATGATCAGAGCTTCATGGATGGATTGAGGGGTTGAGCGTGCCTTCATTGCAGCTCCCCATTATTAGGAGAGTGAGTTTGCTCATTTCCATGCTCGGGTAATCCCCCTCCCTTCTCCCCAATTGTTCCATGCTCTCTTTTCTTCTACCAAATATGGAATGGCTTCTCCCAAGATGTTCATATTCCCCTTGTTCCTTTTCCTCACATTCCTCTCTTCCCGTGTTCTTCTTCTTCATTCAATTGTAGCTGATGATTTAACCCATTTCCATCATGGGTTATGGGTTGGGTCATGGGTCGGGTCGCGGGTCATGGATCATGGGTTTGGGCCACCCCTTAAGTAATTTAGGGCTTCTAATTAAATCCCAATTTGGCAAAAATAAAATCCAATACTTGGATTATTAATCAACCACATTAACACTATGACAAAATTAGACAATTCAAAATAAACGAAAAAGACGTTTTCAGGGCGAATAGTGCCCACGCGAATAGTAACCCGCGAATAGAATTTTAGCGATATTTCTCCGAAATCATTTTAATAAGTCCTACCAAATAACAACACTTAATAACATTGCAAACACATAATCTAGGTTATTATATAACCTTTAATCACATCACATAGAATAATATTAATAAAAATTCCTTTTATTAAATAATATACATAAGCTTATATTACAAAGTCATACAAAATTCACGGTCGTTACATCCTCCTCTCCTTATAAGAATTATGTCCCCATAATTATAACTAAGCAAAAAGATGGGGATAATTCTTCTTCATTTTATCCTCTAACTCCCACGTACCCTCCTCGACATTGTGGTTTCGCCAAACTACCTTCACAGAAGGTATGACTTTATTCCTTAATAGTTGCTCCTTCCTATCAGTTATCTGAATAGGAATTTCTTCATACGTGAGATCCTTCTCGATCTGGACGGGCTCACAGGATATAACGTGCTTGTAATGGGTTTGTATGGTCGTAACACTAAGACATGGAACACATTATGGATATGCTCCAGCTCGGGAGGTAAAGCTACCTCGTACGCCACTTCGCCTACCCTTCTCAAGACTTCAAACGGTCCTACGAACCTCGGACTCAACTTTCCTTTCTTGCCGAATCGAATTTTCCCCTTCCAGGGAGATACCTTCAAAAACGCAAAACTACCACTTTCAAACTCTTGGTTTTGACGGTGCAAATCTGCGTATTTCTTCTGCCGATCTTGGGCTGCTACTAATCTGGCTCTTATTGTCCCAACAATATTTGTCGTTTGCTGAACTAGTTCTGGTCCCAACAGTCATCTCTCCCCGACTTCTTCCTAACATAGCGGTGTTCTGCACTTTCTTCTGTAGAGAGCTTCGTACGGCGGCATAGTGATAATTGCGTGATAACTATTATTATAAATGAATTCCATGAGGGGTAAGTGGTCATCCCAGTTTCCCTTGAAATCCATCACACAAGCTCTAAGCATATCCTCCAGCGTCTGTATTGTTCGCTCACTCTGTCCGTCAGTTTGAGGATGATAAGCAGTACTTAGTCTCAGTTGTGTTCCCATTCTTTGTTGCAAGCTCGTCCAAACATTTGACGTGAAGCGCGGATCTCGATCAGAAACGATTGATACCGGCACTCCATGTCTTCAAACAACTTCCTTTATATACAACCTTGCTAACTGATTTAAATTGAATCGTATCCTTATCAGTAGAAAGTGGGCTGACTTTCTCAATCGGTCCACAATAACCCAGATTGCATCATAGCCCTTCTGTATGCTTGGAAGTCCCATTACGAAATCCATAGTAATGTGCTCCCATTTCCATTCTGGTATCTTCAGTGGTTGAAGTAGTCCACTCGGTCTCTGATGCTCTGCCTTGACCCGTTGACAGGTGAGACACTTACTGACGCATTTTGCCACCTCTCGCTTCAAATTTGGCCACCAAAAATGTTGACGAAGATCCCTGTACATTTTTGTGCTTCCTGGGTGAATAGAATATGGTGAGTTATTTGCCTCATGCAAGATTGCCTCTCTTAGTTCGGTCACGGCTGGCACCCACACACGTTCTTCAAATCGCAAGATACCATCTTTACCCAACCTGAACTTTTCTCCATCGTTTTCTACTACTCTATCCTTTACCTTCTCACATTCTTCATCATTTCTCTATGCCTCCTTTACTTTGTCTAGTAATGTCAGACGAGCTTCCATTACGAATAAATGCTTCGCTGCCACTTCTGGACTTTTCACTTCTATCTCTAGTCACGTCATTTCCTTCACTAGCTCCTCCTGTGTTGTCAGCCTGAACAAGTTTTCCCTTCCTTTTCTACTCAATGCATCTGCTACTACGTTTGCCTTCCCTGGGTGATAAAGAATTTCGCAATCGTAATCTTTGATTAATTCCAACCACCTCCTTTGTCGCATATTGAGCTCTTTCTGTGTGAAAATATACTTCAGACTTTTGTGGTCCGTATATATCTCACATTTCTCCCCATAAAGATAGTGCCTCCAAATCTTCAGGGCAAAAACTACTGCGGCTAACTCCAAGTCGTGGGTAGGGTATCGCTTTTCATAGTCCTTTAATTGACGTGATGCATACGCAATGACCTTGCCATGCTGCATTAGAACACAACCAAGACCTCAGTGTGACGCATCACTATACACTACAAAACCTCATGTATCCTCCGGTAGGGATAACATAGTTGCCTCGCTCAATCTCTTCTTCAACTCCGTAAAACTTTCCTCATACTTCTCCGTCCACACAAACTTCACAGTCTTCCTCGTTAGATTAGTCAACGGGGTCGCTATCTTAGAAAAGTCTTGGATAAATTGTCGATAGTACCGGCTAACCCTAAGAAACTCCGCACCTCTGTTGGCGTCCTCGGTTGATCCCAGTTACTCACTGCTTCCACTTTCGCAGGATCCACTGAGATCCCATCTTTATCTATCACATGCCCTAGAAATTGTACTCTTTCCATCCAGAATTCGCATTTAGAAAATTTTGCCTACAACTTCTCTTTCCTCAGCGTTTCTAGTATCGCCTTCAGATGGTCGGCGTGCTCCTCTTCGGTCCTTGAATAGATTAGGATGTCGTCGATGAAAGCTACCACAAACTTGTCTAAGTATGGTTTGAGAATTCGATTCATCAAATCCATAAATGCTGCTGGCGCGTTCGTCAGACCGAGAGACATCACCAAAAATTCATAGTGCCCATACCTCGTTCGAAACGCGGTCTTTGGCACGTCCTCCCTCCTCACCTTTAACTGGTGATATCCAGTCCTCAAATCTATCTTTAAGAAATGCCTCGCTCCTTGAAGTTAATCGAAAAGATCATCGATTATTGGCAACGGGTACTTGTTCTTGATCGTCGCCTTGTTCAACTCTCGGTAGTCGATATAAAGCCTCATCGTTCCGTCTTTCTTTTTGACAAATAAGACCGGTGCTCCCCATGGGGACACACTTGGTTGAATATACCCATTGTCCAAATATTCTTGAAGTTGGATCAACAATTCCTTCATTTCCACTGGCGCCATGTGATACGGGGCTTTCGAAATCGGTGTCATCCCTGGCGTTAAGTCTATCACAAACTCAATTTCCCTGTCTGGTGGTAGACCGGGTAAATCGCATGGAAACATGTCTGGAAAATCCTTCACTATCAGTATACCTGTTATTTCAACTCCCTCCTTCTTCGTGTCTACAATATAGGCTAAATAGCCTACGCACCCTTTTCTTAGTAACTTCTTGGCCTGCATCATCGTAAGACAACACGATCGTCTAAGCGACGTGCTACCATTAAATACTACCCTCGACCGGTTCAAGGTTCGAAGGTTCACACTTTTCTTCTGACAGTCAATTATTATTGCATGGTCATACAACCAATCCATTCCTAGTATTACATCAAACTCTCCTAATTTAATCGGGATCAAATCTACCTTTAGATTATGACCCCTAATTACAACATCACAATCAAGGTATATGAATTCTACGAGAATTACCTCATCGTTATACGCTCAAGGGATTATCTAGTCGTTCTTGGGGTAAATTCAATCGACTAGCAAATTCCTCAGATACAAACGAATAGGTAGCACCCGAATCAAATAGTACGTAAGAATTTATATCATTGATCGGGATAATACCTGACACCACGTTCCTTGAACCTATGGCATCCTGGGCCGTCATGTTGAATGTCCTAGCAGTTGGTCGACTAGGCGGAGCAGGCCCACCAGTCGTTGGCTTGTTGCTTCCCCCTTTGTAGCCACTTCCCCCGATGTTTCCTTTTTGGGGACAGTCCTTGATCTGGTGCTCGACCGATCCACAAGCGAAACATCTACGGATTTTCTTCGGATTTGGGCATTTTGGTGCTATATGTCCCTCATGGCCGCAGTTATAGCAGACATTGCGTCCCTTCCAGCATTCTCCCAGATGATTTTTCCGACATTTTGAACATGCCTCGATTCTCTTTTTGAATCCTCCCTGATTGCTTCCGGTCGGATTATTGCTGGTACTATTGTTGCTGTTATCCCACTTTCTTTTCCCCAGGTTGCTTCCTCCGCTACTACTTCCTCCACGATGGTCGCCTCCATTTTTCTTATTCTTCCTTTCCCTGTTATATTGACTCAAGGCCTCACTTCCACCCTCAGTTATGATGGCCTTCTCTAGGAGTGCATTAAAGGTCTCGATTTGGAGCACCGACACCTTACTGTACACCCATGGCTTCAGCCCTTGTTCAAACCGTTGTGCCTTCTGCTCTTCCGTATCCACTTGGTGTGGCGCAAAGCGTGCGAGTTCATTAAATTTGGCGGCGTATTGTGCCACCGTCATATCCCCTTGCTTAAGTTCCAGGAATTTCACTTCCATCTGACTCTTCATGCTCCTCGGGAAGTAATTCTCGAAGAACAGTTCCTTGAATCTTTCCCGCGGTACTACACCTTCTCCAGCCTGTTGTTGATTGGCTTCCCACCAATAGTTCGCCTCTCCCTTCATCATATAGTTGGCGAATGCAGTCTTCTGGTCCTCTCCCACGCGTGCAATGGTAAAAGCCTTCTCGGTTTCTTTAACCCAAGACTGGGCCTCTATCGGGTCAGTCGTCCCTTTGAACTCTAGAGGTCCCACACTTTTGAAGTCTTTAAAATTTGCTATCGGGGCAGTTGGGGGAATTAGTTTTTCGGGTCCTACATTTCTGCCTTGGAACACTCCCTCAAGTAGGTCTACTAGCCGTTGCATGGGGTCTGCTTGGCCTCCTTCATTATTCACTGACCCTTGAGGGGTTCGCTGAACGGGTATTCTATGCGGTGGCATCTTCTGTTTAATGGAATAAAACTAACTGTTACTATCTCACCATACCATGTAAATGTTTACCAAGTAATGTGTCAATTAAACAACACATTTGACTAGAATATTTCATTAATAAGTCAATAGCCAGTACATCATATGTGATCGTCCTATAGCACACTGCTACGAACGTCACCATTCACCCCCTAATACACAAAAGATGGGGATTTACTAACACAATGCCCCCTATCAAGCATAAAGACATGGGGTATACAAAACTTATCCCACACATAAAACAAAAGGTCAGGATTTACATAAACAAAATCATGTACTGCTAGACACATAACTAACTAGTCTATCCAAGCATATCGCACTCCACGGCGCTGTTATACTCTAAATGTCCCATATGGACCATCAGGTCTCGACTCAGAGTGTGGCGAGTCTGCCCCTCCTCGGCCGGATAATGCCAGACACCATCTATCCATCTACTGATAGCCGTGCTGAGAGCATAGCCCATCCGATTCATCTTCCTCCTCTTCCTTCTCACTTCACCTTCTAGGTCATCAGCTCGCTCTAAGGCATCATCCCGCTGTTCCTCAATTTGGATGCGGTTAGTTACTTTTACCTCTAGATGGGCTCGCAAAGCCTCCTTTTCCACCTGTAGGCTTCCCGCCCGCTGCTCGGACTGCTCTAGATTTCCTACCAGTTCTACATTCCTTGCCATGAGACGGTAGACCATAGCCCCTAACTGCACAGAGACCTCATATCGTCCTTGAGCTTCCTGCTCCAACTCTCGCACTGTATCCTCTAGCTCGATCATGCGATCAGCATACTCCCCTAACAGGTCGACTTCATATGTGGTGCCATCATGGGGCACCTCTCCTGGTTCATCTAAGGAATCATTGCCTATGGGGTCTTCCTCGAAGTCCTCCTCCGGGTCTTCCTCCAAATCAGACTCCATCACATATTCCTCTTTGGCTAGGGACACTGCCGTAATAGGCTCAACTATAAGGGGTGACTCGGACACCACATGGATGTCACGTGGCTCTTCCTCCATGATTCTGCTTGGCTCGCCCATCTCTGGCATACTACAATCACAAGACAAAGCAAACAAAACATATCAGTATCTCTTAACAAAATATAAATCCATTGCATGGAATGAAAATACATTTCACGACACTACTAACTTTCTAATCAAAGTCTATACCACGTAAAACTCTACATGAGCTTTATTTCTTTCTATTTCTCTACGTTCTCCAAGGTTATAGCCTAAGGACTCTCTCTTTCCTAAGGTTTATAACATATAGCTCTGATACCAACCTCTGACGCCCCCAAATCCGGGTCACCTTAACCTCGAATTCGGTGCATTACTATGCAACTCATACACATACTATTATCAACTAATTACAGAATAATAGAAATATTTACATTGATATAACATAAATACTCTCGTCCCAAGTCTCGATACTAATACAAATACCTGACATAACATATTACACAATGAATAATACATAAGTCTGAATACATGACATAACTTAATACATAACCTCTAAACGAGTCTTAATACATAACATAAATCATAACATAGTAGGACAAAGCTAATCCATAGCTTTGCCTTTGCCTTTATCCATTCCCGAGCTCTCGTCTCTAAGGGTAACCACTAAAATGTTTTAAGGAAAGCAAGGGTGAGCAACAAATTTGCCTAGCAAGTATAACAACAATGATAATGCATGCTCAAAACTAAGATTTCTCAAGTTTTAATACAAATCTCTGTTATTACTGATGAATCACTATGGACTGGATGAATATCAAACGAATTCAAGGATTTCAAATTGTTTCAATTGCAGGAATCACTGAATGGCCACCATGGCACTTACCTTTCATTAGAATTAACAGTATTACACTATTAACTCCAAAACAACAAATATAGGTACAACAGGTGATCAACCTAAAATACCCGGCGTTATGTATAAGCCTCAAACATTCTACTTACGCGCGTGTCGGTTCCCTGACTACAAATATATTTTTCCCTACTATGAGGGTTGTTCATCTCTGCAAGGAGTCCGCACCAAAACAATTAGTTTGGAAAGCTTTCTAAATCATGGACATTAGTCTAGCCGAATCAAATGACATTGACACTCTTCGTAAACAGTTCATGCATAATGTGAACTTAAAAGCTTTAACAGTTTATGTCAATATCATATCTAGAATGCTTGTGCAAATATGAAAGATTCACATAAGTATGGAATTCACACAATAATATATGTATTGCGTAAATATGAACTTTGAACATTAAATAACATCCGTAAGAATATAATCGAATGAAGTTGGTAGGCTAGCCTAGAATAAGGACTAGGCAATGATTAGAAAACTTGCTTAATACACCACATTGGTATAATTTAGGAAAATATAGAATATTTGTTCAATACCAATTTAAACATGAATTAGAAAACCTGCACAATATACGTCTTTTGTATAAGATAAGAAACTTGCATTCAATATAGTAAATGAATGGAGTTAAAGAACTTGCTCAACACAAGGGTCAGACAAACGTTAGGAAAAACTTGCCTTAAGCGCTTGCTACTATTCGACGTTAATCGTCCTTCAAATATGTCCTACACATTTAAACACATGTTCACATATCAATTAGTCTCATAATAAACACCAAACATTGGCTTACATTAACAAATACATTATAATCGTTACGAACATTGATTGCCACTACGACTACCCGACGTTATGCAACTAAGCTATTCATTTTATTAAGCAAATCTCATGGGACTAAGTCGTTTCATGCTTGGCTAACTAATTAATAGCATGCTTCATGTATTACAGCTTAAGAGGCTCATATACACTTGCCTCAAGCTTCAGTTCTCAAAAGAAACAACTTGGCGACTCTGCAGCACGGCGCGACCACGCTCCTTTTTGGCCTGGGAGTAGCGCGGCCGCGCTACTCCTCCTGTAGCTAATTTCTGGTTTATTTCTTACTGTAACCAACCTCTAGATGTTTGGGGTCATTCTAACATTATACTAACATAACATACATATGTTTTGGGGTATTTATAACATGCTAGGTCTATGCAAACACGCATTGAATCAAGAAAACAAAGCAGCATAACATTTTATTCCTGCAGACCAGCGCGGCCGCGCTGGTTTTAAGCTTGGAGTGGCGCGGCCATGCCACTCCGGATACAGGGAGTTGCAGGTTCTGCTTCTGCAGAACCTCAACCCAAAATTTTTAGTTTCCTTCTCATATTCTACTTAGCCAACACACAACAAGTTTATATGACTTTAAACATGTTTCTATTACTCAACCATGCATTATAACATCATTTCAACAATTAATCATCACTAGTTCTCATGATCTTTAGAGAAATCATTCTCTTTAACATTAAATCAAATAGTTGGTGGGCATGGGTTGGAAACTCATATTGGAGTGGGGTTTCATTCTGTTCTAGTCCAGATTTCCAAATGAAATCATTACCCACAACTTCATAACACATTATGGGCATACACAAACAAGCATACAACCAACCATAAACTAAATTTTCATCAAACTATAAGAATTGTCCAAATCAGTCCATATATGTCCAACAGTCCATTCTTGCTCCTTATGCATAGGCTTTGATTATCAATCATTGTTCCACTTTCATTGATTATTAATAAGGCTTTTAAAGAGTTAACAACATTCATACATATTCATGAACCAATTAAAGCAATTTCAGAATCATATACTCCCGCAAAGCAACCAATATCAAACTGAAAACTTGAAACAACAATGGAAATAAGCTAGGTTCCATAACACTAACCTCTTGAAGCAACTTCTAAGATGAAAATGGGATTGATTACAGCTATAAGTTCCTCTCTTCTCCTTCTTCAATTCACCCGTACCCACTCATTTCTTACACTCACTCAATATTCAGGTTTCTCTTAGCAACAAAGGAAAGGAATGGATGAATGGCAAGGGAGGAGCATTTATAGAAGGATGATCAGAGCTTCATGGATGGATTGAGGGGTTGAGCGTGCCTTCATTGCAGCTCCCCATTACTGGGAGAGTGAGTTTGCTCATTTCTATGCTCGGGTAATCCCCCTCCCTTCTCCCCAATTGTTCCATGATCTCTTTTCCTCTACCAAATGTGGAATGGCTTCTCCCAAGATGTTCTTATTTCCCTTGTTCCTTCTCCTCACATTCCTCTCTTCCCGTGTTCTTCTTCTTCATTCAATTGCAGCTGATGATTTACCCATTTCCCTCATGGGTCATGGGTTGGGTCATGGATCGGGTTGCGGGTCATGGGTTGGGTCGTGTGTCGGGTTGCGGGTCATGGATCATGGGTTTGGGCCACTCTTTAGTAATTTGGGGCTTCTAATTAAATCCCAATTTGGCAAAAATAAAATCCAATACTTGGATTATTAATCAACCACATTAACAATATGACAAAATTAGAAAATTCGAAATAAACGAAAAAGACGTTTTCGGGGTGAATAGTGCCCACGCGAATAGTAACCCGCGAATAGAATTTTAGCGATATTTCTCCGAAATCATTTTAATAAGTCCTACCAAATAACAACACTTAATAACATTGCAAACCCATAATCTAGGTTATTATATAACCTTTAATCATATCACATAGAATAATATTAATAAAAATTTTTTTATTAAATAATATACATAAGCTTATATTAGAAAGCCATATAAAATTCACGGTCGTTACAGACTTGAGCATAGCTACTGGTGAGAAGGTTTCATCATAGTCAACTCCTTGTCTTTGTTTGAAACCTTTTGCAACCAGTCGGGCCTTATAGGTCTCTACCTTGCCATCTGCTCTAGTCTTTCTCTTAAAGACCTATTTACACCCAATAGGCTTAATGCCCTCAGGTGGTGAAACCAAAGTCCATACTTGGTTTTCATACATAGAGTCCATCTCGAATTTCATGGCTTCTAGCCATTTCTCTGAGTCTTCACTACTCATAGCCTCTTCGTAAGTCAATGGATCATCATCATTTATGATGCATACCTCATCATCATCCTCTATGATGAATCCATACCTATCAAGTATCTTCGGTACTCTTCCAGATTTACGAATAAGTAGTGGTACAGTGGGTTCTTCTACTTGGTCAGGTACCTGACTTTGATCCGTAGTATTTTGTGGTTCTTGAACTTCAAGATATATCTTACTCCCACTGACCCCTTTAAGGATAAACTCCTTTTCCAAGAAGGCAGCGTGTTTCGGAACAAACACCTTTTGATCAGTAGGATGATAGAAATAATACCCTGATGTTTCTTTAGGGCATCCCACGAATCTACATCTGTCGGATCTAGTCTTCAGCTTATCATGCTCAAACCTTTTGACATAAGATGGACAACCCCAAGTCTTAACATGCTTAAGATTTGGCTCCCTCCCTGTCCATATCTCATATGGAGTCTTTGGGACGGATTTGGTAGGTACCTTGTTAAGTAGGTATGCAGCCGATTCTAGGGCATAACCCCAGAAGGATACTGGAAGGTCGGTAAAACTCATCATGGAACGAACCATGTCCAACAATGTTTGATTTCTCCTTTCAGATATACCATTCAACTGTGGCGTTCCAGGTGGAGTCCATTGTGAGATTATACTATTTTCTTTGAGACAACTGAGAAACTCATTGGTCAAGTATTCCCCTCCTCGATCCGATCGAAGAATCTTAATACTCTTACCAGTTTGTTTCTCTACTTCACTTCTGAATTCTTTGAACTTTTCAAACAATTCAGATTTGTATTTCATTAAATACACATATCCAAATCTAGAATGATCATCAGTGAAAGTAATAAAATAAGAATACCCTCCTCGTGCATTCGTTGTCATAGGTCCACATACGTCTGTGTGTACCAGCGCTAACAACTTTGTAACTCTTTCTCCTTTTCCAGTAAAAGGAGATTTAGTCATTTTACCCATGAGACAAGATTCACAGGTTGGATATAATTCGTAATCAGATAGCTCTAAAAGCCCATCTTTATGCAACTTGGATAATCTTGTTTCATTGATATGACCGAGTCTACAGTGCCACATAAAGGTATAATTAACATCATCTCTTTTTCTTTTCTGAGTTTGTTCAATTTGAAGTATATTTTCATGCAATTCAAGTATGTAAAGTCCATTCAGTAGGTTCCCAACACCATATAAAATATTTTTATTATAAATAGAACAACTATTGTTCTTTATTATAATATCAAAACCATTCATATCCAATATAGAAATTGAAATAATATTTCTAATAAGTGTCAGAACATAATAACAATTATTTAAACTAATGAACTTGCCAGAAAACAGTGCTAAACAATAAGTCCCTATAGCTAATGCAGCAACCTTTGCTCCATTTCCCACTCGTAGGACGACTTCATCCTTGTTCAGCTTTCTACTTCTGCTTAGTCCCTGTATATTATTACATATGTGAGAACTACAGCCGGTATCCAATACCCAAGTAGAATTTTGACTTTCAGTAATATTAATTTCATTCATGAACAAACCTAGATCGGAAGTCGAAGCTTCTCCAAGCTTCTTTTGGTCCGCAAGATACTGCTTGCAGTTCCTCTTCCAGTGTCCCGACTTATTGCAATGGTAGCAAATTCCTTTGTTATCTGGATCAGGTTTCTTTTTATCCTTTTTCTTCGCCTTGCCCTTAGCCTTCTTATTTTTCTTCTTTTCAGAAGATACCTTGGGCCTCTTCCTTTTCTTGGAAGAATAATCCACTAGTAAGACTTGGTTCTTGTTGGATGAGAAGTGACCTTCAGCAGTTTTCAACATGTTAAGTAACTCAGGCAAGCTGACGTCCAACTTATTCATGTGAAAATTCACAATAAATTATGAGAAGGTGTCCGGGAGTGACTGCAAGATCAAATCTTGACTTAACTCCCCATCCATCACAAACCCAAGCTGTCCAAGTTGTTCAATCAGATTGATCATCTTAAGGACATGAGTCTCAACAGCAATGCCCTCGGTCATACGAGGTCGGAAGAGCTCCTTAGATATTTGATATCTAGCAGTCCTACTTTGTTCACCATACAACTCTTTGAGGTGCAGCAATATAGTAGGAGCATCCATAGTTTCATGCTGACGCTGAAGCTCGTTACTCATGGATGCGAGCATGATGCATTGAGCCAAGATTGCATCATCTTGCCACTTTCTGAAAGTAGCAATCTCTTCCTCAGAGGCTGTGTCTGCAACACTTGCAGGGACTGGTGAATTTAGGACATAAGAAATCTTTTCAGCAGTGAGAACAATTCTCAGATTCCTTAACCAGTCCGTGTAATTCGGTCCGGTCAGTTTGTTAGCATCAAGTATGCTACGCAGTGATAGTGAGTTTGACATTTTTAAATTCTGCATGTGAAAATAGACAACATTTTAGCATTCATTCATTTAATTAATTACTAAAATAAATTAGGTCTTTATTTAAATTGGTATCTCCCACTATTTTCATCAAACTATATTACCCTCATTATATAGTGTTAGGTTTGTACATAGCGCGAACATGCAATCAAATTACATAAATAGTGCGGAAGCGCGATAAAATCGGATTTTTAAATTTTTCATACAATCCATCACCATGATCATCCATGTGCTCAATTATCAATTAAACGAAAGAGATAGAGATTAAGAAATTATACCCTCGTAGAACCGTGCTTCCTCGGGTACAAGTTCACCTCCAATTCTTTCGCGTTCTCCTTGAATTCCACCGATTAAATTTCTTCCTTTGATCAACGTTAGCCACCCAAGTGTTTGGCCTCTAGAGGTGATTCACCAAGGAATAATAGTTGTTCAAGAAGATAGGTGTTGGCAAAACCCTAGTTTCTATCTCTATAGAAATTGTAAGTACTCTCCATCCTCTCCAATTCTTATGGAAGAGTGAGTAACTGTCTAACCCTAAATCATGATAAGACTCCTCTTATTTATAGATATAGGGAACCCTCCTAAACTATTTAGGATTAGGGTTTTTATTTTAATTAAACTTCTTTAATTAATTAAACTCCTAATCCAATTAGGAATTTATGAGAGAGTACTTCTATTAATTAATTCCCAATCTCTATTAGGAATTAAATAATAGTAATTGTAATAATAATAATAATAATAAGACTCCTCTTATTAATTTATATTTAATATTTCCAAAATATTAAATATTACATATTAAGCTATTTAATTTATTCTATCTCCATAGATTAAATTAAATACACTTAACTTATTATTATAATTATGCCATTTACTTCTTAAATAAAATATTTTTCTTTTGCGGTGTGACCCTTTAGGTTCTCCATATTAAACCGGTTGTGAATAAATTAATTAGAACAATTCTAATCTTATTTAAATAAATAAATTAAACTATTTAATTAATTTAAATAAATAATATTTATTCTACAATAAGGGTAAGCCCCCTTAGCGATCAACGACTTTCTAGATAATATAGATTTCAACATTAATCACAAAAGAACCTTTTGTACATACTAGGTTCATTCTCATTTTTGATAAAATCAAACTCTTTTGATTGTCTCATCAAAACGAATGTTCCATCTTTGAGAAGCTTACTTCAATCCATAAATGGATCGTTGTAGCTTACATACACGATTTGCTTCAATCTTTGAAACAAATTCTCTAGTTGTATCATACATACATATTCCTAAAGTCTTCATTAAGGAAGGACGTCTTCACATCCATTTGCCAGTTTTCGTAATAAGATGCAATCACAAGAAAAATCCGAATGGATTTGAGTATTACTACCGATAATAAGGTTTTATCACAGTCAACACCTTGACTTTATTTGAAACCTTTTAGACAAGTCTGGTCTTATAGGTCTCCACCTTGCCATCTGCTCTAGTCTTTCTCTTAAAGACCCATATACACCCTTTAGGCTTTATGCCTACTAGAGGGTTAACCAAAATCAACATTTGATTTTTCATACATGGAGTCCATTTTGGATTTCATGGTCATCTACCATTTCTCTGAGTATCTACAACTCTTAGCCTCATCGTATATAACTGGATCACCATCCTCTATGATGTGTACCTCATCATTATCTTCTATGATGAATCCATACATCCTAGGTATCTTCTGTACTCTTCCAGATTTACGATTCGGTTGTGGTACTATAGGTCTATCTACAGATTCCTCAGTTTGACTTAAAGTACTTTGTGGTTCTTGAACTCTTTCAAGATCTATTACCCTCCCACTAACTCCTTCAATGATAAACACCTTTATCCAAGAAGGCAGTGTGTAGGATTATAGTAATAATACCTTAAACTTTCTTTAGGATATCCCACAAATATGCACTTGTCAGATTTTGTCCTAAGCTTATCCTTTTGAAACATTTTCACATAAGCTGGACAACCCCTTATCTTAACATACTTAAGACTAGGAATCCTCCGTATCCATAACTTTTATGGAGTCTTAGGGCCAGATTTTAAGGTTACCTTATTTTGTAGATATACAGCCGTTTCTAGGGCATAACCCTAGATGGATACTAGAATGTTGGTAAAAACCATTATGGACCCATAGTTTTGAGCAATGCTTTGTAATCTTTCAACACTCATGAGCAACTTTTTTTAAAAAATAATTTTTAAGCATTTCGTCCGTTTTTTCGGACGGAAATTAAAAATAATGACCATTTTATAATTTTTGATAGTACAATTATTCGATTGTAACAAAAAAAGTTTCGGTAGCCAAAATGAAAATCGGACCCTAGTACAGTGACCAAAAAGTGTATTATCCCAATAACAAATAATGAAGAAACAAATTATGATAGACACTAATTTTTATTTTTATTTTTGCAAGTACACTGCCAAAAGAATAAGTCATTTCAGACTATTTGCATTTTCTCAGCCAAATTTTGTTATGTACTGATTGCGTTTGATTTTTCTTTAATAAATTAGTAACCAATTTAATGAAAGTTGTTATAATCTTTTGTTTTAATTTTATGGACCGATAAAATGTTATTAATATTTTTTAGTTTTTTTTCATAAAATTATATTATTAATAACATACTTCATTAAAAATTAATCAAAAGTTTATATGTTTGTTTGAGTCATAATTGAATTCTACTTGTTTGTTTTATTATTTATTTAAGTATATGCATATGTGTGCTCAGTACAAGAAATTGGGGCTCTTGCATAGGAAATTTTGTGAGTGAATTGTTTCCTCCCAACTAAGCCTTTTTTGTGAGGGACTAATGAAGAAAATTTTTATTTATGAAATAAATTTTATTCACAATATGTAATTAGTGACAATTATTTTGTTAGGGAAAAATTCTTCATTACTTTGCTTGAAGTAAATCTTAGAGCATCAATGATATATTTTCACAAAAATATTTCTAATTTTAAAGATAGATATTAAATTAATATAAAATAATTTTTAAAATTTTAAGTATATATTCTATTAAAGGTACATGTTAATCATTTTAATTACATTAACTAAAGTTTAAAATTATAAACTATATTTGGTATACATATATACATAAATATTTTTAGAATTATATAGAGGTACAAATCATACGTTTACGAATAACTGAATGATATAATTTAAGTATTTGGATAAGTAATATCAATATTATTGATGGAGTTATTGAGCATTTGTTTTGTGACAGAGTTACACAATTAATTATTAACACTAAAAGTAACCATCTAAAAAGTGGTCGACTTTATAATATAGATATATACATATCTTCTACGAATGATGAATAATAAATGATTTTGACCCTTCACTTTAAATGACTTTATTACATTGATTATCCTTATCTACTTCTGAACAATGATGAAAACTTATTTATATATATAATTAGAATATATATATATATATATAATTTAATATAATTAATAATAAAATACAATTTAAATGTTATTAGGATACTGAGAAAAAATGGGTTTGTATGATAAATTATAGGGGACAGTTGTTAGTTTGATGTGCAAGAAGATATGACGTGTCCCAACTCTCCATACTCATCTGCCAAACACACAAAAAAACAAAAAAAAATAGATATGACGAGTTCCATCTAGATCTGCACCAAACAAACCCTTCCATCTAGATCTAGATCTAGACCTGCACCATCTCCACCCAAGTTCTCTACTGTCGCCACCTCCTTGGCCAGCAACGCCGCCTAAGAGTACCGCCCTGCCGAGTGTGAATGCGCACGCCTCGACGGCGGAGCCTCCACCTTCGAGTCGGTGAATAAAGCGGTGGAGGCTGGGAATAAGAACAACCTCACTCGTGCTGTCAAGAGCTATGTCGATTCCGTTGTCTATCAAGTCGGTCAAGCTGTGGCTGAGGGCGCCAAACTTCTTCAAGATCGCATTATAAGCTTAGTTTTTAATTTCCTGTGTTTGGTTCATTTCAATTTAATATTTACTACTATGTGCTATGAATTTTTGGTGATTCATATGGTATTAGACAATGATTTAATATTTTATTTTTGCAATTTTTTGGGTAAAAGTTGGGATATGGATATTTGAGATATTTATGCATGTTCTATTGTAGGTAACAAATTCGGATATATGAATGCGAATACGAATATTTCATTTTGATATCCGTTATGTATCGGGATATGAAAATATAAGTTCACAACCCTATGATTCGTATTCGCTGGAAATTAGAACTGATAATAAACTTAAACTGCTGCCTTACGGCTGACTTAGGCTCCTCTAGAATCAATAAACAAAGCTACATTTAGTAGAAGTAGGTAGTTTTGAAATCATATTTATTGAAAAGGTAGTTGTGAAATCATCAAGCAAGTTGTTGCTATTAGGATTTAATATTAATTAAACTTTCATTTGTTTGCGGTTGTCAATATATTTGATGTAATTGTAAACAAATAGGTATTAGAGGTTACAAATATACCTTTTTTTACTAAACCAATTACTCCATGTCTAGCAAATAAAGTTGAAAGTTTAAATAATTGACACAAGGCAATCATATTTGATATGATGTAGCATATACTTTGTAATCTTATTTATTTATTAATAAAAGAATTGATTTTCTTAAAAGGCATTTTACATTATCTACATGGTGCTGTTATATTAAATGTGATAAACCCATAGTTTTGAGCAATGCTTTTAGAATCATGATGGTGATCATACTAATGAGATCTAAATTCTAGATAGCTCACAAACTAAAATCGTTCCTAATCGTTGGATTACTAAAAAGGGGATTAGTAAATCCGGATAGATTAGTACATACGTTGTTTGCTCTTAGGAAGAGGATGATTGATCTCATAATCATTTGTGTGGAGACACTAAAGCAAGTATGTAGGTGCTTATTGGAGAACAAGTACACTGAACGTGACCCGCTAAGGAATACCTAATGGAGTTTTACTCGTCTGTCAATAGGAATTCCTCTAGTGATAGTAGTAAAAGTGATGCTTGGACTTGATATCATCATAGTATCTTGTGTATGATGAATTATACTTTGACATGTCCCTTAAGACCTTTAGGGTATATCAAAGGGTATGATTGGGTATAATAAGTTGTACATGGAGATAGGTGAATGATCAACAAAGAATCTACCACTTCTAGTAAAAGGAGAGAATGTCCTATGTGATTCGATAAATGACGACTCAGAAGTCTTTGGCCAAAGCAGAATGAAAATAGAAAGGAGTTTATAATTTGCATTAATCAGTGTTGTGCATTTCAGAATCGAAATACATATAATTAAATAAAATAAGACTTGACAGTAATTCCATGTCTTATATTTAATTGGAACATTGTATGGTAGAAGGATTGAATTGTACGGTAACTATTTACTGAAAGGTTCTTTTGTGATTAATGTTGAAATCTATATTATCTAGAAAGTCGTTGATCGCTAAGGGGGATTACCCTTATTGTAGAATAAATATTATTTATTTAAATGAATTAAATATTTTAATTTATTTATTTAAATAAGATTAGAATTGTTCTAATTGATTTATTCACAACCGGTTTAATATGGAGAACCTAAAGGGTCACACCGCAAAAGAAAAATATTTATTTAAGAAGTAAATGGCATAATTATAATAATAAGTTAAGTGTATTTAATTTAATCTATGGAGATAGAATAAATTAAATAGCTTAATATTTATTATTTAATATTTTGGAAATATTAAATATAAATTAATAAGAGGAGTCTTATTATTATTATTACTATTACTATTATTTAATTCTTAATAGGGATTGAGAATTAATTAATAGAAGTACTCTCTCATAAATTCCTAATTGAATTAGGAGTTTAATTAATTAAAAGAGTTTAATTAAAATAAAAAACCCTAATCCTAAATAGTTTAGGAGGGTTCCTTATATCTATAAATAAGAGGAGTCTTATCATGATTTGGGGTTACACGATTAGACAGTTAGACTGTTAGACAATTTACACACTCTTCCATGAGAATTGGAGAGAGAGAGTACTTGCAATTTCTATAGAGATAGAAACTAGGGTATTGCCAACACCCATCTTCTTGAATAACTATTATTCCTTGGTGGATCACCTCTAGAGGCCAAACACTTGGGTGGTTAACGTTGATCAAAGGAAGGAATTAATCGGTGAAATTCAAGGAGAACGCGAATGATTTGGAGGTGAACTCGTACCTGTGGAAGCATGGTTCTACAAGGGTATGATTCTAATACTTTATCTCTTTCTTTTAATTAATAATTGAGCACATAGATGATCATGGTGGTGGTTTGTATGAAAAATTTTAAAATCCATTTTATCGCGCTTCCGCACTATTTATGTAATTTGATTGCATGTTCGCGCTATGTACAAACCTAGCAGTGGTATCAGAGCCTAACCTTGCGCTAATTATCGATTATTATAATTCCATGTATGTATGGGTATGCGATTGGATCGATTTTCTAAGCAAAGAAAATAATTTTTGAACTCTGCTACGCGGCGCGACCGCGCCGCTTCCAGTTCATTCTAGAGCGCGGCCGCGCATGAACCCAGAAAATGTTTCTGGGGTGCAGCTCGGCCGCGCCGCTCCTAGTTCATTTTGGAGCGCGGCCGCGCCGGTCTGCAGATTTTGAAAAAAAAAAATTATTTTGATTTTATTTATTTTCCATTAAGATAAAAGGTTTATTTTGAATTGGAATATAATTAAAATTAAAAGTTTTATTTTAACTTGGAATTGGATTCTACGTTAACTAGAATAAAGGTGTTTATTCATATGTGAAATATGATTCCATGTTTCCTAGAATAAATGAATTTATTCATATATGGAATATGATTCCATGTTTCCTAGAATAAAGGAGTTTATTCACATATGGAATAGGATTCCATGTTTCCTAAAAAATAAAGATGTTTATTTTGATAAGGAATATGATTCAACATATTTTATTTTCTAACAATTTTAAGTTAAAAATAAAGGTGTTTATTTTAAACTTAAAATTGGTTTCCATATTAATTAAAATAAAGGTATTTTATTTTGATTTGGAATTTGATTAAAAATAAAGGAGTTTATTTTTATTCAAAATTGGATAAAATAAAATAAATAAGTTTATTATGGTTTAAATTTTGATTAAAATAAAGGAGTTTATTTTGTTTCAAAATTGGATTTCTAGTAAACTTTTAATTGCCCATTAATTGATATCAATGCATATATGGAATGATTTTATTATTCATGAGATGAATGTTATTTATTGATACATATGGAGATATGTATGATAATAAATAGGGATTGATTATGGACTACTGACCAATGTGTGATTGGATTTATTTTAGTGGATGTTTGAATGAATGGGTTTTTTATAAATGGGGTCTGCGTACCTCGTCTTTTCTAATTTTTCTTAATATAAATTCTATCTCCCTCCTATGTACTTCCCCTTGACTGCTGATCAAGGTTTCTATTTATTGTAAATAGTTTATGTAATAGGTTTAGTTAGAATTACTTGAAGAATTGGAGACAAAGGAGCAAGGAGCACTTGAAGACCCGTTTGTAATGGAGCCCGGGTTTAAATATAATAGTTATATTTAAATTTAATTCTTGCACCCTAGGTTTGACCTTTTGGTTCACTTGGTGGCTCTAGTGAACCAAACTAGAATAAAAGTCCATAATCAATCCGGGTAGAATATAGTATTCTATATGTGCATGCTTACTATGTATATATTATATATTATGCAACATGCTTCGCATGTTAAATAATATGACGTGTATTTTATATATATATATATATATATATATGTGCATGCGCGCTAAACAAGATGAGACAAATAATAACAAACCCCTCAAAGAAATTATATTAAGTCCTAAGCGTTCAAAGATATTTGGAATATCGAACGTCGCCTTCTAGCATGGTAAAGCAATAGAGTATTAAATATTTAATATGAGTTTGTTGTGCACACACAAGGCGAGTATTGAATATTTAAGATGTTGTTTTATCACATTTGATGCTTATTAAGGAATTGAACATTACTACTTTGTTGTGCACACACAAAGGCGGTCTTTTTCTCTTCACATATATGGAAGTGCTAGATTGGACTTAACTTAGATTATTTTAGTTCGGATGTGCACACACTTGACCATTATAATCTAAGAGGCAAAATACAAGGAGTTACATAGTGATGTAATTGACAATAGTTGTCTACTTATTTATTTATATATAGTTTGTTGTGCACACACAAGGCTATATACATTTGAAATGGGATCCTTATTCTCACTAGCAAATCTTTAATTAGAATTGCCGAACTATATAATGAGGATAATATAGTTTGATGTAAATAGTGAGATACCAATTTAAAATAAAGACCTAATTTATTTTGGTAATTAATTAAATGAATGTATGCTAAAATGTTGTTAAATTACAAATTCATTTACAGAATTTTACGATGTTTAATTCACTATCACTGCGGAGTATATTAGATGCTAATTAACCGGACCGAATTACACGGACTGGTTAAAGAATTTGAGAATAGTTCTCAAGGCTGAAAAGCTATCTTATGTCCTTAATATGCCTATCCCTGCAATGGTTGTAGACAATGCCTCAAAGGAAGAGATTGCTACTTTTAGAAAGTGGCAAGATGATGCACAGTTGGCTCAATGCATCATGCTCGCATCCATGAGTAACGAGCTTCAGCGTCAGCATGAAACTATGGATGCTCCTACTATACTCCTGCACCTTCAAAGAGTTGAAGGGTGAGGAAAGTAGGACTATTAGATATCAGATATCTAAGGAGCTCTTCCGATCTAGAATGACCGATGGCACTACAGTATAGACAAATGTCCTAAAATGATCAATATGATTGAACAATTGGGACAACTGGGTTTTAATGGATGGAGAGTTGATCCAAGATTTGATCTTGCAATCACTTCCGGACTCTTTCTCACAAATTGTTGTGAATTTCACATGAACAAGCTATATGTCAGCCTGCCTGAGTTGCTTAATCATGTTGAAAACAGTAAAGAGTCACT
The DNA here is from genome assembly GCA_034770075.1 of Aralia elata. NCBI lineage: Eukaryota > Viridiplantae > Streptophyta > Magnoliopsida > Apiales > Araliaceae > Aralia > Aralia elata. The sequence continues at coordinate 50,513,954 of CM068380.1, read as the reverse complement.
TTCCAACCAAGAAAGACCAAGTCTTACTGGTAGATGATTCTTTCAGGAAGCGGAAGAGGGCCAAAGGATCTTCTTAAAAGAAGAACAATTCAAAGAAGGTAAATAGAAAGGCAAAAACAAAGGACAATAAGAACAAGACTGATGCAGATAGCAAAGGAGTTTGCTTCCACTGCAATAAGTCTGGATACTGGAAAGGAAACTGTAAGGAGAATCTTACAGGGGCTAACCAGAAGAAGCTTAGTGAAGCTTCGGTTACAGATATAGGTTTGTTCATGATTAAAATAAATCTTTCTGTAAGCCAAGGTTCTACTTGGGTATTGGATACCGGCTGTAGTTCTCACATATGCAATCTAATGCAGAGACTATGCAGAAGTAGAAAGCTAAACAAAGAGTAAGTAAATCTTATGTGTGGGAATAGAGCAAAGGTTGCTGTATTAACCATAGGAACTTATAGTTTAGCATTGCCTACGGGCAAGTCTATTAAGTTAATAAGTTGTTATTATGTTCCAGTTCTCTTTAGAAACATTATTACTTCCGTTGTTGGACAAGGAAGGTTTTGGTATTATATTTAAGAACAATTGTTGTTCTATTTATAATGATAATATTTTGTTTGAAACTGGAAGATTACTTGATAGACTTTTTATACTTGACTTACATGAAAATTATTTTGCAAATTGAACAAACTAATCAAAGAAAAGGAGATGGTCATTCAAAGAGTTGAATGTGTGTATTTGGTGAAATACAAGTCTGAATCAGTTGAAAGGTTCAAAGAATTCAGAAGTGAAACATATTTGACAAAGTATTAAGATTCTTTGATCAGATCGAAGAAAGAATACTTGTGCAATGAGTTTCTAGATCATCTCAAAATGATATTTTCTCATAATGGACACCTCCTGATACGCAATCATTGATTGGTGTATCTGAAAGGAGAAATTGTGCCTTGTTCGACATGGTATAGTCCATGATGATTTTTTACCGACATTCTAGTATCCATCTGGGGTTATGCCCTAGAAACGGCTGCATATCTACAAAATAAGGTAACCTCAAAATCCGACCCTAAGACTCCATAAAAGTTATGGATAGGGAGGATTCCTAATATTAAGTATGTTAAGATAAGGGGTTGTCCAACTTATGCGAAAAAGTTTCAAATATAAGTTTGGGACAAAATCTGACAAGTGCAGACTTGTGGGATATCCTAAAGAAAGTTTAGGGTATTATTACTATAATCCTACACGCTGTCTTCTTAGATAAAGGTGTTTATCATTGAAGGAGCTAGTGGGAGGGTAATAGATCTTGAAAGAGTTCAAGAACCAAAAAGCACTTTAAGTCGAACCGAGGAACCTGTAGATAGACCTATTGTACCACAACCGAATCGTAAATCTGGAAGAGTACCGAAGATACCTGGGAGGTATGGATTCATCATAGAGGATGATGATGAGGTACGCATCATAGAGGATGATGAGGTACGCATCATAGAGGATGATGATCCAGTTATATACGATGAGGCAATGAGTAGTAGACACTCAGAGAAATGGTAGATGGCCATGAAATCTAAAATGGACTCCATATATGAGAACCAAGTATAGACTCTGGTTACTCCACAAAAGGGAAAAGTGCCTAGAGTGTGAATATGGGTCTTTAAGAGAAAGACTGGGGTAAATGGCAAGGTGGAGACCTATAAGACCAGACCTGTTTAAAAGGTTTTTCAAGTCAAGGAGTTGACTGTAATAAAACCTTATTACCAGGTAATGCTCAAGTCCATTTGGATTTTGCTTGTGGTTAGAGCTTATTAGATCTGGCAAAATGGATGTGGAGACGTCCTTCCTCAATGAAGACTTGAGGAGAATGTACGTATGATACAGCCAGAGGAATTTGTTTCAAAGGTTGAAGCAAATCATGTATATAAGCTGCAATGATCCATTTATGGATTGAAGCAAGCTTCTCAAAGATGGAACCATTCATTTTGATGAGACAATCAAAAGAGTTTGATTTTATCAAAAATGAGAATGAAACTTGTGTGTACAAAAGGGTCAGTGGGAGCGCTGTGATATTCTTGGTATTATATGTTGATATACTACTGACAAAGAATAACACACCAATGCTACAATCAGTAAAGATAACGTTGTCTAAACATTCCTCCATGAATGACTTGGTAGGAGCATCCTATAAATTGGGGGTATAAATCTATATAGATAGATTTAAAAGGATGTTCGGCTTGACCCAAGGAACGTATATTCATTTGATGCTAAAGGCGTTTAGCATGGCAAACTCCAAGAGAGATCTCATGATGATGAGCCATGGAGTGAATCTCTCTAAAATTGTCCCCAATTGAAAGAGAGATCGCATGAGTTACTATCATGTATAAAATGAATATACTAGGCTTGATATTGATCAATCATATTCTGGAGAAGATCACTGTAAGACAGTGATAAACATCTTTAAGTACTTAACCGGTACTGAATATATGATTATGATTCATGGTAGGTCTGAATTAAAATTAAAAGGCTAAACAGACTCAAGTTTTTCAGACTGACCAAGACGATAACAAATCCACTTTAGGGTAAACGTTACCTTGAAAGGTGGTGCAGTGAATTGGAAAGGTTCCAAACAGCAAAGTGTTGTTGGTTTAGTGACAAAGACAAAGTATATAGCTGTAAATGAAGTTGCAAGTTGATTATTTGGATGAAAAGTTCATCACAGAACTAGGAATAGTTCTTAAGTCTCATCTTGGATTCAAACATGTGTTGCAGCACTTTTATTTGATTAGTGGAACCATTGAAAGAGGAGAAGTCACTATAGAGATAATGGACTCTCAAGAACGACATTGCAAATCCATTTACTGAAGCTTTATCCAAACAGCAGGATGATCGTCATTTAGAGAAGAAGGGTATTAGATACCATGCCGATTGGCTTTAGTGCAAGTGGGAGATTGAAAGTAGTATGCACACAAGCCAATCATATTTGATATGATATAGCATATACTTTGTAATCTTATTCGGTTATTAAAGGCATTTTACTTTATCTGCATGGTGCTGTTATATTAAATGTGATAAACCCATAGTTTTGAGCAATGCTTTTAGAATCATGATGGTGATCATGCTAATGAGATCTAAATTCTAGATAGCTCACAAACTAAAATAGTTCCTAATCGATGGATTACTAAAAAGGGGATTAGTAAATCCGGATAGATTAGTACATACGTTGCTTGCTCTTATAAAGAGGATGATTGATCTCATAATCATTTGTGTGGAGACACTAAAGCAAGTATGTAGGTGCTTATTAGAGAATAAGTTCACTGAACGTGGCTCACTAAGGAATACCTAATGGAGTTTTACTCGCCTGTCAATAGGAATTCCTCTAGTGATAGTAGTATAAGTGATCCTTGAACTTGAGATCATCATAGTATCTTGTGTATGATGAATTATACTTTGACATGTCCCTTAAGACCTTTAGGGTATATCAAAGGGTATGATTGAGTATAATAAATTGTAAATAGAGATAGGTGAATGATCAACAAAGAATCTACCACTTCTAGTAAAAGGAGAGAATGTCCTATGTGTTTCGATAAATGACGACTCAGAAGTCTTTGGCCAAAGCAGAATGAAATTAGAAAGGAGTTTCTAATTTGCATTAATCAGAGTTGTGCATTTAAGAATCGAAATACATATAATTAAATAAAATAAGACTTGACAGTAATTCTATGTCTTATATTTAATTGGGACATTGTATGGTAGAAGGATTGAATTGTACGGTAACTATTCACTGAAAGGTTCTTTTGTGATTAATGTTGAAATCTATATTATCTAGAAAGTCGTTGATCGTTAAGGGGGCTTACCCTTATTGTAGAATAAATATTATTTATTTAAATGAATTAAATAGTTTAATTTATTTATTTAAATAAGATTAGAATTGTTCTAATTGATTTATTCATAACCGGTTTAATATGGAGAACCTAAAGGGTCACACCGCAAAAGGAAAATATTTATTTAAGAAGTAAATGACATAATTGTAATAATAAGTTAAGTGTATTTAATTTAATCTATGGAGATAGAATAAATTAAATAGCTTAATTTTTATTATTTAATATTTTGAAAATATTAAATATAAATTAATAAGAGGAGTCTTATTATTATTATTACTATTACTATTATTTAATTCCTAATAGGGATTGGGAATTAATTAATAGAAGTACTCTCTCATAAATTTCTAATTGGATTAGGAGTTTAATTAAAATAAAAAACCCTAATCCTAAATAGTTTAGGAGGGTTCCCTATATCTATAAATAAGAGGAGTCTTATCATGATTTGGGGTTACACGGTTAGACAGTTGGAATGTTAGACAATTTATACACTCTTCCATGAGAATTAGAGAGAGAGAGTACTTGCAATTTCTATAGAGATAGAAACTAGGGTTTTGCCAACACCCATCTTCTTGAATAACTATTATTCCTTCGTGGATCACCTCTAGAGGCCAAACACTTGGGTGGCTAACGTTGATCAAAGGAAGGAATTAATCGGTGAAATTCAAGGAGAACGCGAAGGATTTGGAGGTGAACTCGTACCTGTGGAAGCATGGTTCTACAAGAGTATGATTCTAATACTTTATCTCTTTCGTTTAATTGATAATTGAGCACATGGATGATCATGGTGATGGTTTGTATGAAAAATTTTAAAATCCATTTTATCGCGCTTCCGCACTATTTATGTAATTTGATTGCATGTTCGCGCTATGTACAAACCTAACATCGTGTTCTCCTCGAATTCCACCGATGAGATTCCTCCCTTTGATCAACGTTAGCCACCCAAGTGTTTGGCCTCTAGAGGTGATCCACCAAGGAAGAATAAGTATTCAAGAAGTTAGGTATTGGCAAAACCCTAGTTTTTATCTTTATAGAAATTTGTAAGTGCTCTCCACAATCCAATGCAAAAGTGTGTAACTCTAATCTATGATAAGACTCCTCTTATTTATAGATGTAGGAATAACCCTTCCCTAAACTATTTAGGATTAGGGTTTCTATTATAATTAAACTCTTTTAATTAATTATGCTCCTAATCCAATTAGAAATTTATGATAGAGTACTTCTATTAATTAATTCTCAATCCCTATTAGGAATTAAATAATAGTAATAGTAATAATAATAATAAGACTCCTCTTATTAATTTATATTTAATATTTCCAAAATATTAAATAATAAATATTAAGCTATTTAATTTATTCTATCTCCATAGATTAAATTAAATACACTTAACTTATTATTACAATTATGTCATTTACTTCTTAAATAAATATTTTTCCTTTTGCGGTGTGACCCTTTAGGTTCTCCATATTAAACCGGTTGTGAATAAATCAATTAGAACAATTCTAATCTTATTTAAATAAATAAATTAAACTATTTAATTAATTTAAATAAATAATATTTATTCTACAATAAGGGTAAGCCCCCTTAGCGATCAACGACTTTCCAAATAATATAGATTTCAACATTAATCACAAAAGAACCTTTCAGTGAATAGTTACCGTACAATTCAATCCTTCTACCATACAATGTCCCAATTAAATATAAGACATGGATTTACTGTAAAGTCTTATTTTATTTAATTATATGTATTTCGATTCCCAAATGCACAACTCTAAATAATGCAAATTAGAAACTCCTTTCTAATTTCATTCTGTCTTGGCTAAGGACTACTGAGTTGTCATTTATCGAATCACATAGTACGTTTCACATCTCTTACTAGACGTGGTAGATTCTTTGTTGATCATTCATCTATCTCCATACACAACTTATTATACACAATCATACCCTTTGATATATCCTAAAGGTCTTAAGTGATAGACTCCACGGCACGCTTGCGTGAGGTGATCGTCGCCCGGATCGTTTCTAATAAGTTGATAGGATGGATAGCTTGCAACACCTTAACCCCTCGCCTATATGTAGACGGTAATCTTTGTACAATTGCTTGCAAATGAATTATGCGTAGGATGAACACCAACGTTACCTCGACCCCTCGCTTATATTGAAGCGGTAATCTTGGTACAATCGACGATTGATGCGGTAGAAGATACCACACACAACTATGAATGGTTGTATGATAAGTCAATTATGAATCTCTAAAGAGAACTAAGGAATACTTAGGAATTCTTCAAAGAACCACAAGTAGAGAAACAAACTCACAATAATATTGATAATCTGAAAATTGGTTCCTTCAACCATTACATCATGAAACCTATTTATACTAAGCTTGAGAACAATCTAGAATCAAACAAACCCTAAAAAAACACCATTACATAAAACAACGAACCTTATTTTGGGAAAGGAAACAATTGGTGGAAAATACCATTACTTAAAACATGGAACCTTGTTTTAGGGAAGGAAACAATTGGTAGAAAACACCATTACTTAAAACATGGAACCTTGTTTTAGGGAAGGGAACAATTGGTGGAAAATATCATTACCTAAAACATGGGACCCTGTTTTGGGGAAGGAATCCCGCAACCCAAGAATGTTAGTTTTTAGCAACAGTGAAGTCTATTGCGGTGCTTTGGGTACACTTGCTATCAATATGTTTATGATCTTCGTGTACTTGTATCCCGTCTCTACGTTCTTCGTACTTGTTCCAACCTTGTTCCATAATTCATGAATCATCCCGTTAAGTCCTTTTTTGAGACGTTTAGCCTGAGTTCTCGTAATGGGTCCAAGTGGTTTATGCAATGGATTCGCTTGGGTTTCGTCATGGGCTTCTAAGCTAAGGATGTCCTCATCATACCTCTCCTCTTGAAAAGGATTTGTCCTCAAATCTTCACCTACATTAAACAGACTTAGATCAGAAACATTGAAAGTTGCACTAACAGTATACTCACTGGGTAAATCCAATTTGTAAGCATTGTTGTTAATGCGTTCAAGCACTTGAAATGGACCATCTCCTCTTGGAAGTAGTTTCGAACGCCTTTGATCAGGAAATATTTCCTTATGCAAGTGTAGCCACACCCAATCTCCTGGTTCGAAGATTACTTGACGCCGACCCTTATTGGCCTGTTTGGCATATTGGTCCGTCCTCTTCTCAATGTTGAGTCTTGCCTTCTCATGTATCTGCTTAACAAAATCAGCTTTGTTTTTGCCATCCATGTTAGTATACTCGGAAACAGGCAATGGTGATAAATCCAATGGTGTTAAAGGATTAAAGCCATACATAATTTCAAAAGGTGAGAATTTAGTAGCAGAGTGAACAGACCTATTATAAGCAAACTCAACATGTGGTAGACATTCTTCCCAAAGCTTAATATTCTTTTTAATGATAGCTCTCAATAATGCAGATAGAGTTCTATTTACTACTTCCGTTTGACCATCTGTTTGTGGATGACAAGTAGTTGAAAACAACAATTTAGTTCCTAATTTACACCACAATGTCTTCCAAAAATAGCTCAAGAATTTAGCATCTCTATCCGAAACAATTGTTCGGGGCATGCCATGCAAACGCACAATGTCTCTAAAGAATAAATCAGCAACATGGGATGCATCATCAGTTTTGTCACATGGGATAAAGTGTGCCATTTTTGAAAACCTATCCACGACCACAAATATAGAATCATGACCATGCTTAGATCTAGGTAAACCCAATACAAAGTCCATAGACAAGTCAATCCAAGGTTCATTCGAAATAGGCAATGGTGTGTATAACCCATGGGGTTGAACATGAGATTTAGCTTGACGACATGTAATGCATCTATCACAAATTCTTTCCACATCTCGTTTCATATAGGGCCAATAGAAATGTTCTTTTATAACATATAAAGTCTTATTAACACCAAAATGTCCCATCAAACCACCTCCATGTGATTCTCGAACCAATAATTCACGTAAAGAACATGCAGGTATACATAATCGATTTTCATGAAACAAGAATCCATCCATCTTGAAGTATTTACCTACAACATTTTTTTTCACAATTTTTAAACTCTTCACATAAATCATGGTCATTATCATATAATTCTTTGATTTGTTCAAAACCAAGTAATTTTATGTCAAGAGTATTTAACAACACATACCTTCGCGAAAGAGCATCGGCCACGACATTTCCCTTACCTTGCTTATAACGAATGACGTATGAAAATGTCTCGATGAACTCCATCCATCGTGCATGTCTCTTGTTCAACTTGTGTTGGCCTTTCAAATATTTCAATGATTTATGATCCGTGTGAATTACAAATTCCTTAGGCCACAAGTAATGTTGCCAAGTCGCCAATGATCGAATTAAGGCATATAACTCCTTGTTATAGGTAGGATAGTTCAAAACTGCTCCACTTAATTTTTCACTGAAATATGTCACTGGCTTTCCTTCTTGCATCAACACAGCTCCAATGCCTAAACCTGAAGCATCACATTCAATTTCAAAGGTTTTAGTGAAATTAGGTAATACAAGTAAAGGATCGTTAGTTAATTTTTCTTTAATCAAATTAAACGCCTTTTCCTGTGCATCATCCCACTTGAATCCTACACTCTTTTTAATTACTTCGATGAGTGGTGTTGTGATTTCGCTGAAGTTTCTTACAAACCGTCTATAGAAACTTGCGAGTCCATGAAAGCTACGAACTTGACTAACATTCGTAGGAGTTGGCCATTCTCGGATTGCTCGTATCTTCTCATCGCCAACCTGTACTCCCTGCGTGCTGACAACAAAACCAAGAAACACAACTTAATCCGTACAAAATGTGCATTTGTCCATATTAGCGTACAATTTTTCTTTTCGAAGCACATCCAGGACAAATTTTATATGCAATGCATGCTCAACTAAATCCTTGCTGTAGATCAAGATATCATCAAAGTAGACAACTACAATTTTTCCAATGAAGGGACGCAAAACATGGTTCATTAATCTCATGAACGTGCTAGGAGCATTAGTTAAACCAAAAGGTAAGACTAACCACTCATATAACCCATATTTTGTTTTAAAAGCGGTTTTCCATTCATCTCCCTCATGCATTCTAATTTGATGATAACCACTCTTCAAATAAATTTTAGAAAATACACAAGATCCATGCAATTCATCTAACATATCATCTAACCTAGGAATGGGATGTCGATACTTTACCGTGATGTTATTTACTGCTCGGCAATCAATGCACATACGCCACTTCCCATCCTTTTTAGGCACTAAAATAACTGGAACTGCACATGGACTCATGCTTTCCCTTACGAACCCCTTGTCCATTAGCTCATCAACTTGCCTTTGCAATTCCTTTATTTCCTCGGCATTGCTTCGGTATGCCGGGCGGTTTGGAATGGTCGCGTCAGGGACAAAGTCAATTTGATGCTCAATTCCCCGAATTGGTGGTAATCCCTGTGGAAGTTCCTCGGGAAATACATCCTGATAATCCTGTAAAAGAGCAGAAACAAAACTAGGCAAAGAAGGATTATTAGCGTTAGTATTTAAAAGTGCCTCCTTATACCGAAGTATAATCATTGGCTTTTTAGAATCCAAAGCTCGCCTTACATCACTCCTTTTTGCAAAAATATTTGTTTTTCTCTCTTCTCCTTTCTTTTTTTCTTTCTCTTTTATTTTTTTGTTTTCTTGATTTCTCTGTAAATGCATTTGATCCTCATGCACCTGTTTTGGTGACATAGGACACAAGGTAACTTTCCTTTGATTGTGAACAAAAGAGTACTCATTAGTAAAACCATCGTGTTTTACTCGCCGATCGAACTGCCAAGTTCTCCCAAGTAGTAAGTGACCCGCCTGCATAGGAACTACATCACATAGAATCTCATCGACATACTTCCCAATTGTAAACGGAACTGATACTTGCTTGGTTACTTTGATGTCGCCGTTGTTATTGGATGAGGATGTTTTGAAGTTGTAAGTCCCAATTTCTCCACCATAGCGATACTTGCAACATTTTTACAGCTCCCACCATCAATCATGACACAATAGATCTTACCATTTACCATGCATCTAGTATGAAATAGATTTTCTCTTTGTTCACTGCTTTCTTTTTTTACCTGTGTACTAAGCATTCTTCGAGTAACCAACACTTTACCATGCATAACAACCTCCTTATCTTCCTCTAATGATGGCATAGAGTCATTGTCACTATCTTCTTCCTCGGTTTCCATTTCTCCATTATCAAGCAATAACATAGTTCTTTGATTTGGGAAATGATTTGCAATATGTCCTCTGCCTTGACATTTAAAGCATACAATATCTCGATTACGACTAGTAGAAGGTTGATTGGTTTTACCTTGCAATCCCTGAATAGTCGCTCCTTGCTTGATTTCTGTTTTTGGTTTGAAAACAGTTGGTTTTTCCATGCGTCTCACATTATTGGGCTTCCATGATGATCCTGTGGTAGGATTTATTCGCTGGCCACCTCTCCTCTTAAGCTGCTTTTCTATTTTGATAGCCATGTGCACCATATCTTCCAATACCACATAGTGTTGACGCTCCACCAAATCTGCAATTTCCCAATTTAACCCTGCTGAAAATTGGGCCATGGTTGCCTCATTATCCTCGTCGATGTTAGCCCTAGACATTAACATCTCCATCTCCTTAAAGTAGTCCTTCACACTCTTACTTCTCTGTCTCAAGTTTTATAAATTTCGAAACAGATCTCGGTAGTAGTGGCTTGGCATAAACCTCTTTTTCATTATAGCTTTCATTTCTGCCCAAGTCTCTATTGGACGCTCTCTACACCTCCTTCGGCTGGTCATCAAATGATCCCACCAAGTAACCGCATAATCTGAAAATTCTGTAGCGGCAATTTTAACTTTCTTGAGATCCGAGTAGCTGTGACAATCAAATATCCATTCCATTTTCTTCTCCCACTCTAAGTATGCCTTGGGATCACTCCTGCCTTGGAATGTGGCAATTTTCATTTTGATGCTATCGAGGTTGTTGTCCTCTCGATTTCGGCCGCCTCTATCCCTTGGAAAATGTCTCCTAGGGATAAAGTCAGTTTCTCGATCCTCTTCCTCGCTAAACCTTTCATCATAGTAATTTGTCTCCTCTAGCCTAACTTCCTTTTGTTGGGCCTTTCCCTTTGGGCACCCACCCGGAGGGATTTGAGTTTGTTCCCCTCGAGTGTCACTCAATTGATCGATGCGATCATGCACTTGCTCCATAGCCATTCCTAACTGTTGGGAAAATTCTTTCATCATTGCATCCATCGTGAGTTTTGGGTCAAAATTCGATGTAGAAGGTTCATTTTCAATTGCCTTATCTCTTGTGTCAGACATATTTTCTGCAAAACAAAGGTTAGTAGAAAACAAGTTCCTCACCACTCCCTTACGTGTTTCGCTCAAACAATGTATTACACAAATATGAAACGCTCGTGTATCACACTAATGACTTTTACCCTCTAGTAATCTCACTACTCTTGCATTTTTTCGCTCGTAGTTCTCTCTAATAGGTTCTTTTTGAATTCACACAAATATTACCTCAATTTTCCAATTTCAATCCAATAAGAACTTATCAAGAATACAATATAGAAGGTATGGCTCTCGGAATACCAACAAGACTTCACAATCGTCAAATATGATTCTTTGTAAATGAAATCCAAATAATAGCAATCAACAATAATAATTTTCTGCAATATATTTTCTGCAGTGTTTTTTTTTGCAGTTTTTTTGTGTGACTAAAATCCAACAATAAAAGTAAAGATAAGTAACTTAATAGGAACTTAGCTTTGATACCAAATGATAGACTCCACGGCACGCTTGCGTGAGGAGGTCGTCGCCCGGATCGTTTCTAATAAGTTGATAGGATGGATAACTTGCAACACATTAACCCCTCGCCTATATGTAGACGGTAATCTTGGTACAATTGCTTGCAAATGAATTATGCATAGGATGAACACCAACGACACCTCGACCCTGCGCTTATATTGAAGCGGTAATCTTGGTACAATCGACGATTGATGCGGTAGAAGACGCCACACATAATTATGAATGGTTGTATGATAAGTCAATTATGAATCTCTAAAGAGAACTAAGGAATACTTAGGAATTCTTCAAAGAACCACAAGTAGAGAAACAAACTCACAATAATATTGATAATCTAAAAATTGGTTCCTTAAACCATTACATCATGAAGCTTATTTATACTAAGCTTGAGAACAATCTAGAATCAAACAAACCCTAAAAAAAACACCATTACATAAAACAACGAACCTTGTTTTGGGAAAGGAAACAATTGGTGGAAAACACTATTACTTAAAACATGGAACCTTGTTTTAGGGAAGGAAACAATTGGTAGAAAACACCATTACTTAAAACATGAAACCTTGTTTTAGGGAAGGGAACAATTGGTGGAAAACACCATTACCTAAAACATGGGACCCTGTTTTGGGGAAGGAATCCCGCAATCCAAGAATGTCAGTTTTTAGCAACAGTGAAGTCTATTGCGGTGCTTTGGGTACACTTGCTATCAATATGTTTATAATCTTCGTGTACTTGTATCCCGTCTCTACGTTCTCCGTACTTGTTCCAACCTTGTTCCATAATTCATGAATCATCCCGTTAAGTCCTTTTTTGAGACGGTTAGCCCGAGTCCTCGTAATGGGTCCAAGTGGTATATGCAATGGATCCGCTTGGGTTTCGTTATGGGCTTCTAAGCTAAGGATGTCCTCATCATTAAGGGACATGTCAAAGTATAACTCATCATACACAAGATACTATGATGATCTCAAGTCCAAGGATCACTTGTACTATGATCACTAGATAAATTCCTATTGACAGGCGAGTAAAACTCCATTAGGTATTCTTAGCGAGCCACGTTCAGTGAACTTATTCTCCAATAAGCACCTACATACTTGCTTTAGTGTCTCCACACAAATGATTATGAGATTAATCATCTTCTTCCTAAGAGCAAGCAACGTATGTACTAATCTATCCGGATTCACTAATCCCCTTTTTAGTAATCCAACGATTAGGAACATTTTTTTTAGTTTATGAGCTATCTAGAATTTAGATCTCATTAGCATGATCACCATCATGATTCTAAAAGCATTGCTCAAAACTATGGGTTTATCACATTTAATATAACAACACTATATAGATAATATAAAATGCCTTTTAAGAAAATCAATTCTTTTATTAATAAATGAATAAGATTACAAAGTATATGCTACATCATATCAAATATGATTGGCTTGTGCGCATACTACTTTCAGTGAATTCTAAAGAGAGAAAAGCCAGAAGGTTTGAACAAGGCTTAAAACCTTGGCTTTATAACAAATTGTATGTACTACAAATTGGATTGTTTGGAACTATTCTTGAGAAAGCAAAAATAGTTGAAGGAGGAAGTGAGGAAGTGAGGCACTAAGCCTCCATAATAAGGAAAGAAAGAATAAAGGAAAGGCAGAAGGGCCCTTCAAGTCAGAAGGAGACAGTGGAAATAGTAAGAAAAGGAAATGGAATAATTTTGGGAACACTAGAAATAATCAGGAAAATCAGAAAAGGAAATTTGAAGCCTGCAAGAATTGTGGAAAAAATCACACTGGGGTGTGTCTAAAAGGGAAAACTGTATGTTACAACTATGGGCAGGAGGGACACAGCCTAACTGCCCCAATCAAAGAAAGAATTCTGGATGTTTTATTTGTGGGTCAGTGGATCACATGGCTAAAAACTGTCCGACGAAAGGAACAGATGGGGGAAAAAGTAGTAAGGGGAATAGCAGCGAAAAAGAGACTACAACAGGTCCAGATCTGCAAAATAGTTCAACCGCTAGAACTTTTAATATGACGGTACAAGATGCAGTTACTTCAAAGGATGTAGTTTCAAATATTGTTCCGATCAACAATATAAATGCTTATGTGTTGTTTGATTCAGGAGCAACCTGTTCTTTTGTGTCATATAAATTTGCTAAATAGTTAAATATACCTTTAGCGAATTTAGAAACCCCCATAAATATAGAAGTCGCTAATAAAGAAGTAATTCTTGTAGAACACGTCTATAGGAATTGTTGGGTTAAAATAAGGGAGCGTGAGTTGAGCGTAAACTTGATTCTGATTCAGTTGGTGGAGTTCGATATAATTTTGGGAATAGACTGGTTATTTAATCAGGGGGCAATGATAGATTGCCAAAAGAAGTTAGTAAGCCTTAAACCTGCAAAAAAGTCAAAGGTAATATTTTACGGTAGCAAATCGCCAAGACAGTCTCGTTGTTTAATAAAGATGAAAGCAAAGAAGTTGTTACAAAAAGGTTGTGTGGGATATCTAGCGTACGTGATGGATACCCAATAAGTCAGAGCAGATATGAATCAGATTGCAGTAGTGAATGAGTTCGCGGATATTTTCTCAAATAATTTACCAGGTCTGCCACCGGACAGAGAAATCAAATTTGTTATTGATGTAGTGCTCGCTGATGTCGTTTGGTTTGACAAATGCGTCAGCCGCATTTATGGATATGATGAACAAGGTGTTTAAGCAGTATTTGGATAAGTTTGTAGTAATGTTCATAGATGATATCCTCGTGTATTCTAAGACACAGGAGGATCATGCTGAACACTTGAGAATAGTGTTGGAAACACTAAGAAGAGAAAAGTTGCATGCAAAATTCACTAAATGTTAATTCTGGTTAGAAAGAGTTCAATTTTTGGGACACATGATCGACAAAGATGGTATATCCGTGGATCCAGCAAAAGTAGAAGCAGTAATGGGTTGGCAACAACCGAAGACGCCGACCGAAGTGCGTAGTTTCTTAGGGTTAACGGGTTACTATCAGAGATTTATTTAAGATTTTTCAAAGATAGCTACCCCGTTAACTAACTTGACAAGGAAAACTGTGAAATTTGTGTGGTCGGAAAAATGTGAACAGAGTTTTCAAAAACTCAAGAAAAGATGCCAATATTGTCTTTACCAGATGAGCCAGGAAATTTTGTTGTGTATAGTGATGCATCACATAACGGACTAGGATGCATGCTTATGCAACACAGGAAGGTCATTGTATACGCATCACGATAGCGGAAAGATTACGAGAAGGGATATCTTACTCATGATCTGGAATTGGCGGCTATAGTTTTTGCCTTGAAAATTTGAAGGCATTATCTGTACGGAGAGAAATGTGAGATATATATAGATCATAAAAGTCTGAAATATATTTTCACACAGAAAGAATTGAATATGAGACAAAAAGATGGTTAGAGTTGATTAAGGATTATGATTGTGAAATCCTTTATCACCCAGGAAAAGTAAATTTTGTGGCCGATGCCTTAAGTAGAAAGGGTCGAGATAAATTGATGTTGTTAACAACTCAAGACGAGTTAGTAATACCAATGGAGAGAATGGAATTGGAAGTAAAATTTCCACAAGAATCACAAGGAAAATTATATATAATGGAGACTTGTCCAACGTTGTTGGATAAGGTCAAAGAAGCACAACTTAAAGACGAGGAGTGTGAGAAGCTAAGAGAGATGATTCCCAAAGGGAAAGGAAGTAAATTTTAACTCGATAATAATGGAGTAATCAGATTTGAAGGAAGAATTTGGATTCCAGCAATACCAAAACTAAAAGAGGAAATTTTACAAGAGACCCATTGTTGGAGGTATACGATTCATCTCGAAAGTATAAAGATGTATCAAGACCTCTGATAACACTTTTGGTGGCCAAATATGAAAAGAGAAGTCGTGGAATGCGTCGGTCGATGTTTGACCTGCCAGAGAATTAAGGCTGAACATCAGAAACCAAGTGGGTTACTCCAACCATTAGAAATTCCTGAATAGAAATGGGAGAATATCACGATGGACTTTGTAGTAGGACTTCCGAGTACACAAAAAGGATTCAATGTTATATGGGTTATAGTTGATCGATTAATGAAGTCGGCACACTTTTTCCCAATCAAGATTACGTATAACCTAGATTAGTTAGCTAAACTCTATATTAAGGAAATTATTTCCCGACATGGAATGCCGATTTTGATTGTGTCAGACAGAGATTTGAGGTTCACATCGAATTTTTAGAAAAGCTTACAAGATCACATGGGGACGCAGCTGAAGTTGAGTACAGCCTATCATCCTCAGACTGACGGACAAAGTGAAAGAATAATACAGACTTTAGGAGATATGCTAAAAGCCTGTATTATAGATTTTAAAGGAAGTTGGGACGATCACTTACCTATAGTAGAGTTTGCCTGCCACAACAGTTACCATGTTAGTATAGGCATGCCGCTTTATGAAGCGTTGTATGGAAGAAAGTGCAGAACCCCACTGTGTTGGGATGAGGTAGGAGAATGTCATCTTCTAGGACCAGAGTTAGTACAACAAACTGTAGAAGTCGTCAAGTTAATACGTACGTGGCTCATAATGGCTCAAGATTGTTAGAAAAATTATGCAGATCAGCATCGACAAAAGACAAATTTTGAAGTCGAGCCGCACGTATGTTTGAAAATATCCTCGTGGAAGGGAAAAATTCGTTTTGGAAAGAATGGAAAGTGGAGTCCCCGATTTATAGGATCATTTCAAGTTTTAAGAAGGATCGGAGAAGTAACCTATGAAGTATCGTTGCCTCCAGAATTAGAACACGTTCATAATGTGTTTCACGTGTTAGTCTTACGACCATATAAGCCAGATTATAAGCACGTGATAGAATACGAGCCTATCCAGTTCGAAAAGGACTTAACATATGAAGAGATTCCTATTCAGATAATTGATAGGAAAGAACAAGTCCTAAGAAATAAATCAATACCTTCAGTAAAGGTAGTGTGGAAAAATCACAATGCCGAGGAGGCAACGTGGGAGTTAGAAGAAAAGATGTAGAAAAACTATCCTCATTTATTTAAGTAGTTTTGTTTTGCGATTCCGGGAACGAAATCTTTATAAGTGTTTGCCTAAATCTATACTAGCAAAATACGCAAGTATACGCAGTCCACAAGTAATAAAGTGTAAGTAGAGTATCGATCCCACGGAGAAAATCTATAATTTATAATACCAACTATCAACTTTATATTAACCCAATTTTATTAAACTATTGATTGAGGTTTTGAAATTTTTTGAATTAAATTAATCACTTCAACTAAAATTAATTACCACGAGTTTGAAAGAAGATTTTAAAGACTTAAAACTATAACTTCACTTATTGTCTCACTTTGCTCAATACACTTCCTACCACATTTTGCTAATTATTTCGGATTGTTAATCGAGAACTCATCATTATTTATGACCATCTCTTAATGTATCATAAACCAATCAACTTAAATTCACAAATGATAAATTTAAGATGAACATCCTAGTTAACTAATTCACTATATCTCTATGTGAATTACAATTAAAAATGATTTAAAGTTTGGGTTCCCTATTAGATTACATGTAGTGAATAGGTATATCTCTATCCTAAACACAAATCATGAATTCCATCATCATGTAGAAAACACAATCGCATGCTATTGTGGTCAGATTCAAATCTATACTTCATCTCTTGAATTCATATAGATTATCCAGGTAATTACTGGCCAAATAATTAAACAATTAAATATAAACCATGATAGACAATCCAATAACAATTAAAAGTAATTATGTAGGAAGCATATCAAGCAGAGCTACACAATAAGATCTATTATAGCCTTAAAAAGAAATTTAGTTCATAATTAAACTAGAATCTATCATCCACAAATTTAATAGCATTCAAAATTCAAAAGTAAAAGATAGAGAAGAGAATAAAAACTGTTGATACAATCCTTGAATCTTTCTCTAAATCCTGCATTGATTTCCTATTGTTAGCAATTTGCTTCAAGTCTTCACAATTGGCTTCCAAAACAAGGGTTTTCTAATAATACGTTCAACAACCATAAAACTGATTTAAAACAATTATTTATACTATCTGATAAAAATCATAACTAACTTAGAAGTCTAGAATTCAATTACACATTAAATTGCTTCATTTAAGTGAAAAGTCAAAGCTTGGTCAACTCCCGAACCGGCGCGACCGCGCTGGAAATAAGCCTGAATGGGGCGCGGTCGCGCTGCACTGGCAGACAATTTTTTTTAACTCTAGATATCGGCACGGCCGCGCTGCTCCCTAGTACAATTTGGGAGCGACTGCACTGCTTCACTTTCTGCACTTTTTCATTCCTTTAGTTGCTGTTTTGCTCAAGCCTCACCAAATCAATTCCCAACACATGCAATCCTACAAAATCACATAAAATGCAGGAAAAGTAACTATACACCAATAAAACAGACAGTATTTCACATAAATAGGTATCTGATTTGTAGGTATGAAACATACTCATCAAATACCCCTAAACTTAAACTATTGCTTGTCCCCAAGCAACACAATGCAACACAATGCCATGAATGCAAACTATTAACTATCATGCCTACGAATCCAACCAATAGCTAGTATGAAGATTAACTTTTAGCCTCAAAGATATCAACAAAACACTTGAAACAACAAATCCAGTTAATATGAACTAGTAATCCCAATCAATCAAAATACACACCTGTCATTAACTAAGTTTTGTGTGTGTGCTCATTAATCAATTTAACTAATCATAGTTAAAGTTTAGTCACATAACCAACTCCATAGCAAGAATAATCTGGTTCCATTTCCATTTCAGCAAATACGATAATTCCGGCTAAAACTAAGTAATCACTAAGCATGAGGGTTCTTACAAGGTTTATTTCCACCTTTATTATATCACGAGTGCGTTTTACGCTTCATCTCGTATTTATGCTTGACTGTGCAATGTCAAACTCTCTCAGGCTTTTCAAAGTCACCCTTGTAGCGAGCTTTCAATCAGTGACTCCCAAACCAGTCGACTTTAGGGCACTAGGTGTTAAGACAACCCAATGAAAGTAGTATGCACACAAGCCAATCATATTTGATATGATGTAGCATATACTTTGTAATCTTATTCGATTATTAAAGGCATTTTGTATTATCTACATGGTGCTGTTATATTAAATGTGATAAACCCATAGTTTTGAGCAATGCTTTTAGAATCATGATGGTGATCATGCTAATGAGATCTAAATTCTAGATAGCTTACAAACTTAAATTGTTCCTAATCGATGGATTACTAAAAAGGGGATTAGTGAATCCGGATAGATTAGTACATACGTTGCTTGCTCTTATGAAGAGAATGATTGATCTCATAATCATTTGTGTGGAGACACTAAAGCAAGTATGTAGGTGCTTATTAGAGAATAAGTTCACTGAACGTGGCTCGCTAAGGAATACCTAATGGAGTTTTACTCGCCTGTCAATAGAAATTCCTCTAGTGATAGTAGTACAAGTGATCCTTAGACTTGAGATCATCATAGTATCTTGTGTATGATGAGTTATACTTTGACATGTCCCTTAAGACCTTTAGGGTATATCAAAGGGTATGATTGGGTATAATAAGTTGTACATGGAAATAGGTGAATGATCAACAAAGAATCTACCACTTCTAGTAAAAGGAGAGAATGTCCTATGTGATTCGATAAATGACGACTCAGAAGTCTTTGGCCAAAGCAGAATGAAATTAGAAAGGAGTTTCTAATTTGCATTAATCAGAGTTGTGCATTTCAGAATCGAAATACATATAATTAAATAAAATAAGACTTGACAGTAATTCCATGTCTTATATTTAATTGGGACATTATATGGTAGAAGGATTGAATTGTACGGTAACTATGCACTGAAAGGTTCTTTTATGATTAATGTTGAAATCTATATTATCTGGAAAGTCGTTGATCGCTAAGGGGGCTTACCCTTATTGTAGAATAAATATTATTTATTTAAATGAATTAAATAGTTTAATTTATTTATTTAAATAAGATTAGAATTGTTCTAATTGATTTATTCACAACCGGTTTAATATGACGAACCTAAAGGGTCACACCTCAAAAGAAAAATATTTATTTAAGAAGTAAATGACATAATTGTAATAATAAGTTAAGTGTATTTAATTTAGTCTATGGAGATAGAATAAATTCAATAGCTTAATATTTATTATTTAATATTTTAGAAATATTAAATATAAATTAATAAGAGGAGTCTTATTATTATTATTATTACTATTACTATTATTTAAATCCTAATAGGGATTGAGAATTAATTAATAGAAGTACTCTCACATGAATTCCTAATTGGATTAGGAGTTTAATTTAATTAAAGGAGTTTAATTAGAATAGAAACCCTAATCCTAAATAGTTTAGGGAAGGGTTTTCCTACATCTATAAATAAGAGAAGTTTTATCATAGATTAGGGTTACACACTCTTGCATAAGAATTGTAGAGAGTACTTACAATTTCTATAGAGATAGAAACTAGGGTTTTGCCAACACCCATCTTCTTGAACAAGTATTATTCCTTGGTGGATCACCTCTAGAGGCCAAACACTTGGGTGGCTAACGTTGATCAAAGGAATGAATTTAATCGGTGGAATTCAAGGAGAACGCGAAGGAATTGGAGGTGAACTTGTACCTGAGGAAGCTAGAATTCTACAAGGGTATAATTCTTATTATCCATCTCTTTCGTTTAATTAATAATTATGCATAAAGAAAGATCCTGGTGATGGTTTGTATAAAATTTTAAAATCTGATTTTATCGCGCTTCCGCTTTATTAATGTAATTTGATTGCATGTTCGCGTTATACAAACCTAACAGTGGTATCAAAGCCAAACTTTATGCGAATTATTAATTGTTTTGATTCTGTATATACATTGATATGTGTTAAGAACAATTTAATTGGGCATAATTGTTTGTGTAAAATTATTTTATTTATTTTGTTTATTTTGATTTTATTTATTTTCAATTAAGATAAAAGGTTTATTTTGAATTGGAATATAATTAAAATTAAAAGTTTTATTTTAACTTGGAATTGGATTCTACGTTAACTAGAATAAATGAGTTTATTCACATATGGAATAGGATTCCATGTTTTCTAGAATAAAGGAGTTTATTCACATATGGAATATGATTCTATGTTTCCTTAAAAATAAAGATGTTTATTTTGATAAGGAATAGGATTTAATATATTTTATTTTCTAATAATTGGAAGTTAAAAATAAAGGTGTTTATTTTAAACTTGAAATTGGTTTCCATATTAATTAAAATAAAATGAGTTTATTTTGATTTGGAATTTGATTAAAATAAAGGAGTTTATTTTTATTCAAAAAAAATTGGATAAATTAAAATAAAAGAGTTTATTTTGATTTGGAATATGATTAAAATAAAGAAGTTTATTTTAATTGAAATTGGATTTTATGATAACTAATTAGAGTTGGAATTGGATTCCATGATAACTAATTGGAGTTGAAATTGAATTTTATACTAACTAATATTGCCCATTAAATGATATCAATGCATATATGGAATGGTTTTATTATTCATGGGATGAATGTTATTTACTGATACATATAGAGATATGTATGATAATAAATAGGGATTGATTATGGACTATTGACCAATGTGTGATTGAATTTATTTTAGTGGATGCTTGAATGTATGGGTTTTTATAAATGGGGTCTGCGTACCTCGTCGTCTCTAATTTTTTCTTAATGTAAATTCTATCTCCCTCCTATGTATTTCCCCTTGACTCCTGATCAAGGTTTTTATTTATTGTAAATAGTTTTTGTAATAGGACTAGTTAGAATTAATTTTGAAGAATTGAAGACAAATGAGCAAGGAGCGCTTGAAGACCCGTTTGTAATGGAGCTCGGGTTTAAATGTAATAGTTATATTTAAATTTAATTCTTGCACCCTAGGTTTGACCTTTTGGTTCACTTGGTGGCTCTAGTGAACCAAACTAGAATAAAAAGTCCATAATCAATCCGGGTAGAATATAGTATTCTAGATGTGCATGCTTACTATATATATATATATATATATATATATATATATATTATATTATCCAACATGCTTCGCATGTAAAATAATATGACGCGTATTTTATATATATATGTGCATGCGCGCTAAACAATATGAGACAAATAATAACAAACCCCTCAAAGAAATTATATTAAGTCCTAAGCGTTCAAAGATATTTGGAATATCGAACGTCGCCTTCTAGCATGGTAAAGCGATAGAGTATTAAATATTTAATATGAGTTTGTTGTGTCACACAATGCAAGTATTAAATATTTAAGATGTTGCTTTATCACATTTGATGCTTATACATAGACTGAACGATGCTGTTTTGTTGTGTCACACAAGGACAGTGTTTTTCTTTCGAATATATGGAAGTGCTAGGTTGGACTTAACTTGGATAATTTTGATTCGGATGTGTCACACTTGATCAAAATAATCTAATAGACAAATTAAAAGGAGTTACATAGTGATGTAATTGACAATAGTTGTCTACCTATTTATTTATATATCGTTTGTTGTGTCACACAAGGCTATATACATTTGAAATGTGGTCCTTATTCTCACTAGCAAATCTTTAATTAGATTTGTCGAACTGTATATTGAGGGTAATATAGTTTGATGAAAATAGTGGGAGATACCAATTTAAAATAAAGGCCTAATTTATTTTGGTAATTAATTAAAATGAATGTATGCTGAAATGTTGTTAAATTACAAATTCATTTATAGAATTTTACGATGTCTAATTCATTATCACTGCATAGCATATTAGATGCTAATTAACCGGACCGAATTACACG
This sequence comes from Aralia elata, assembly GCA_034770075.1. Taxonomy (NCBI): domain Eukaryota; kingdom Viridiplantae; phylum Streptophyta; class Magnoliopsida; order Apiales; family Araliaceae; genus Aralia; species Aralia elata. The sequence goes on along the minus strand of CM068380.1, from coordinate 50,491,378 downwards.
GATTGGTTAAGAAATTTGAGAATAGTTCTCAAGGCTGAAAAGCTATCTTATATCCTTAATATGCCTATCCCTGCAATGGTTGCAGACAATGCCTCTGAGGAAGAGATTGCTACTTTTAAAAAGTGGCAAGATGATGCACAGTTGGCTCAATGCATCATGCTCGCATCCATGAGTAACGAGCTTCAGCGTCAGCATGAAACTATGGATGCTCCTACTATACTCTTGCACCTTCAAGGAGTTGAAGGGTGAGGAAAGTAAGACTATTAGATATTAGATATCTAAGGAGCTCTTCCAATCTAGAATAATCGATGGCACTACAGTATAGACAAATGTCCTCAAAATGATCAATTTGATTGAACAATTGGGACAACTGGTTTTAATGGATGGAGAGTTGATCCAATATTTGATCTTGCAATCACATCCGGACTCTTTCTCACAAATTTTTGTGAATTTCACATGAACAAGCTATATGTCAGCCTGTCTGAGTTGCTTAAACATGTTGAAAACTGTAAAGAGTTACTTTTCAACCAAGAAAGGCCAAGTCTTACTGGTAGATGATTCTTCCAGGGAGCGGAAGAGGGCCAAAGGATCGTCTTAAAAGAAGAACAATTCAAAGAAGGTAAATGAAAAGGCAAAAATAAAGGACAATAAGAACAAGACTGATGCAGATAGCAAAGGAGTTTGCTTCCACTATAATAAGCCTAGATACTAGAAAGGAAACTGTAAGGAGAATCTTACAGATGCTAACCAGAAGAAGCTTAGTGAAGCTTCGGTTACAAATATAGGTTTGTTCATAATTGAAATAAATTTTTCTATAAGTCAGGGTTCTACTTGGGTATTGGATACTAGCTGTAGTTCTCACGTATGCAATCCAATGCAGAGACTAAGCAGAAGTAGAAAGCTAAACAAAGTAAGTAATCTTACGTGTGAAAAATAGGGCAATGGTTGCTACATTAGCCGTAGGAACTTATATTTTAGCGATGCCTACGGGCAAGTCTATTAAGTTAATAAATTGTTATTATGTTCCAGTTCTCTTTAGAAACATTATTTCTTTCCGTTGTTGGACAAGGAAGGTTCTGGTATTATATTTAAGAACAATTGTTGTTCTATTTATAATGATAATGTTTTGTTTAAAACTGGAAGATTACTTGATAGACTTTGTATACTTGATTTACATGAGAAATAATTTTGTAAATTGAACAAACTAATAAAAGAAAAGGAGATGGTCATTTAAAGAGTTGAATGTGTGTATTTGATGAAATACACTTCTGAATTATTTGAAATGTTCAAAGAATTCAGAAGTGAAACAAATTGACAAAGTATTAAGATTCTTTGATCAGATCAAGGAAGGAATACTCGTGCAATAAGTTTCTAGATCATCTCAAAATGGTATTTTCTCATAATGGACACCTCCTGATACGCAATAATTGATTGGTGTATCTAAAAGGAGAAATTGTACCTTGTTGGACATGGTGCAGTTCATAATGATTTTTACCGACATTCTAATATCCATCTGGGGTAAAACCCTAGAAACGGCTGCATATCTACAAAATAAGGTAACCTCAAAAATTCGAGCCCAAGACTCCATAAAGGTTATGGATAGGAAGGATTCCTACTCTTAAGTATGTTAAGATAAGGGGTTGTCCAGCTTATGTGAAAAGGTTTCAAAGATAAGTTTAGGACAAAATCTGATAAGTGCAGATTTGTGGGATATCCTAAAGAAGTTTAGGGTACTATAATCCTACATGCTACCTTCTTGGATAAAGGTGTTTATCATTGAAGGAGCTAGTGGGAGGGTAATAGATCTTGAAGGAGTTCAAGAACCACAAAGCACTTTAAGTCGAACCGAGGAACCTGTAGATAAACCTATTGTACCACAACCGAATCGTAAATCTGGAAGAGTACCGAAGATACCTGGGAGGTATGGATTCATCATAGAGGATGATGATGAGGTACGCATTATAGAGGATGATGATCCAGTTATATATGATGAGGCTATGAGTAGAAGACACTAAGAGAAATGGCAGATGGCCATAAAATCCGAAATGGACTCTATGTATAAGAACCAAGTATAGACTCTGGTATATATGGGTCTTTAAGAGAAAGACTAGGGCAAATGGCAAGGTAGAGACCTATAAGACCAGACCTGTTTAAAAGGTTTTTCAAGTCAAGGAGTTGATTGTGATAAAACCTTACTATCGGGTAATGCTCAAGTCCATTTGGATTTTGCTTGTGATTGCAGCTTATTACGAAATCTGACAAAATGGATGTGGAGACGTCCTTCCTCAATGAAGGCTTGAGGAGAATGTATGTATGATACAGCCAGAGGAATTTGTTTCAAAGGTTGAAGCAAATCGTGTTTTAAGCTACAATGAGCCATTTATAGATTGAAGCAAGCTTCTCAAAGATGGAACATTCGTTTTGATGAGACAATCAAAAGAGTTTAATTTTATCAAAAACGAGAATGAACCTAGTGTGTACAAAAGGGTCAGTGGGAGCACTGTGATATTCCTAGTATTATATGTTGATATGCTACTGATATGGAATAACACACCAATGCTACAATCAGTAAAGATAAAATTGTCTAAACATTCCTCCATGAATGCCTTGGGAGGAGCATCCTATAAATTGGGGATATAAATCTATATAGATAGATTTAAAAGGATGTTCGACTTGACCCAAGGAACATATATTCATTTGATGCTAAAGGCGTTTAGCATGGCAAACTCCAAGAGAAGTCTCATGATGATGAGTCATGGAGTGTATCTCTCTAAAATTGTCTCCAATTAAAAGAGAGATCGCATGAGTTACTATCATGTATGCAGTGAATATACAAGGCCTGATGTTGATCAGTCATATTCTGGAGATGATCACTATAAGACAGTGATAAACATCTTTAGGTACTTAACCGGTACTTAAGATGTGATTATGATTCATGGTAGGTCTGAATTAAAACTAGAGGGCTAAACAGACTTAAGTTTTTCAGACTAACCAAGACGATAACAAATCCACTTTAAGGTAAATCATTACTTTGAAAGGTGGTGCAGTGAATTGGAAAGGTTCCAAACAGGAAAGAGTTATTGGTTTAGTGACAAAGACAAAGTATATAGCTGTAAATGAAGTTGCAAGTTGATTGTTTGGATGAAAAGTTCATCACAGAACTAGGAATAATTCCTAAGTCTCATCTTGGATTCAAACATGTGTTGCGGCACTTTCATTTGATTAATGGAATCATTGAAAGAGGATAAGTCACTATAGAGATAGTGGACTCTCAATAACAACATTGCATATCCATCTACTGAAGCTTTATCCAAACAGTAGGATGATCGTCACTTAGAGAAGAAGGGTATTAGATACCATGTCCCTTAAGACCTTTAGGGTATATCAAAGGGTATGATTGGGTATAATAAGTTGTACATGGAAATAGGTGAATGATCAACAAAGAATCTACCACTTCTAGTAAAAGGAGAGAATGTCCTATGTGATTCGATAAATGACGACTCAGAAGTCTTTGGCCAAAGCAGAATGAAATTAGAAAGGAGTTTCTAATTTGCATTAATCAGAGTTGTGCATTTCAGAATCGAAATACATATAATTAAATAAAATAAGACTTGACAGTAATTTCATGTCTTATATTTAATTGGGACATTATATGGTAGAAGGATTGAATTGTACGGTAACTATGCACTGAAAGGTTCTTTTATGATTAATGTTGAAATCTATATTATCTGGAAAGTTGTTGATCGCTAAGGGGGCTTACTCTTATTGTAAAATAAATATTATTTATTTAAATGAATTAAATAGTTTAATTTATTTATTTAAATAAGATTAGAATTGTTCTAATTGATTTATTCACAACCGGTTTAATATGACGAACCTAAAGGGTCACACCGCAAAAGAAAAATATTTATTTAAGAAGTAAATGGCATAATTGTAATAATAAGTTAAGTGTATTTAATTTAGTCTATGGAGATAGAATAAATTAAATAGCTTAATATTTATTATTTAATATTTTAGAAATATTAAATATAAATTAATAAGAGGAGTCTTATTATTATTATTACTATCACTATTATTTAAATCCTAATAGGGATTGAGAATTAATTAATAGAAGTACTCTCACATGAATTTCTAATTGGATTAGGAGTTTAATTTAATTAAAGGAGTTTAATTAGAATAGAAACCCTAATCCTAAATAGTTTAGGGAAGGGTTTTCCTACATCTATAAATAAGAGAAGTTTTATCATAGATTAGGGTTACACACTCTTGCATAAGAATTGTAGAGAGTACTTACAATTTCTATAGAGATAGAAACTAGGGTTTTGCCAACACCCATCTTCTTGAACAAGTATTATTCCTTGGTGGATCACCTCTAGAGGCCAAACACTTGGGTGGCTAACGTTGATCAAAGGAAGGAATTTAGTCAGTGGAATTCAAGGAGAACGCGAAGGAATTGGAGGTGAACTCGTACCTGAGGAAGCTAGAATTCTACAAGGGTATAATTCTTATTATCCATCTCTTTCGTTTAATTAATAATTATGCATAAAGAAAGATCATGGTGATGGTTTGTATAAAATTTTAAAATCTGATTTTATCGCGCTTCCGCTTTATTAATGTAATTTGATTGCATGTTCGCGTTATACAAACCTAACACCCAAAGGATCTAATTACCCGAGTAACCAACGCCACAGAACCCAACTAGTCAAAGCATTTATTCTTTTTTTTCTTTTTCTTTTTTTTTAATTATACCCCTTAGATACCCCAAACTTAAGCTATTACCTCATTTTAGCCTTTATTGTCAATTCACTGGTTTTCTTTATTTTACCCCAAAACATTCTCATTTAGAAGTCCATTATGCAACCCTTTAAACTACATTAATCAAACCAATCAAATATCTCGTGATATCCGGTTACTCAAGTTTTAGACAGGCATAACTATTCTCATGATCAAAATTACAACATGCATAACGACTATCACACACTATCCAAGTTTACAAGTAAAACTAATCTCATCATTGGCCGAGCCAAACCCAAACTAGCCCATCAATTGAATTCATGCAAACAAATTAAAGGCCCACAATACACAACCAATGCAATGCAACCAAGTATGATAATACACTAACCCACAACTAACTATATGCTAATATGTCAACAGATATAATGCAGTAAACTAACTATCATGCTTAAACAAAAACAGATGAACTACCACAAAACCCGCCAAACTTATGACAAACAATGCCCTCATTGGAAAAACAGTAAAAAGAAAAGGAAAGAAGAACTCCCCTAATCCGAGCCAGCATCGTCTATGGCCTCCCTATCATCATCTGAAGGTGTGTCCAGGGGAGGATAAGCTGGGGCAGCACTAATTGAGAAAAAGCTTGAGAAAAACTGTTAGAAAGCTGCGTCGAGAAGGATCGAAGCTTAGTCATGCTGGTGTGAATAGCATCCATCCACCGATCCATGCGCCTCTCAAATCTATCCAACCTAGCCTGAGACACAGTCACCGGTTGCTCAGGTTCTGCTATGGGCTGCTCGGATGCCTCTTCACTTTCACTCTGATCAGCCAAAAGAAATCCTGCCCCACGAAAATAAGAAGGAGCGCCAGTCCAAACCTTATACTTCTCAATCGTAACATGGTCAATAGTGTTCATAGGAAGTTATAGAGACTCGCCATCATCCCACTACACCCCAGCAATAATGCATAAACGTGATATAACAGATGCGTGTGGGATCCCACCTGAAGTACCACCCTGTAGGTACCGGCGAATAAACTGATGAATTACATGCCCAACATCTATTTTTCTTCCCTTCACAATCCCATACAGCAGAATAGCTCAGTCCTTGGTCACATCATTCTGATGTCGTGTTGGCATCAGATTGGCGCAAATGAAACTGTACCATGCCTTCCCATATCGACTTAAGGCCGTGTGTGGAAAATACAACTTCTGATCATTTCCCTGCTTAGTAGTCCACACCGTACCTGGCTTACATAAAGTATTCATGATACTATCCAACTTTTTGTCCCATCTTGTAGAGTATATAACCAATCTAGATCGTTCGGTTGAACAGTAGGCAAATGGTAGAGCGAATTGATACTTTCTTTTGTATAGGACACTTGGCAACCCCTCACAAAAGTAGTGCCATCTTTGGTAATCTTTGCATTTGCATAAAATTCTTGCATTATCGATATTGGGGCTGCCAACGGAGGTTCAACAAACAGCGGCCAACCCATGGCCCGAATCATACTCACCATCTGCCATCCAGCCTAGGATCTGGCTTGAGCTCGCGTTCCAACACAAATGTTTTCCCTAACAAAACTCGCTGGTAAAATTCTTCAGCTTCAGCAGAAATAAATCGACTAGCATTAAAATTTACAGGTTCTGTACGGGCTTGAGAACTCGAAGATTCACCGCATTGTCGTTTTGAACCCATGGATATTCAATCAAAATACTTAAACCCACAACAAACTCAGTTACCCCCAAACTTGTCACAAGCCAAACTTAAACTCTGCTAAATAAGAAATTTATGCTCTGCTTGTAAGCATACACACCCAGGCCAATGTAATCAGCTAAACTCACCCACAGTACAGTAACAATTCCAAACAAAAATGAACCCTAGAATCTTTCAATCAGCAATTCAATGAATACCCACTTCTGAAAGTTCTTCAATTAAAATTATTACCTTGCTATGCAGAGAAACACCACTTCAATGGCTACTCAGTCTATTCTTGTACAAAGCTCTTCCCACAATGTCCCAATGCAATGAATTTGATGGAGATGAAACGATGGGTTGAAGTATCTTATAAATACCTAAAATAGCAAATTACTACTATAAAAACAAACTAAAAATACTACGTTACTTCTAAAAATCACAAAAATTCAACTTAATGGAATTAAAGTATGGGTTATCTCCCATCAAGCGCTTGATTTAGAGTCTTTCAGCTTGACTACTCCCTGTTTCACGATTGATCAGCAAGAGTGATTGAGGTTTTCTGGCGATCGAAATCACCACCCCAATAATGCTTCAAACGCTGTCCGTTGACTTTAAATGACTCATCCGGATTATGACCAAAGACTTCAACGACACCATGAGGAAATGCTTGTTTGACAATGAAAGGCCCAGACCACCGAGATTTGAGTTTACCCAAAAATAATCTCAATCAGGAATTATATAGAAGCACTACTTGTCCCGGCTCAAATTTCCTGTTGACAATTTTCTGATTGTGCCACTTTTTGACTTTTTCCTTGTATAACTTTGAGTTCTCATAGGCTTGCAGACGGAATTCATCAAGTTCATTAAGTTGGATAAGCCTCTTCTCCCCTGCAGCTATGAGATCGAAATTCAGCTTTCTGATGGCCCAATATACTTTGTGCTCAAGTTCAACAGGAAGGTGGCATGTCGTGCCATAGACTAGGTGATACGGTGGCATAGCAATGAGTGTCTGTATGCTGTCCGGTAAGCCCAAAGCGCGTTATCCAACTTCGCTGACCAATCTTTTCTAGTAGGGTTCACGATCTTTTCCAAAATTCTCTTTACTTCCCTATTCGAAACTTCAGCTTGACCACTAGTTTGGGGGTGATAAGCTGTAGCAATTCTATGGTTAACCCCATATTTAGCCAGGAGAGCTGCGAAATACTTATTGCAGAAGTGGCTCCCTTCATCACTAATAATTGCCCTTGGGGTGCCAAATCTTGTAAAGATATTTTTCTGAAGAAATTTTAAGACCACTTTGGCATCGTTAATTGGCATAACACTGGCTTCCACCCATTTAGAGACATAATCGACTGCCAAGAGAATGTAGAGTTTGTTGAAGGAGGACGAAAATGGTCCCATAAAGTCTATCCCCCAAACGTCGAAGACTTCAACTTCTAAAATGGTATTCAGTGGCTTCTCATGACGTTTGGAGATATTTCCCACCCTTTGACATCTATCACATCTCTGAACGAATTGGTGGGCATCTTTAAACAACATGGGCCAGAAGAATCCTACTTGTAACACTTTGGTAGCTGTCTTTTCACCCCCGTAATGTCCTCTATATAGCGAATCATGATAATGATGTAAGATGCTCTCAATTTTACTTTACAGAACACACCGTCGTATCATTTGATCTGCACAATGCTTGAACAGGAACGACTCATCCCAAATGTACCTCTTCACGTCATGTAGAAACGTTTTATTTTGTTGGCTGGTCAAGTCTGGAGGAAATACATTGCTAACCAAATAACTGACAAAGTCGGCATACCATGGAACTTTTGCCTTTTATCACGAACAACTGCTCATCCGGGAAGGACTCATTAATCACAGTCTCGTCTCCCTTTCCATGCTCATTGCCTTCCAATCTCGATAGATGATCCACCACTTGATTTTTTGTACCCTTTCTATCCCGAATTTCCAAGTTGAATTCCTGGAGTAGAAGTATCCATCTAATTAACCTCGGCTTCGCATCTTTCTTCGAAATCAGATATCTTATCGCTGAATGGTCCGTAAACACCACCACTTTAGTTCTGATTAAGTACAAACGGAATTTGTCAAATGCGTAACCACCGCAAGCAACTCCTTCTCAGTAGTTGTATAATTGAGTTGGGCATCCGACAATGTTTTTCTAGCATAATAAATGGCATGAAAGACCTTATCTTTGCGTTGGCCCAAAATAGCCCCAATTGCATAGTCGCTAGCATCACACATTAACTCGAATAGCATTGACAAATCTAGTGTAACTATCACTGGTGTTGTGGTTAATTTCTTCTTTAAAAGCTCAAATGCCGACAAACAATCCTCATCAAATTTGAATGGGATATCTTTCTCCAATAGACTGCATAATGGCTTCGTGATTTTGGAAAAATCCTTTATGAATCTCCGATAAAACCTGGCATGTCCCAAAAAACTACGAATCCCCTTCACTGAAGTTGGTGGTGGTAAGTTTTCAATTGTCTCGAGTTTGGCTTTGTCCACATCTAACCCTTTTACTGACACTTTATGACCGAGGATGATCCCTTCTTGTACCATGAAATGGCATTTTTCTAAGTTAAGCACCAAATTAGTTTTCACGCAACTTTTTAGTACCATGATAAGATTTTCCAAACAACTATCAAAAGAGTCCCCAAATACTGAAAAATCTTCCATGAAGACCTCCATATTGCGTTCCACCATATCTGAGAAGATTTCCATCATACATCTTTGGAACGTCGCTGGAGCGTTGCACAATCGAAAGACAACCTCCTAAAAGCAAAAGTACCATACAGACAAGTGAACGTAGTCTTTTCCTGATCCTCTAGAGCAATTGCAATCTGATTGTACTTGGAATATTAGTCCAATAAGCAGTAGTACTCGTCACCAGCCAATCTATTCAACATCTGATCAATGATAGGTAGTGGGAAGTGATCCTTTTGGGTTGCTTTATTGAGTTTCTTGTAATCCATGCAAACCTTCCAATCAGTTACTGTCCTCGTCGGTATCAGCTCGCTATTTTCATTTGCTACTACTGTCATTCCTCCTTTCTTTGGTACGCACTGAATCGGACTCACCCAAGAACTATCAGATATGGGGTATATAATACTAGCATCCAGCCATTTTAGAATCTCTTTCTTGACTACCTCTTTCATAATTGGATTTAGCCTTCTTTGTTGTTCCACAGTAGGTTTGGCATCGTCTTCCATAAGTATCTTGTACATGTAGAAAGATAGGCTTATCCTTTGATGTCAGCAATGGTCCATCCAATTGCAGTTTTGTACTCTTGAAGAACTCGTATCAACTTACTTTCGTGAAATTCATTAAGAACAGATGCGATAATAATAGGTAAAGTAGATGATTCACCTAAATAAGCATACTTAAGATGATTAGGTAAAGGTTTAAGCTCAAGTGTGGGTGGTATCTCAAGAGATGGCTTCAAGCGCTCTAAGGACTGGTCTGTATGCTCCAATGGTTCAAAAGGAATTTTGAATTTGCGTACTGATGAGTGGGTTTTACATCTACGAATTGAGTACGTTTGACTTGATAATTTGTTATTTCCTAAGTATTTAAAGTTAGTATTAGGTATTTATAGTGTTTTTATGTTATTTTGTAGGAATGAGCAAGAAAACGCAATCCGAACATCTTTTGGAGTACAACATGTGAGCAAATGCGAGAAGGGACGATTGCAGGGCTTTTAACATTAAAATGGATGAATGTTCTTGGTTTGGAACTTGGATTTTATTGTATATTTACTTCTTAGCTTTCTGAAACATCTTGAATCACCCCAATCGGAGTTCGGATGCGAGAGTTATGACATTTTTATCAACAAAGATCAAGGTTTGGAGTTGTCATTTACATAGCAGTCCATTGAAGCTCAATTTCAACCATTCTCCAATCCGAATCTTTCAATGCTCAAAGAAGGAAAGTTGTAGACCTCGTCGAGAGCTTCGATTTGATAGGTGGCAGGCCTCGTAACTCTTCCCGGATCAAAAGTTATGACCATTTTACCAAAAGTAATGACCATTTTATGATCAAAAGTTATGACCATTTTATGATCAAAAGTTATGACCATTTTGGGCACGGCCGCACTGGTCTACAGAGTGGGAAACATGATTTCTGGCACTTGGGCGCGGCCGCGCTGCTTCCTAGGCCAAATATGGGCGCGGCCGCGCTGGGTCGGGTTTTTAAAAAGCTTATTTTTGACCCTCATTGAATGGAACAAGGATTGTAACTTCTAATTGGTTTAGGACTTTAACTAGAACCTATAAATACATGATGTGAGGCATAGAATGGGGGAGATTTTGCTACTTTTTGCTAACCCTAGTTTGGGAGAAAGAGATGGAGGCTTGAAGCAATTGCAAGAGCACAAAGGATTCAATTAAGGAGCTAAAGGAGAGACTCAAGGATTGCAATTACAGATTATATTCTCTTCCCTAATCTTTTATTTTGTATTCTTGAATGCTTTATCAATTGTGGATTATGGATTTTAATTCAATTATGAACTAATTTCTTTTTAAGATTACAATGGATCTTAATGCGTAGCTTTTATTGATATGCTTCCTTGTTAATTATTGTTGATTATTATCGGATTGTCTATTATGATTTGTTATTAATTGCTTAATTGTTTGATCAACAATTACCGTGGTAATCTATATGAACTCGAGAGATGGATTATAGATTTAGACCTAATCATAATAGCATGTGATTGTGTATTCTGCTGTCGATGGAATTCATGATTTGTGTTTAGGATAGAGATATACCTATACGCCGTATGTAATCTGAAAGAGAATTTGTGCTTTAAATCCTTTTTAATTGTAATTCACATAGAGATATAGTGAATTAGTTAACTAGGGTGTTCATCTTAATTCTATCTTTTGTGGATTTAAGTTGATTCGTTTATGATACATCGATAGATGGTTATAAATATTGATGAGTTCTTGATTAACAATTCGAAATAATTAATATAACTTAATAGGGAGTGTATTAATTCAAGTGAAACATTAAGGGAAATTGTAATCTTAAGCCTTTTTATCTGAATTCAATTCTTGGTAGTTAGTAATTAGTTAGTTTAGTACTTTATTTTCAAAATTCAAAATCTTTTATCTAATTGTTTAAATAAAATTAATTTGATTAAAAGTTAGTATTTGGTAATTATTATTAAATAATTCTTTGTGGGTTCGACACTCTCTTATCACTTTATTACTTGTTGATCGTGTACACTTGCACGTATTTATTGATTGCTAAATCGACAAACAAGTTTTTGGCGCCATTGCCGGGGAATTAGTTTAATAATTTTTGCCATCATTAGCTTCAATCAAATTAGTCTTAATTTAATCATTTTGCTTTTATTTTAATTCTCTTCCTATATTTCTCTCTTTTTAGGTACACCATGGCCAACTTTGATTGTCAATGGCCTTATACGAGAATGACTCAGCCAAAAGTGATAGGGATTTATGAACTCGATGATTTATCAGCACAATTAGAGACACTTTCGAGGAAGTTTGATGCTTTAGCAACACAATCTATTCAAAGTGTAACGATGATTTGTGATTATTGTGTTGAAAACCATCTGAGTCACCAATGTACTATCAGTTTTGAGTCGGTACATTGTGGTGGTGACTACCCCAACAATTATGCATATCCTAATAATTATCATCATAGTTAGGGGTATCATCCGTATTTTTCATGGAGCCATAATAATCAAGTCCAAATCTTTGCTCCAAGCCAATCATACACTCCAGAATTTCAGGATTCAACCTATCTACATGAAGAAGAAAGGAACTTAAGTTTAGAGGAGGTCTTGGCAAAGTTCATTACAGCTACGGACAAAAGAATGAGTGATCAGGATCGACTGTTGAACCAAGTGGATTTAAATATAAAAAGCCAAGCAGTGTCGATTCGAAATCTTGAGAAGCAGATGGGACAACTTATCAGCGCCTTCAAGAATAGTTATCATTATGCATGGCCCAATGACGTGGTTCTCGAGACTGATGGATTGCCCGCGCCAAAGCTACAACCGGACGTGCTAATTGATGATAATTCTGATATGGAGGAGAATAGTGGGGATCAAGAAAATACAGCCGAAGCCGTGAGTTTCGATGCTGATGTACCGATTTTGTTAGTGCCCATGTACCTTTTCCACCAAAGCTCAAAGATCTGGGTAGTTTTGCAAAACCGTGTCCACTTGGTAGTCATGTCCTTGGTAAAGCTCTTAATGACATTAGAACTAGGACTACATTACAACCATGGCGGGATGAGAGAGAGGAGATAGAAGACGAGCCCGTGGTGTTTGACAAGATTTAATGCCCCAATCTAATCACGAACACAACGGATGAAGCACCTAGCTATTGGACAATTGTAATTAGAAACCTATCTATAAAACGCAAACTAGGTGACTTTGAAATAATGGCCCCTACTGCAGCAAAACCTTCAAAAGTTACATAGTTATTAATGGATGGAGGGTTCCTCAATTTTCGAAGGGGATTTGGATAGTAAATGGTGAAGTCAGGCTGAAGACTATAACCCAAGCGCTTCTTGGGAGGCAACCCAAGTTTAATTTTTAGTTTTAGTTTTTATTTATTTTATTAGGTTTCATAGTAGTTAATAAATTTACTTCTGATGTATTTACAGGTTATTCGAGTCCAATTCAAGTGCAATGCCTTATTCATTCCGATGTGCCTAACCTATTCTTCAGACTTATAGCAGACAAGGAGGAAGATTGCTATATTTTCAGGGAAGTCCTATGCTTTACTTTTTCCTATCTTAGCCATTGAGGACAATGTCTAGCTTAAGTTTGGGGGTGTGTTCTTATATAGTACTTGTGCGTTTAGGTTATTATATTTGCATGTTAGTTAGTATGTTTTTAGGATAGGTGGGCAATGGTTTGATTTGAATTTGATTATGGCCAATGATAAGAAAAAAATGGATTAATTTTTTTTTTAACTCCTGTGAAGTTGAAAAACATGCTTAGTTTATATTTTGACCTATAAGTTGGGTTGACACTATTTGCGATCTTTTTGAACTTCAAAGCATATATCTATCTGTTTAGCTAGTTGTGTCTTAAGGAAAAAAAATTTAGTTTGAATACTTGTGAAAGATATCATTGAAACCTTAAAATCTTATTTGAGCTTCATTCAAAGCGAAATTTAGGCATTAACATAAGTTTAGGGGAAATCTTGGGTTATTGAAAATTTTAAAAATTATGAAACCTTGCTGAGTTAAAATGATGAATCATGTGGTGGGTTGAGATGGAGCGTAAAACGCACTCACCCATAAACACAGGCACGAGAAAGAGCGTAAAACGCACTCGTGCGAGAGAAAACGAGAGGGAGCGTAAAACGCACTCGTTCAATGGGAAGTGAGATGGAGCGTAAAACGCACTCACTAAAAAAGAAAGAAAAAATAAAAGAAAAATTGTGTTTTAAATTACTTGGGAAGGGTTCAAATGTGCTTAAATGTATGAAATATACTTTTGATCCTCTAAATTTTGTGTTTTGCCTTTATTAGCGGAGATTGATGTGAAAGCAGGTTTTTAGAGTTGATTTAAAAATCTTTTATGAGTATTTGATTATATGATCTAGTGTGAGTTATGGCTAGTTGAACATTTGGATGCACACACACGCACTTAAAAGATTATGAGTAGTTGTGGAACTGATGATTAGGTTGAAATTTTAGACTTTGCATGTTTTCGGAATTTTTCTTGAGTTAACATTAGAAGAAATCTTTGAGGCTATTATGCAAATTTGTATTGATTCATTGCTCGAGTCGTGTGAGTTGTTATTTAGAATTAGTTGTTATAGTTGTTGTTCTTAGTGTTTGCTTGAGGACAAGCAAAGATTTAAGTTTGGGGGTATTTGATAAGTGGGTTTTACATCTACGAATTGAGTACGTTTGACTTGTTAATTTGTTATTTCTTAAGTATTTTAAGTTAGTATTAGGTATTTATAGTGTTTTTATGTTATTTTGTAGGAATGAGCAAGGAAACGCAATCCGAACATCTTTTGGAGTACAACATGTGAGCAAATGCGAGAAGGGACAATTGCAGGGCTTTTAACATTAAAATGGATGAATGTTCTTGGTTTGGAACTTGGATTTTATTGTATATTTACTTATTAGCTTTCCGGAACATCTTGAATCACCTCAATCGGAGTTCGGATGCAAGAGTTATGACATTTTTATCAACAAAGATCAAGGTTTGGAGTTGTCATTTACATAGCAGTCACTTGAAGCTCAATTTCAACCATTCTCCAATCCGAATCGCTCAATGCTCAAAGAAGGAAAGTTGTAGATCTCGTCGAGAGCTTCGATTTGATAGGTGGCAGGCCATATAACTCTTCCCGGATCAAAAGTTATGACAATTTTACCAATAGATGTCCGAGCAGAATTTGGTCGGGCGCGGCCGCGCCGGTTCCTAGTGTATTTTGGGCGCGGCCGCACTGGTCTGCAGAGTGGGAAACATGATTTCTGGCACTTGGGCGCGGCCGCGCTGCTTCCTAGGCCAAATATGGGCGCGGCCGCGCTGGGTCGGGTTTTTAAAAAGCTTATTTTTGACCCTCATTGAATGGAACAAGGATTGTAACTTCTAATTGGTTTAGGACTTTAACTAGAACCTATAAATACATGATGTGAGGCATAGAATGGGGGAGATTTTGCTACTTTTTGCTAACCCTAGTTTGGGAGAAAGATATGGAGGCTTGAAGCAATTGCAAGAGCACAAAGGATTCAATTAAGGAGCTAAAGGAGAGACTCAAGGATTGCAATTACAGATTCTATTCTCTTCCCTAATCTTTTATTTTGTATTCTTGAATGCTTTATCAATTGTGGATTATGGATTTTAATTCAATTATGAAGTAATTTCTTTTTAAGATTACAATGGATCTTAATGCGTAGCTTTTATTGATATGCTTCCTTGTTAATTATTGTTGATTATTATCGGATTGTCTATTATGATTTGTTATTAATTGCTTAATTGTTTGATCAACAATTACCGTGGTAATGTATATGAACTCGAGAGATGGATTGTAGATTTAGACCTAATCATAATAGCATGTGATTGTGTATTCTGCTGTCGATGGAATTCATGATTTGTGTTTGGGATAGAGATATACCTATACGCCGCATGTAACCTGAAAGAGAATTTCTGCTTTAAATCCATTTTAATTGTAATTCACATAGAGATATAGTGAATTAGTTAACTAGGGTGTTCATCTTAATTCTATCTTTTGTGGATTTAAGTTGATTCGTTTATGATACATCGATAGATGGTTATAAATATTGATGAGTTCTTGATTAACAATTCGGAATAATTAATATAACTTAATAGGGAGTGTATTAATTCAAGTGAAACATTAAGGGAAATTGTAATCTTAAGCCTTTTTATCTGAATTCAATTCTTGGTAGTTAGTAATTAGTTAGTTTAGTACTTTATTTTCAAAATTCAAAATCTTTTATCGAATTGTTTAAATAAAATTAATTTGATTAAAAGTTAGTATTTGGTAATTATTATTAAATAAATTATTCTTTGTGGGTTCGACACTCTCTTATCACTTTATTACTTGTTAATCGTGTACACTTGCACGTATTTATTGATTGCTAAATCGACAAACACGTACCCTTGGCAATGCGTCTAATATCTGAAGAAAATATATTATCTCTGGATCATCCATGTCAGCATCTCCTAATAAAGTAGTTTCTAACGGATCCTTAGTCATTGTCCTTAAAAACTCGTCATCCACTACTTTCTTAACCACATCGATCCGAAAACACTCCTCTTCATCTGTAGGAAACTTCATGGCTTTGAACACATTGAATGTCACTTCTTGGTCTTGAACCCTCATAGTCAATTCTCCTTTCTACACATCTATGAGTGTTCTACCAGTTGCTAAGAACGGTCTCCCAAGTATGATAGGAATGTCTTTGTCCTCTTCATAATCTAAAATGATGAAATCAGCTGGGAATATGAATTTATCTACTTTCACAAGAATGTCCTCCACAATACCCCTAGGATATGTAATTGACCTATCTACAAGCTGAACAGAGATGTTTGTTAGTTTCGGTGCAGGTAGACCCAACTGAACATGTATCGATAAAGGCATGAGGTTGATGCTAGCACCCAAATCACACAAACATCGGTTGATTAACAAACTACTGATAGTGCAAGGAATAGTAAAGCTGCCAAGATCTTTTAAATTCCTTTCATGAACTTGGCATAGCTCGGCATCAACTCTAAAGCTTCTACAAACGGTATATTGATTTGTAGCTTCTTAAAAACCTCGAGGAATTTGGAGAACTGCTTATCTAATTTCTATTTCTGAAATCTTTGTGGATATGGAATTGGAGGGTATACTACGGATTATTTTGCTTTCTCCTTTTGTTTTGGCTGAGTTTCTATTTTCTTTTCTTTCTCTTCCAAATTTCCTCCAGAATCTGTAACTGGAGTAGGCCGCGACCGCGCTGCCTTTCCTTTTATTTCAGGCACGGCCATACTGCCCGATAGAAGTTGTTTCCCACTTCTAAGTATGACAGCTTGACATTGTTCTTTACCATTTCTCTTTAGGTTAACTTCTGTGTTACTCGGTAGAGATCCTTGAGGTCTGTTGTTCAAAATATTGGCCATCTGACCCACTTGATTCTCCAGATTTCTAATGGCAGTTGCTTGACTCTTTACCAATATATCATTACTCGCCATATACTTCATCAAGAGCTCTTCCAAATCTGGTTTCTTTTTTGTTTGCGACTGTGTAGCTACATACTGATGTTGATTATGAAATACAGGGGGATATGATGATCTAAGAGCTTGTTGTTGATTCTGATTGTTGCTCCATGAAAAATTTGGATGGTTCCTTGCCCCTGGATTGTAAGTGTTTTGGTATGGGTTTGGAGGACGTTGGTAGCTACCCACAAATTGCACTGCTTCAGGATTAATGGCACAATAGTCTGTAGGATGTGCACCCACGCATAGCTCACACACATAAGCTACTTGTTGAGTTTTTGATTCTGCCATAGCATCAATCTTCTTAGACATGGCTGCCATCTGAGCTGTTAATGTTTTAACTGCGTCGACTTCTAATACCACGACTACCTTGTGTTGATTCATCCTTGCAGTTGGCCATTGATAGTTGTTTGTTGCTATTGTCTCCAATAATTCAAAAGCCTCATCAAAACTTTTAGCCATAAGTGCTCCTCCTGCGGCTGCATCTATGCTTGTTCGAGTATTACTACTTAACCCATTGTAGAATGTCTGAACCTGTAGCCACTTGGGTAGCCCATGGTGCGGGCATCTTCTTAATAAGTGCTTGAACCTCTCCCAAGTCTCATATAGTGACTCTACATGTTGTTGCTCATAAGTAGTAATGTCGTTCCTCATCTTGGCAGTTTTAGCCGGCGGAAAGAATTTCGCTAAAAATTTCTGGGCCAGATCATCCCAGGTTGTAATAGATCCTGGTAGAAGTGGATGCAGCCAACTCTTTGCTTTATCTCTCAAAGTGAATGGAAATAGACGTAATCTAATCGCATCATCCGTAACATTATGGTATTTGAATGTATCACAAATCTCAAGAAAACTCACCAAATGTTCATTCGGATCATCATTGGTCAATCCCCCAAACTGTACCGAGTTCTGAATCATCTGAATTATAGTCGGTTTAATCTCAAAATTATTTGTAGTAATAGCTGACCTCGTGATGCTTGACGTGATCTCATCTATCTCAGGCATGGCGTAGTCCCTCAGTGATTTTTGCTCTTCATTAGCCATTTTCTCTTTCTTGATTGTCTCTTTGCAAAACTTTCTCAACTGACGTAACTTATTCTCAAGATTGTCCTCGCACTGCACAAGTTCCGGCTGTTTTGATCGCGTTTGCATAAACGAACCGAAATCTCCTGAAACAGGAAATAACAAGAAAAACAAAAACAAAGTTTAATTAAAACTGAATTAATTAAATTGATACTTGAAAATTATAAACACAAATTTTCCCCAGCAACGACGCCAAAAACTTTTTTGCCTAAATCTATACTAGCAAAATACGCAAGTATATGCAGTCCACAAGTAATAAAGTGTAAGTAGAGTATCGATCGCACGAAGAAAATCTGTAATTTATAATACCAACTATCAACTTTATATTAACCCAATTTTATTAAACTATTGATTAAGGTTTTGAAAATTTCTGAAATTAATTAATCACTTCAACTAAAATTAATTACCACGAGTTTGAAAGCAGATTTTAAAGACTTAAGACTACAACTTCACTTATTATCTCACTTTGCTCAACACACTTCCTACCAAATTTTGCTAATTATTTTGGATTGTTAATCGAGAACTCATCATTATTTATGACCATCTCTCAATGTATCATAAACCAATCAACTTAAATCCACAAATGATAAATTTAAGATGAATATCCTAGTTAACTAATCTATTATATCCCTATGTGAATTACAATTAAAAATAATTTACAGTTCAGGTTCCCTATTAGATTACATGTGGTGAATAGGTATATCTCTATCCTAAACACAAATTATGAATTCCATCATCATGCAGAAAACACAATCACATGCTATTATGGTCAGATCCAAATCTATACTTCATCTCTCGAATTCATATAGATTATCCCGGTAATTACTGGCCAAATAATTAAACAATTAAGTATAAACCATAATAGACAATCCAATAATAATTAACAGTAATTATCTAGGAAGCATATCAAATAGAGCTACACAATAAGCTCTGTTATAGCCTTAAAAAGAAATTTAATTCATAATTATACTAGAATCTATCATCCACAAATTTAATAGCATTCAAAATTCAAAAGTAAAAGATAGAGAAGAGAATAAAAACTGTTGCAATCCTTGAATCTCTCTCTAACTCCTGCGTTGATTTCCTTTTGCTAGCAATTTGCTTCAAGTCTTCACAATTGGCTTCCAAAACTAGGGTTTTCTAATTATAAGTTCAACAACCTTAAAACTGATTTGAAACAACTATTTATATTATCTGATAAAAATCCTAGCTAACTTAGAAGTCTGGAATTTAATTACACATCAAATTACTTCATTTAAGTGAAAAGTCAAAGCTTAGTCAACTCCCGAACCGGCGCGGCCGCGCTGCACTAGCAGATAATGTTTTTTCTAACTCTGGAGACCGGCGCGACCGCGCTGCTCCCTAGTACAATTTGGGCGCGGGCGCGCTGTAACGACCCCAAAATTCATACAATTCAACTCTCAACATCGGTCGTTATCAATACATCGTCGTTATGACTTTACAGTAATATTTAGTGTTAAACTTAATAAATGTGGAATAATTTAAACTTTTCAGTTTTTCTTTCTTTGCTTTCCCTGAATTATAACCTTAAATCATTTATATATTCTAGAATCATATTTACTTTATGATTCGCTTCATCAGGGTTATAATAAAATAAAACTACGTCTAGTTTCAATAACCTTTTATACCTCGAATAAAATTAAGTTACAAGTCAATACGGATTTTACAACTCAACATCTGTTACATTTAGTATATCATCAAATACATTATCTAGAACCTTAATCATGGTTCAAAAACATTAATTTAAGCTATAACACTTAATCTGCATGCATTACATCTGATTCATGCCATTCAAGCAGCACATAACTTTACCTTCTATCTTTAACCTACAAAAGTGGTTATTTACAAGAATGAGCTCGACAGCTCAGCAAAATCTAACAGTTTGCATACATCACATAACACATAGATAACATGTTCATCATATACATCATAAACATCTGGCTAAATATATCATACATATTGTACATCAGTTACCAAGTACTCCCTCTGTCCCAAATTAATTGCTTTTTTAGGACTTTTTTAAGTCAATTTGACTATTTTTAAAATTAATAATTAAGCATATATAAATATATTTCTAAAATTATAAAAATTGAAATTAGTAATAAATTGTATATACTTTCTTTTGGTTATAATATCTTCACCTATATGTTAGCAAAAATAATAAAACGATTAGTTTTAAAAATAGTCAATTTGACTTTAAAAAGTCCTAGAAATGCAATTAATTTTGGACGGAGGGAATAATAATTGAGTTCCATAACTCAATCGACATTCTAACTCAATGAACATAGTCATAAATTGACTTTGTCGCTTCATAGATACAACATATAGATTACATCATGCTTTTACATTATAGATTCAAAAATCATTAATCATTTAGTTCACATAACAAATAGGAACTGAAAGACTTGCCTGGTTCGTAGATTACCAATTACCATAATCAGCTTATACTTATCTACACTTCATGTATCCTACACGATATATATAGTTATGCACAACATTTATTAGTCACATAGTAACACTTAGTATTAATTCTACTTTACATTTTATAATCCTTCATTTTATTCTCTATACAATTCTCAACTTTGAAATTAAGTTCTCCTCGTAAATCTTTCATTTTGTTGCGTTCCACCTTAATCGACACTTAACATTTAGTTAAGTCTTAAACTTTTCTTTTACATTAGATGTATAATGTTTATAAGTAAATCTTTGGCTTGTTACAAATTTTTTTTTTTGCATCTCCCACCAAGGCGAGAGTTTTCTTCACAAAAGGCCGTTGGGGTGAGGCTACCGTCGGGGCGGTAAATGTAGTACAATTAAACCGTCGGGGCGAGGACACCGTGATAAGTAGGTTTTATACCTACTTATTGGATACTATTTTACTTCAATTGTTGCTTAACTTGTAGCTCCATAGTATGTTTTCATGCATTTTTCCCTTTCTTTCGGTATTAATTCACTATTCTCATTATATGGCTCTTGCACGGTTTTTGGTAATTTTGACACGGGTTTTGTTGCAATTGTTGTTTGGGAGCTTATTGTATTTTTGTTGCTTGTACAGGACACGAGAATTAAGAAATCAAGCTATAGTAGTACAACAGCAGACTGGCAGGCGGCGCAGCTGCGCCCCGCTTGGCCTTGTGGCCGGCGCAGCTGCGCCCCTCCTGTTCCTGCCATGCCTCCCCGGCGCAGCTGCGCCCCTTTTGCAAAGGGTGTCGGCGCAGCTGCACCTGTCGCCAGCCAGCCATGCAGACACGTTCCAGCCAGCGAAGCAGCACTACAATGAAATTATACAATGCCAGATTTTGAGGGATTAGTGGGTTAAAACTTTATTAGTGGGAATCAGAATAAGTCAAATGAAGACAAATTAAGCATGAAATATAGCTAATTGAGAATTCAATTGTGAGAGAGTTCCTCCTCCACGAAAATTAGTTAGTTTACTGCATTATTAGCTAGAAAATAAAAACACTCCAGCTGGGCTTCAATTCTGCTTGGGAACTGAAGAATGAAGCTACATGGTTGCTGAATTGAAGCTTGGGAGCAAGAAATCAAGAATCAACACAACTTGGAAAATCATCAAATGTTGCAGAACGGAAGAACTGAAACAGGGAGCTTTAATATTTTCTGTTTTTGATTAATTTTCCTATTCTGTAATTATGATGATGAACCAATTGTGTATGATGAATTCTATTATTATTATTATGAACTAAGTTTAATTCCTGGGATTATAATGGATCTTTTGCTTACCTTAAAATTAAAGTGCTTCCTTATTATTGCTAGTTGGTTATGAAATGAATATCTAACATAATCCATACTTATTGTTTAATTGCTTGATCACCAATTACTGTGATAATTTATATGGAATTGAGAAAGGAAGTATAAATTGAGATCTAATTATGCTAGCATATGTTCATAATTTTTACATTCCTCGTGAAGATATGATTCGTGCTTAGGATAGAGATATACCGAAGTACCTTATGTGGTCATTTGAGAACTTGTACTTAAACTCTCTTGATTGTAACTAACATAGAAATATAGTGCGTTAGTCATCTAGGGTGTTCACATTCATTCTATCAATTGTGGATTTAGTGTGATATGAATATGGTGCATCGAGAGGTGGTCATATTTTACATTCGTGTTCTTGACCAACATTCTATAATAATCAATTAGCAACAATAGGAAGCATGGAAATCAAAGTTTGCATTAAGTGAAATTATAATCCCAAACTCATAAAATTTGTATTTGCACAATCGTAAATTATTTTACTTGTTCATTTAGTAATCATTGGATAATTTTATCATTGTAACCAATTGTTTAAAGAAACCGAAATAATTACAAAATCGGTGTTTGTAGTCGTTAATGCAATTCTTTTCCTCGTGGGATCGATACTTTACTTACTTTATATTACTTGTGGATCACGTGCACTTGCGTGTATGAGTCGTATTTGTTATTCATACAAATATCCCAACAAGTTTTTGGCGCCGTTGCCGGGGAATTGTAATTGCGTTTATAACTTTCATCATCAATTTAAATTAATTTGGTTTTAGTTAAACAAATCTGTTCTTATCCTAATTCTATTCTATTTTTCTTCTACATTGTGATCGGTACTCTTGAGTAGTGTATGCATACTCGATCGAAGAATCCTAACCTATTGCCTTTTGTGGATAACATTGAGAAAAGGGTTCAACAGTCGAGAAAGTGTGCTGAAAATACTCTGGAGGATCTAGACCAACCACAAGCAATGGCGGGAGAAGTACAAAAAGCATTGAGAGATTATGCTACGCCAAGGATCAACGATTTGCAATCAAGTATCTCAAGGCCAGCCATAATGGACAATTCCTTTGAAATCAAACCAGGGACAATCCATATGATCCAAAATTCTGTCCAATTCGGAGGAATGGTGGTTGATGACCCAAATGAGCACTTGATAAATTTTTTAGAGATCTGTGATACATTTAAATTCAGCGGGATTTCGGAAGATGCGGTGAGATTACGGTTATTCCCATTCACATTGAGGGATAAAGCAAAGAGTTGGCTACACTCACTGCCACCGGGATCTATTACTACTTGGCAAGATTTGGCACATAAATTCTTAGCAAAATTCTTTCCACCAGCCAAAACTGCTAAGTTGAGAAATGACATCTCCTCATATGAACAACATCATGGACTATCCTTGTATGAGACATGGGAGCGGTACAAGGAACTATTGAGAAAATGCCCACATCACGGTTTGCCACAATGGATGCAACTTAACACATTCTACAAATGGGTTGAATATTCAAACACGGGCAGGCATTGATGCAGATGCGGGTGGAGCTTTTATGGGAAAAAACTATGACGAAGCTTATGAACTTTTGGAAACCATGGCCACAAATAACTATCAATGGCCATCTTCTAGATCCAGCCAACCAAAAGTAGCAGGAATATTAGAAGTTGACACGGCCACTTCACTTCAAGCCCAGATATCTGTTATAGTCAAAAAGATTGATAACTTATATGAAGCAAAGGGGCAGCAAGTTTCCATGATTTGTGAGCTTTGTACAGGTTCACACTCTTCTGATCAATGTGCCATCAATGCGGAGTCTGTGCAATTTGTGAGCAACTATCAGCGGCCAGCAAATCATTATCAGAACAACTACAATTCGAGGAATAGGAATCACCCGAACTTCTCATGGAGCAACCGTCAAGATCATCAACAAGCTCCAAAACCTCTCAATCCTCCGGGGTTCCACAATCAGCAACAAGTCACAGCTACTGATAAGAAGGTTGCTGAAATGAGTGAAAATTTGGAGAGATACATGGCCAAAACCGATAAGTTGGAACAAGGCCAAACATTAGGTTTCAAGAATTTGGAGAATCAAATGAGCCAATTATTCAGCTTGTTATCTAGTAAACCTCAAGGAGCTCTTCCCAGCGACACAGAAATCAATCCAAGGAGAAATGGAAAGCAGCAATGCCAAGCTGTCACCACCAGAAGTGGGAAGCAAACCCTGCCAACTAGCGCAGCTGCGCCCCTGTTACACGAGAATACAGCGCAGCTACGCCCTTCTCCAAAAAATGACTCTGCTGAACTTTTTGAAGAGGAGGATAGTGGGGAGAAATCAGAGCCCATACCTATAAAAAGCACAGAAAAGACTCAATCTCCTCCCACCAGATATTATCCACCAGTTCCGTATCCTCAGAGGCAGTAAAAGCAGAAAATGGACAAGCAATTATCTAAGTTTCTTGAGGTTTTCAAAAAGCTCCAAATCAACATACCATTTGTTGAAGCCTTAGAACAAATGCCGGGCTATGCCAAGTTCATGAAGGGTATTCTGTCAAGGAAGAAGAAATTGTAAGATTTTGAAATTATAGCTTTGACTGAGGAATGCAGTGCGGTATTACAAAGAAAACTACCTCCAAAGTTGAAGGATCCGGGCAGCTTCACCATTCCTTGCACCATTGGAGACCTGTCATTCAAAAAATGCTTATGCGATCTTGGTGCAAGCATCAATCTCATGCCATTGTCCGTCTTTACTCAGTTGGGATTACCAGCACCCAAGCTAACAAATGTCTCTCTTCAGCTAGCGGATCGCTCAGTCACATACCCGAGAGGAATTGTGGAAGATGTTCTTGTTAAGGTTGATAAGTTCATATTCCCAGCTGACTTCATAATCCTAGACTTCGAGGAAGACAAAGATATTCCCATCATACTTAGGAGGCCATTCTTAGCTACCGGGAGAACTCTCATTGATGTGCAAAAAGGAGAATTAACAATGAGGGTACAAGACCAAAAAGTCACCTTTAATGTATTTAAAGCTATGAAATTCCCGACCGAAGAGGAAGATTATTTCCGAGTTGCTATCATTGAAAATGCAGTGACCGAGGAATTCATTAAGGCCACACATAGTGACTTGCTTGAGATGACACTAATAGGAGACATCGACTTGGACGAGCCCGAGAACTGTGAGTATGTTCATTTTCTAGATGCAATACCCAGGATGGAAAAATTCAAAGTACCTATTGAGCCCTTAAAAAGCTCGAATGAAGCCTCATCTCATTTGAAACCATCTAGAGAGGTACCTCTAAAACTTGAGCTTAAGCCCTTACCAAGTCACCTCATGTATGCATATCTAGGCACTTCAGATACTTTATATGTCATTATTTCTTCTACACTAACATCTTTGCAGGAAGGCAAGCTGATAAGAATCCTCCAAGAATTCCAAGGAGCTATTGGATGGACCATTGCTGATATAAAAGGAATCAGCCCCTCATTTTGTATGCACAAGATTTTGATGGAAGATGACAGTAAGCCCACCATAGAGCATCAAAGAAGGCTGAATCCCATCATGAAGGAGGTGGTGAAAGCAAAAATTCTAAAATGGCTACACGCTGGGATCATCTATCCCAACTCTGATAGTCCGTGGGTGAGCCCTGTGCAGTGTGTACCAAAGAAGGGATGAATAACGGTAGTAAGAAATGAGAACAACGAGCTGATACCAACTCGGACAGTCACGGGGTGGAGAGTCTGTATGGACTACCGAAAGCTCAACAAAGCCACAAAGAAAGATCACTTCCCACTTCCATTCATAGATCAAATGTTGGACAGACTTGCAAGGCATGAATACTACTGTTTGCTTGACGGATATTCTGGTTATAATCAAATTGCCATCGCTCCAGAGGATCAAGAGAAGATAACTTTTACTTGTCCATATGGAACTTTTGCTTTCAGGCGAATGTCTTTTGGTCTCTGTAATGCTCCAGCCACATTTCAGCGGTGCATGATGGCAATATTTTCTGACATGGTGGAAATCAACATGGAGGTCTTCATGGATGATTTTTCGGTGTTCGAAAATTCCTTCGACAGCTGTTTGTAGAATTTGGTCATGGTATTAAAGAGATGCGTAGAAACAAACCTTGTGCTTAATTGGGAGAAATGTCACTTCATGGTTCAAGAAGGAATAAGCTTGGGTCACAAAGTCTCAGCAAAAGGGTTGGAAGTGGATAAAGCAAAGTTAGAAACCATCGAGAAATTGCCTCCACCAACTTCTGTTAAGGGAGTTCGAAGTTTTTTGGGCCATGCTGGGTTCTACCGGAGATTTATCAAAGACTTCTTCAAAATCACAAAACCCCTGTGCAATCTATTGGAAAAGGATGTTCCGTTCCTATTCGATGAAAATTGTTTAACAGCCTTTGAGTTGTTGAAACAGAAGTTAACAACAGCACATGTGATAGTGGCACCGGATTGGTCTCTTCCATTTGAGCTTATATGTGATGCTAGTGATTACGTTGTGGGCGTGGTATTGGGCCAGCACAGAGACAAGGTTCTACATGCAATTTACTATACTAGTAAGACACTCTCAGAGGCTCAAATGAATTACACCACCACCGAGAAGGAACTACTCGCGGTTGTTTATGCATTTGACAAGTTCCGGTCCTATCTCATTGGAACGAAGGTAGTGGTGTACACAGACCATGCAGCAATTCGGTATTTGATCTCTAAGAAAGATGCAAACCCAGGTTAATCAGGTAGATCCTTTTGCTCCAAGAATTTGACTTGGAAATAAAGGACAAGAAGGGCACGGAGAATCTAGTTGCTGATCATCTGTCCAGATTAGACAATCCAAATTTGGAGAGCAAAGAGAAGGTTGAAATAAATGATTGTTTCCCTGATAAATAGCTATTTGCAATCACATCTGAGATCCCATGGTTCGCTGATATAGTGAACTATCTTATGAGTTATGTACTACCACCAGATCTCACTTCTCCGCAGAAGAAGAAATTTTTGCATGATGCAAAGAGATACATGTGGGACGATCCTTACTTGTTCAAGCAATGTACAGATCTTGTGATTCGAAGTTGCATTCCCGATGTCGAGACTACCAGTATATTACATGCATGTCATTCTTCTCAGTATGGCGGCCATTATGGAACGCAAAGAACCGCAGTCAAAGTACTTCAGGCCGGATTCTATTGGCCCACTTTTTTCAAAGATGCCCACCAATTCATAAAGAATTGTGATCGATGCCAACGGGTGGGAAACATCTCCAACCGCAATGAAATACCACTAAATGTGATCTTGGAGGTGGAGATCTTTGACGTATGGCGCATATACTTCATGGGACCATTTTCGTCATCCTGCAACAATCTATATATCCTTCTTGCGGTCGATTATGTGTCCAAATGGGTGGAAGCTTCTGCCTTACCTACCAATGATGCTAAAGTTGTTCTCAGGTTCTTACAAAAGAGCATTTTCACTAGATTCGGCACTCCTCGCGCGATCATCAGTGATGAGGGAAGTCACTTTTGCAATAAGCAGTTCACAGCCCTCCTGGCCAAATACGGAGTGAGGCATAGAATTGCCACGACATACCACCCACAAACAAATGGGCAAGCCGAAGTGTCAAATAGAGAGGTCAAGAGAATTCTGGAAAAGATTGTTAATCTTTCCAGAAAAGACTGGTCATTGAAGCTAGATGAAGCATTATGGGCATACAGAACCACCTATAAGACACCCCTCGGCATGTCCCCTTACCATGTGGTTTATGGCAAAGCTTGTCATCTCCCGGTCGAACTAGAGCACAAAGCCTATTGGGGGATCAAGAAGTTGAATTTCGACCCAACTGCAGCGGGAGAGAGGAGACTTCTACAGCTAAATGAACTTGATGAGTTTCGTTTGCAAGCCTATGAGAATTCTAAACTTTACAAGAAGAAGGTAAAGAGATGGCAAGACCGGAAAATCATCGCGAGAAAATTTGAACCTGGCCAAAAGGTCTTGCTATTCAACTCCAGGCTCAAATTATTCCCGGGGAAGCTCAAATCCCGATGGTCGGATCCCTTTACCATCACAGCCGTATTCCCACATGGGGCCGACGAAATAATTGGGAAGGATAGTGAGCAACCATTCAAGGTGAATGGCCAACGGCTAAAGCACTATTGGGGAGGCGAAGTCGATCGCCAAGAGTCCTCAATTGTCCGAGCCATGGACTGAGCACCAATGGATAGTCGAGCTAACTGACTTTAAACCAAGCGCTTCTCGGGAGGCAACCCAAAATTACTATTAGTACTTTTTATTCTGGTGTGATTTTAATTCAGTTTGTATGATTTCATTTTAACATGTTGTTTGCTTTTCAGGTGTCCAATCGCGCCTTCAACCGTGTGACTTAAACAGACTTTAAGTTTGGGGGTGCATAGTTTCATTGCATTGCGTATGCATCGTTCGTATGTTTACTAGTTTGAATTAAGATTTTCGTTCTTTTTAGATCTGTTGGATATTAATAAGAATTGAGTTTTTCACCTGGAGATTTAATATGTGTCAAGTGTGTAAAAAAAAAATTTATTCCAGGTAGCCTGAGCTTCAGCGCAGCTGCGCCCCATCTTCAGTACATCCGCAGCGCAGCTACGCCGGAACCTTTTAGCACGAGGCACCTGAGCATTAGCGCAGCTGCGCCCCTTCATCAGTTCATTAGCAGCGCAGCTGCGCCGGAGTCTGTCTGTGCCAAATCTGAGCATCAGCGCAACTGCGCCCCTTCCTAGTACAACTATGGCGCAGCTGCGCCCCTCGCCTGAATGTTTTTTTTATATAAATAGAACCCGTCCCCATCAGTCCTGTCATATCAAATCATAAACCCTAAACCTAAACTCTCTCTAACAGCAGAAGCAAACACTCCCCTCTCTTCTCTTGCCATTCCTAATCAAACCCTAGCTAAATCAAACCTCTATACCAAACCCTAATCGCATTCAACCATGCCGAAGCGTGCGCGCACACCCCAGACTTCTTCTTCATCTAGCAGTGAATCCGAATCTGCGGGTGGTGGCATCAACACACTAGATGCCACCAAGTTTGTCAATCTCTCAGCCCAACACTACTACTGGGAGGTGCTGAGCTCCAAATCCTTCATACCAAAGAGGGGTTTGAAGCCCAAGGCACAGGATGGGCGAATTCTGGACAAAATCCGGCGTCTAGGCTGGTTACTTTTCATTGAGACACCCAGGTCCACCCCGATGGCCATTGTTTGGGAATTTTATGCCAATGCCCATGAGACCCAGAATGGCATCGCTTTCGTTCGAGGCAAGTAGGTCTCCTACACTGCGCAGGCAATCAACAAACTTTTCCGCCTGCCTTCTACTACTGCTGAGGCCACTAACTGGGTGGTGCACGAGCGCTTCGAGACTGACCTCGACGCTTTGGTGCGGGAGATGCATCAGCCGGGCACTCAGTGGAGGACTCAGCCAGTCACCACTCTGAAGGTTCACTTCCCTCAGACCGCGTTAAACAGATATGCCAAGGCATGGTACGCCTTCATCTGCACGAGTATACTGCCAACCACCCACCATCAAGACGTGACCCGGGACCGGGCGGTTCTATTGCATCGCATTCTACATGGGGGGAGCATTGTCGTGGGTTACATCATTCACCATGCCATGCTCCGTTTCATGCGTGCCATCACTTCTGGTGCCATTCCACACGCCTCGATCATCATACGCCTTTATCTTGCGGCAAAGGTGGAATGGGGCGAGGAGACTCTCCAATTACCCATACGGGACATTAACAGTGCCACGATCAGAAAGTACAATGTATAGCGCGGTGGAGAGTCCCGACCTAGTGGGTTGGGTTTTATTATGGCCGATGAGGAGGAGGAGGCCAATGAGGAGGACGTGCCTGCCCCGCCAGTGCAGCAACGGGGAGTTAGTGGACATGAGCGCGAGATGCGTCGCCTGCAGCACCGCATGGACGCGTTGCACACGAGCTTTAGAGACTACAGTGTCTCCTTTGCAGGAGCACTGTCGGAGGCATTTAGCCAGCAGGGGGTCCACGTCGAGTTTTCCATCTTCGGTGCCGGCATCCCTTATCCTCCGCCCGATACACTGCCTGGCGGCGCCGAGGACAACTCTTAGGGGAGTACTCTTTACCCTTTTATCTCCAATGCGGACATTGCATATTTTAAGTTTGGGGGTATTAGGCTTGCCTAGTTTCTTTTGTGATGCTTTTAATTATCTATTTTTATTGTTAGTTTAATTGCGTGTTTGCTTTAATTTCTAAAAAAATAAAATAAAATAAATAAAAGAAAAGAAAATAAAATGGTGAATTTCTCATGCATATCATATCACATCATGTAGTTTAGTTGCATGATCCTAATATCTTGTTTAGTAAACATCCTCACTTACCTGTGATGAGAATTTTTGATATTTGCCAATTGCTAAGACTTGGGTCGAATGCCATGATATATTACAACTCTTGTCTTGTGATGATTATGATATAACCGGTTAGCACGTTTTTGGTAGTTCTCTCACTAAGTAGCCTAAAGATTCGCATAATTGAGTTCTGGGGGGAATTTGATGTGTTATTAATGAATGGAGCAATTGTGGGTAATATTAGCTGAGACCACACGTGTCTAAGTTTGGGGGAAAAACTTAGTAGAGCATTTGAGCAACGAAATCGAGCGTCAAACGCATTCGTTGATAAAAAAAACATTGAATAAATGCTTGGTTAGCCTATGATGAGGACATCCATGATCCAGAAACCCGTGACACAACCCGAGAAGACCCATTGCAATTGCCACTTGGACCCATTACTAGAGCTCGATCTAAAACCTTCAAAGACGGACTTAACGGGATGATCCGTGAACTATGGAACGAGGTTGGCTCAAATATAGAAGTTATGGAGGTGGAGTCCAAGCGTATGAAACCTGTAAACATGTTACGAATGGACGTAGCAATCAAAATGATGAAAGAAAACCGTTTGCATGAAGCAGGCTAGCTCGCCCCGGCGAGTTTATACAGGCAACTTTTCTCGCCCCGGCGAGGTTTTTACAATACAAAACTCTCGCCCCGGCGAGAATTTGCAATACAATTTTCTCGCCCCGGCGAGAACCTCCTGGATGCAGTTTGTCAATTTTTGACTTTCTTGATTTTCGAACCTTCTTTCATCCAAAACATGATATCAGTATTTAGGATCAATTACATGTGTTCTGATTACAACATTTCCATATTTGTGTGCTTGTATTTCAAATAATGTGTGCTTCTAGAAGCTTCTAGTTTGTTTCTAAAACTAGTATAAATAGGTGCTATTGTAAACTTGAATTCATTCATTAATATTCAGATTATCATCATTATTGTGAGATTGTTCTTTTCTTGTGGTTCTTGAGAATACCTAAGTATTCCTTAGTTTTTCTTTGAGATTTATATTCGACTTATCATACAACCAATCATAGTTCTGTGTGGCATCTTCTACCGCATCAATCGTCGATTGTACCAAGATTACCGCTTCAACATAAGCGAGGGGTCGAGGTGTCGTTGGTGTCCATCCTACGCAAAACTTCATTTGCAAGTAATTGTACCAAGATTACCGTCTACATATAGGCGAGGGGTTAAGGTGTTGCAAGCTATCCATCCTGTCAACTTGTTAGAAACGATCCGGGCGACGACCACCTCACGCATGCGTGTCGTGGAGTCTATCATTTGGTATCAAAGCTAAGTTTCCTATCAAGTTACTTATCTTTACTTTTATTGTTGAATTATAGTAAAAAAAAAAAAAAAAACTGCATAAAATATATAGCAGAAAATTTGTATTGTGAATTGTTACCATTGGGATTTTCATTTGCAAGAATCATATTTGACGATTAGAAGTCTTGTGGAGAGTCGTACTTTCTATATTGTGTTCTCGATAAGTTATTATTGGATTGTCATTAGAGAATTGAGGTAATATTTGTGAGAATTCAAAAAGAACCTATTAGTGAGAACTACGAGTGGAAAAAGGCAAGAGCAGTAAGTTTAATTGAGGATAAAAGCCTAATTGTGTGATACACAAGCGTTTCCTATTTGTGTGATATATTGTTTGAGTGAAACACGTAAGGGAGTGGTGAGGAACTATTTTTCTACTAATCTTTGTTTTGCAGGAAATATGTCTAACACAAGAGATAAGACAATTGAAAATGAACCTTCCACATCCAATTTTGACCCAAAACTCATGATGGAGGCTATGATGAAAGAATTTTCTAGACAATTAGGGATGGCTATGGAGCAAGTGCATGATCGCATCGATCAATTGAGTGACACTCGAGGGGAACGAACTCAAACCCCTCCGGGTGGGCGCCCAAAAGGAAAGACCCAACAAAAGGAAGCAAGGCTAGAGGAGACAAATTACTATGATGAAAGGTTTAGTGAGGAAGAGGATCGAGAAACTGACTTTATCCCTAGGAGACATTTTGCAAAGGATAGAGGCGGCCGAAATCGAGAGAACAACAATCTTGGTAGCATCAAAATGAAAATTCCCACATTCCAAGGCAGAAGTGATCCCGAGGCATATTTAGAATGGGAGAGAAAAATGGAGTGGATCTTTGACTGTCACAACTACTCGGATCTCAAGAAAGTTAGAATTGCAGCTACCGAATTTTCAGACTATGCAGTTACTTGGTGGGATCAATTGATGATCAGCCGGAGGAGGTGCAGAGAACGTCCAATCGAGACTTGGGCAGAAATGAAAGCTGTAATGAAAAAGAGGTTTGTTCCAAGCCACTATTATCGAGATCTGTTTCGAAACTTACAAAATTTGAGACAGGGAAGCAAAAGTGTGGAGGACTACTTCAAGGAAATGGAAATGCTAATGTCTAGAGCTGACATCAACGAGGATAATGAGGCAACCATGACCCGATTTTCAGCAGGTTTAAATTGGGATATTGCAGATTTGGTGGAACGTTAACATTATGTGGTATTGGAAGACATGGTGCACATGGCTATCAAAATAGAGAAGCAACTTAAGAGGAGAGGTGGCCAACGAACAAATCCTACCACAGGTTCATCATGGAAAGCCAATAATGTGAAGCGTGAGGAAAAGCCAATTGTTTTCACACCAAAGCCAGAAATCAAGCAAGGAGCGACTACTCAAGTAGTGCAAGGTAAAACTAATACACCTTCTACTAGTCGTAATCGAGATATTGTATGTTTTAAATGTCAAGGCAGGGGACATATTGCAAATCAATGCCCGAATCAAAGAACTATGTTATTGCTTGATAATGGGGATTTGGAGACCGAGGAAGAAGATAGTGACAATGACTCTATGCCACCATTGGAGGAAGATAGAGAGGTTGCTATGCATGGTGAAGTATTGGTTACACGGAGAATGCTTAGTACACAGGCAAGAGAAGAAAGCAGCGAGCAAAAAGAGAATCTGTTTCATACTAGATGCATGGTAAATGGTAAGATTTGTTGTGTTGTAATTGATGGTGGGAGCTGTACAAATGTAGCGAGCATCACAATGGTAGAGAAATTGGGACTTACAACATCCAAACACCCTCACCCATACCGATTGCAGTGGCTCAATGATAGCGGCGACATCAAAGTTACCAAGCAAGTATCCGTACCGTTTACAATTGGGAAGTATGTTGATGAGATCCTTTGTGATGTAGTTCCTATGCAGGCAGGCCATTTACTACTTGGGAGACCTTGGTAGTTCGATCGGCGAGTAAAACATGACGGTTTTACTAATGAGTACTCTTTTGTTCACAATCAAAGAAAAGTTACCTTGTGTCCTATGTCACCAAAACAAGTACACGAGGATCAAATACACTTACAGAGAGACCATGAAAAGAAAACAAAAGAGAGAGAAAAAAAGAAAGAAGAGAGAAAAACAAATATTTTTGCAAAAAGGAGTGATGTAAGGCGAGCTTTGGATTCTAAAAAGCCAATGATTATACTTCGGTATAAGGAGGCACTTTTAAATACTAACGCTAATAATCCTCCTTTGCCTAGTGTTGTTTCTGCTCTTTTACAGGATTATCAGGATGTATTTCCCGAGGAACTTCCACAAGGATTACCACCAATTCGGGGAATTGAGCATCAAATTGACTTTGTTCCAGGCGCGACCATTCCAAATCGCCCGGCATACCGAAACAATCCCGAGGAAACAAAGGAATTGCAAAGGCAAGTTGACGAGCTAATGGACAAAGGTTTTGTGAGGGAAAGCATGAGTCCATGTGCGGTTCCTGTTATTTTAGTACCTAAGAAAGATGGGAAGTGTCGTATGTGCATTGATTGTCGAGCGGTAAATAACATCACGGTAAAATATCGGCATCCCATTCCTAGGTTAGATGACATGTTAGATGAATTGCATGGATCTTGTGTGTTTTCTAAAATTGACTTAAAGAGTGGCTATCATCAGATTAGAATGCATGAAGGGGATGAATGGAAAACTGCTTTTAAAACAAAATATGGGTTATATGAGTGGTTAGTCTTACCTTTTGGTTTAACTAATGCTCCTAGCACGTTCATGAGACTAATGAACCATGTTTTGCGTTCCTTCATTGGAAAGTTTGTAGTTGTCTACTTTGATGATATCTTAATCTATAGCAAAGATTTAGTTGAACATGCATTGCATATAAAATCTGTCCTAGATGTGCTTCGAAAAGAAAAATTGTATGCTAATATGGACAAATGCACATTTTGTACGGATCGAGTTGTGTTCCTTGGTTTTGTTGTGAGTACACAGGGAGTACAGATTGACGAAGAAAAGGTACGTGCAATCCAAGAATGGCCAACTCCTACTAATGTCAGTCAAGTTCGTAGCTTTCATGGACTCGCGAGTTTCTATAGACGGTTTGTAAGGAATTTCAGTGAAGTCACAGCACCACTCACCGAAGTAATCAAAAAGAGTGTAGGATTCAAGTGGGGTGATGCACAGGAAAAAACGTTTAATTTGATTAAAGAGAAATTAACTAACGCTCCTTTACTTGTATTGCCAAATTTCACTAAAACTTTTGAAATTGAATGTGATGCTTCAGGTTTAGGCATTGGAGCTGTGTTGATGCAAGAAGGAAAACCCGTTGCATATTTCAGTGAAAAATTGAGTGGAGCAGCTTTAAACTATCCTACCTATGACAAGGAGTTATATGCCTTGGTTCGATCTTTGGAGACTTGGCAACATTACCTGTGGCCTAAGGAGTTTGTGATTCACACGGATCATGAATCATTGAAATATTTGAAAGGCCAACACAAGTTGAACAAGAGACATGCACGATGGATGGAGTTCATCGAGACATTCCCGTATGTCATTCGGTATAAGCAAGGTAAGGAGAATGTCGTTGACGACGCTCTCTCAAGAAGGTATGTGTTGTTAAATACTCTCGACACAAAATTACTTGGTTTTGAACAAATCAAAGAATTGTATGTTAATGACCATGATTTCTGTGAAGAGTTTAAAATTTGTGAAAAGAATGTTGTAGGTAAGTACTTCAAGATGGATGGGTTCTTGTTTCGTGAGAATCGATTGTGTATACCTGCAAGTTCTTTACGTGAACTATTGGTTCGTGAATCACATGGAGGTGGTTTGATGGGACATTTTGGTGTTGATAAGACCTTATCTGTATTAAAAGAACATTTTTATTGGCCCCATATAAAATGAGATGTGGAACGAATTTGTGATAGGTGCATTACCTGTCGTCAAGCTAAATCTCGTGTTCAACCCCATGGGTTATACACACCATTACCTATTTCGAGTGAACCTTGGATTGATTTGTCTATGGATTTTGTATTGGGATTACCTAGATCTAAGTATGGTCATGATTCCATATTTGTGGTCGTAGATAGATTTTCAAAAATGGCACACTTCATTCCATGTCATAAAACTGATGATGCATCCCATATTGCTGATTTATTCTTTAGAGATATTGTGCGTCTGCATGGCATCCCCCGAATAATTGTTTCGGATAGAGATGCTAAGTTCTTGAGCTACTTTTGGAAAACTTTGTGGTGTAAACTAGGAACTAAACTGTTGTTTTCTACTACTTGTCATCCACAAACTGACGGTCAAACGGAAGTAGTAAATAGGACTCTATCTGCATTATTAAGGGCTATCATTCATAAGAATATTAAGCTTTGGGAAGAATGTTTACCCCATGTTGAGTTTGCTTATAATAGGTCCGTCCACTCGGCTACTAAATTCTCACCTTTTGAAATTATGTATGGTTTTAATCCTTTAACACCATTGGATTTAACACCTTTACCTATTTCTGAGTATACTAACATGGATGGCAAAAACAAAGCTAATTTTGTTAAGCAGATACATGAGAAGACAAGGCTTAACATTGAGAAGAAGACGGATCAATATGCTCGACAGGCCAATAAAGGTCGGCGTCAAGTAATCTTCGAACCGGGGGATTGGGTATGGCTACACATGCGTAAGGAAAGATTTCCTGCTCAAAGGCGTTCGAAACTACTCCCGAGAGGAGATGGACCATTTCAAGTGCTTGAACGCATTAACAACAATGCTTACAAATTGGATTTACCCGGTGAGTATACTGTTAGTGCAACTTTCAATATTTCTGATCTAAGACCGTTTGATGTAGGTGAAGATTTGAGGACAAATCCTTTTCAAGAGGAGAGGTATGATGAGGACATCCATGATCCAGAAACCCGTGACACAACCCGAGAAGACCCATTGCAATTGCCACTTGGACCCATTACTAGAGCTCGAGCTAAAACCTTCAAAGACGGACTTAACGGGATGATCTGTGAACTATGGAACGAGGTTGGCTCAAATATAGAAGTTATGGAGGTGGAGTCCAAGCGTATGAAACCTGTAAACATGTTACGAATAGACGTAACAATCAAAACGATGAAAGAAAACCGTTTACATGAAGCAGGCTAGCTCGCCCCGGCGAGCTTTTACAGGCAACTTTTCTCGCCCCGGCGAGAATTTGCAATACAATTTTCTCGCCCCGGCGAGAACCTCCTGGATGAAGTTTGTCAATTTTTGACTTTCTTGATTTTCGAACCTTCTTTCATCCAAAACATGATATCAGTATTTAGGATCAATTACATGTGTTCTGATTACAACATTTCCATATTTGTGTGCTTGTATTTCAAAGAATGTGTGCTTCTAGAAGCTTCTAGTTTATTTCTAAAACTAGTATAAATAGGTGTTATTGTAAACTTGAATTCATTCATTAATATTCAGATTATCATCATTATTGTGAGATTGTTCTTTTCTTGTGGTTCTTGAGAATTCCTAAGTATTCCTTAGTTTTTCTTTGAGATTCATATTCGACTTATCATACAACCAATCATAGTTGTGTGTGGCGTCTTCTACCGCATCAATCGTCGATTATACCAAGATTACCGCTTCAACATAAGTGAGGGGTCGAGGTATCGTTGGTGTCCATCCTACGCAAAA
The DNA here is from genome assembly GCA_034770075.1 of Aralia elata. Classification (NCBI taxonomy): domain Eukaryota; kingdom Viridiplantae; phylum Streptophyta; class Magnoliopsida; order Apiales; family Araliaceae; genus Aralia; species Aralia elata. The sequence continues at coordinate 50,453,976 of CM068380.1, read as the reverse complement.
CTTCATTTGCAAGCAATTGTACCAAGATTACCGTCTACATATAGGCGAGGGGTTAAGGTGTTGCAAGCTATCCATCCTATCAACTTGTTAGAAATGATCCGGGCGACGACCACCTCACGCAAGCGTGCCGTGGAGTCTATCAGCCTAGTTTTGTGGCCTTTGATATTCGAGTAAGTACGCCCTAGGGGATGTCTCTACACCTAGCGCCCTAAGACCAATTGGTTTGGGAGTCGTTGGTCGAAAGCTCGCTACATGGGTATCATTGAATAGCCTAAGGGAACTAGGCATTGCACAACCAAGTGTCATAGTCCGAATAAACTCTAAGTCGGTCCCCAGTTTAGACATGACATTGTTTCAACTGTAATTTACCCCATTTGTTGTTTTGCAAGTTTGAGTATATGAATTTCCCCTAAGAAACATATTATGAGAATCAATTGGGTTGCTATAAGTTTGATGAATACTGAACACACACACTTTATCGTTCACAACAAGATTCGAGTTGCATGACTATCATGCTACACGAACCAAGTTTTGATGAGACGCCAGATTCTTCTGAGGCAAACTCGTTTGGATTGTTTACTAATTGATGAGGGTCATGGTGCATTCTTAGATTACTGCATTTCATCCATGCTTGCATTCATATCATTGTAATTGCTTGAGGACAAGCAACGGTTCAAGTTTGGGGGTATTTGATAAGTAGGTTTTATAGCTACTTATTGGATACTATTTTACTTCAATTGTTGCTTAACTTGTAGCTCCATAGTATGTTTTCATGCATTTTTCCCTTTCTTTCGGTATTGATTCACTATTCTCATTATATGGCTCTTGCACGGTTTTTGGTAATTTTGACACGGGTTTTGTTGCAATTGTTGTTTGGGAGCTTATTGTATTTTTGTTGCTTGTACAGGACACGAGAATTAAGAAATCAGGCTATTGCAATACAGCAGCAGACTGGCAGCCGGCGCAGCTGCGCCCCGCTTGGCCTTGTGGCCGGCGCAGCTGCGCCCCTCCTGTTCCTGCCATGCCTCCCCGGCGCAGCTGTGCCCCTTTTGCAAAGGGTGCCGGCGCAGCTGCGCCTGTCGCCAGCCAGCCATGCAAACACGTTCCAGCCAGCGAAGCAGTACTACCATAAAATTATGCAATGCCAGATTTTGAGAGATTAGTGGGTTAAAACTTTATTAGTGGGAATCAGAATAAGCCAAATGAAGACAAATTAAGCATACAATATAGCTAATTGAGATTTCAATTGTGAGAGAGTTCCTCCTCCACGAAAAATAGTTAGTTTACTACATTATTAGCTAGAAAATAAAAACACTCCAGCTGAGCTTCAATTCTGCTTGGGAACTGAAGAATGAAGTTACATGGATGCTGAATTGAAGCTTGGTAGCAAGAAATCAAGAATCAACACAACTTGGAAAATCATCAAATGTTGCAAAACGGAAGAACTAAAACAGGGAGCTTTAATATTTTCTGTTTTTGATTAATTTTCCTATTCTGTAATTATGATGATGAACCAATTGTGTATGATGAATTCTATTATTATTATGAACTAAGTTTAATTCTTGGGATTATAATGGATCTTTTGCTTAAATGAAAATTAAAGTGCTTCCTTATTATTGCTAGATGGTTATGAAATGAATGTCTAGCATAATCCATACTTATTGTTTAATTGCTTGATCACCAATTACTGTGATAATTTATATGGACTTGAGAAAGGAAGTATAAATTGAGATCTAATTATGCTAGCATATGTTCATAATTTTTACATTCCTCGTGAAGATATGATTCGTGCTTAGGATAGAGATATACCGAAGTACCTTATGTGGTCATTTGAGAACTTGTACTTAAACCCTCTTGATTGTAACTCACATAGAAATATAGTGCGTTAGTCATCTAGGGTGTTCACATTCATTCTATCAATTGTGGATTTAGTGTGATATGAATATGGTGCATCGAGAGGTGGTCATATTTTACATTCGTGTTCTTGACCAACATTCTATAATAATCAATTAGCAACAATAGGAAGCATGGAAATCAAAGTTTGCATTAAGTGAAATTATAATCCCAAGCTCATAAAATTTGTATTTGCACAATCGTAAATTATTTTACTTGTTCATTTAGTAATCATTGGATAATTTTATCATTGTAACCAATTGTTTAAAGAGACCGAAATAATTACAAAATCGGTGTTTGTAGTCGTAAATGTAATTCTTTTCCTCGTGGGATCGATACTTTACTTACTTTATATTACTTGTGAGTCACTTACACTTGCGTGTATGAGTCGTATTTGTTATACATACAAATATCCCAACACACCGCCGGGGCGACCAATTCAATGCAATTGTACCGCCGGGCCGGGGAGACCGCCGGGGCGATAAACCAGTGTAATTTTACCGCCAGGGCAGTGAACCTGAAATCTAGTTTCTGCAGTTCGTGAACTGCAGAATACTCAAGCCCTAAAATATGAATTTTAAGCATCAAACACCAATTCCAAGAATACACAATTATCATAAATTTTGTTAAAATAATTCTAAACATGTATTTAACCATCCTAAATGCATAACTCACATTAATCCACCAATTTAAAGCCTCAAATCTCATGTTCATACTAATTTTTACAAACTTTGACAAATTTAGCGCAATCAATCACTACAGATTCGTTATTCAACCAAATTGATTGATTCAACTTGCAATGTTTTTGTTTCTCAGAATACTAATATAATCCATCCTCAATTTACAGATTATTACTCAAATTGAACATCAATTTTGACTCCAAAGTAAGCCAAAACATACATATACTAACCAAAACTTAATTTCTTCTTGTTTAACATATTTACAAGGTTTTGATTACTAGAAATTCAATTATAAACAATATAGAACAGATTACATAAACCCAAGAACATGTATAATAGATTCCTCTACTAATTCATCATCAAAACCAATCACATAGAACTAGTTTTAGAAAAATGAGAACTAGAAATTTTAGAATTTACCTTTGATTTCTTCTTTAAACCTACAATAGATGATATGAATTATCTTCTTCTTCCTTCTTTGGTTCTCACTTTTCTTTTCTCAATTCACAGAGAATCTCAAGGCTCCCTCTCTTTTCTATGCTTAGTTTTTTTAGGCTTTATGACATTTACGTATAATATAATAATTGATATGTGTGGGTATCAGTTAAACGCATCATAGCTTAAACTGATCCCATGTTCTCAAGGCCATGTTTGGCTAGTTCCTTAAAGCTCCTTTTTAATTTATTATAATATTCTTCCTATTATAAGGTACATTTGTCACACTTATATTTAATTAAACTTATTATATTAATAAATATAATTAAACTTATTAATAATTTCAATTAAAACCTTACTGACCAAATTATAATTCAATTTAGCCAAACTATAATTTTATTAAATACATCAGTTTATTCGATAAAACATTAATCGATATAATTTAATTATTTAATTAAATTAGCATATTATCACAACACTCGTGTAATAAAATACGCACACATTATAAAATTATTTATCATCGACTTACTTAATATTAACACACTTAATTAAATTATTCTACAATAATTTTCATTGTCCACAAGACATAACAATCAAATTGTATTACTCATAATGTAATTTTCAAATAATAATATTTAGTCTTTTCAAATTTCAATTACTCTTTTCAATGGTTTAATTAATTATTAAACCATTTCTTCCCAATTACATGAATATATAATTTCCCTCACATCGAACCACATATTTCATAATATGAAACATATATATACACATACTCAAACTCAGAACGTCTTATAATAAGAATTTTATTTATTAAATTCTTATTTAATAATTTCTGAAAATCTGGGTTATCACATCCTTCCCTCCTTATAAGGATTCCGTCCTCGGAATCAACGAAACCTCTCTTACTCAATTTTCACTAAATGTCTTTCACAATTATCGTTGAATAACTTAAGGCATTACCTTAGTGTAGGTTTTATTTCATCACCTTCACTTAAACCTGGAACACTTCGAGTATTATATATTCTTTAACCCTTTAACGCATTTATTGCATATCATACCCGTTGTAATCATTTAATATCCTGATTTAGCATCGCCTAAATATTCGGGATATCACATTCACCCCTTCTTAAGAATTTCGTCCTCGAAATTTTGATTTACTAATATTTGTTCCTTCCATCTATCCAAATGGACTTTACGTTAATCTCTACTTATTCATTGGGTTCTATGACCAAGTTCTTTTTCTAAGGATCTTTCTAAGATCATCGCATTCTTCACATCTTCCTCTTCTAAAAATTTCTCATCATTACTCATCATCAGCTAAATTTATCTCTTCCCTTTCTGGAATTTTATTTCTTTCTTGGATTTATTATAGTTTGTTTAATTTACTCATCACCATATGCCGCATTCCACAACTTATCCTTTTCTAAGGAATATCCTCATTTCCACTTCTACCTTTTAAAAGAAAAAGAATATTCCACAATTGTTCAATAATTGGGAAGCAGTATGAAAAATTCAGGAATTTAAAAGATTCCAAATCATGCTGAGGAGTCGTAAAGACTTGAACCTTGTCCAAGGTTAACAGATATTTCTACTGAAACCTTTAACAGTCAAAAGACTATGGACCATCTCTTCTCGTACTCCAGGTGATCAGCCCTTCGTATTATGTATTGTGCACATACATATTAACGCTATTGTGTATCCCCCATTACAGGGTTGGTCACCTCAGACTTAATATAAATTCCATACCAGAACAATCTGGTTTGACATAGACTCTCAAAGAACTCTTGAACTTCATAAACACCTTTCAACAATCGTCTAGCCGAATCAATTAGCTTAGACCTTGAACAACAATTCAGACATTAGTCAAAATATTTTTAGCCAACTCAATTAGCATATCTTTTCATAGCTTAAAAGAAAACCAAAATTCTTTTATGACGTCATGATACCGTACCGTTTTAATAGTACGTTGAGGATGTCGTCATTGTAGGACTTTGTCATACTACATCATACCATAGTGGGCTGCCGATCCTTTGATTACATCCAACACTAGGTTCAATTGCATTGATGACTCCATCGTTCAAAATACATTTTGATAATTTCAAATTATTTTTGTCTAGCTGAAACAATTAGCGTGGACATATGAATAATAGGATTTTTTTTTTTATTTTTAAAACTTATTGGTTCAAACATTGATCTAATATATTTTCAAGAACACAAATTGCGAATATTAGCACGATGTCAATAAATTTCGAAAATATAGCATAGCTAGAAATTTTGGAATCTCCATTTTCTCCATCAACTTCAGTCTTTACTCTATTGCTTTAATACTTAATCATTATGTCAATCTTCAATATCATCAATGCTCTCTATACCATAACTTTTCTATACCCAATATAGTTCATCAAACTTACCACACTCTGGAAGTTCAGGAACTTACCACAATCATATGGGTTTAGGAACTTATCCTAGTCAGACCAAAATCGTCCATTCGTTGAGGGGTCCCACCATACGATTATGAGTCACGAACTTGCCATAAGTATGAGTTTTAAGAACCGTACCTAATTTTAATATTATATAACTATCAAATATAAATATGAGAAAAGAATTACCTTCTCACCATAGGTATATTGATAGCGCGACACCAATATTCCAACGATTATCAATGTGATAAACTAAGTGTAAGCTCAAAACTCCTGCACATACAAAAGTTTATACAACTCAGTCATCACATGAATCCTCAATTGAAATCCCACCTAATTCCATCTTGCTCTTAACTTGTTCTTTGTTTGATATGAATTCCTCGTATTTTATCATTCATAACTCCTCGTGAGTTTACCTCGTACTATTTCGTAGTATCATCTCTTTATAGCATCATGCTACAACTATTCAATCATTTAAGATCCTCTGACATTTTACAACTTTAGCAGATCACATCGTGATCTCGTTTTATCATCAACTCTTCTTACGATTATTTCTTATCTTATGATCGTCTCATCCTACGATCTTCTTTATTCTTCTCTTTAATCACGTTATCTTATGATTAATCAAATCAGGTGTTCCCTGTTCTTTTAGCTCTTCATATTCTTCTTTGAACCTAAACATTTTATCATAATCTTGTCTCACATGAATTCTCTAAACTCTATTTGAGTTCATCCTTATCATTTATATCATTCTCATCTTATAGACATCGCCTATTTATTAACACAATCTTTATTACTGGAGTTAGGTAACTCCTGGTTCTCTTCTTTCATAACTCTTCAATATTCTTCTTTGAATCTTCTTGTTTATATATCAATTCTTCCTTTAAGAATCTCTAACTTCATTTATATTATTCAATATTTTATCCGAGTTTACTTCTCGTCATTCGCATCTTCTTCTTGTAACGTTTCTAGGTCTGAACTCATCTCATGCATCTACCTATATAAAAAGAATCACTTCTTAATCATACTTAATTCTATACTTGATACACATCGAGTCTCTAACAGTGTTCAGTACAACACCTGAGTGGTTTTCCACAAACAACCAACAAACTAGTCCCCGTCTCGTCTACACTGTCTTGCACAACGAGTTAGATCGGTTATTAGTTCGTATCAACCTCCGCTCTCTGAAGGAATTATTTAGCCCAGATACCATACATCAACCATTAAGGAATACAATTGCACCATAATTATACTTAACTTATTATTCTCGTATTATATCGCTTACTCTATTCGAGTTCATTCCTCGTCATCCCTATCGTCTTTTTTACGGTTATAGCCTAAGGTACTCCTACTTAAGGTGTATAACCTATCAGCTCTAATACCAACTGTAACGACCCAAAAATTCATACAATTGAACTCTCAACATCGGTCGTTATATATCAATACATCGTCGTTCTGACTTTACAGCAATATCCAGTGTTAAACTTAATAAATGCGGAATAATTTAAACTTTTCAGTTTTTCTTTTTTTTCTTTCCCTGAATCATAACCTTAAATCATTTACATATTCTAGAATCATATTTACTTTATGATTCGCTTCATCAGAGTTATAATAAAATAAAACTACTTCTAGATTCAATAACCTTTTATACCTCGAATAAAATTAAGCTACAAGTCAATACAGATTTTACAACTCAACATCTGTTACATTTAGTATATCATCAAATACATTATCTAGAACCTTAATCATGGTTCAAAAATATTAATTTAAGCTATAACACTTAATCTGCATGCATTACATCTGATTCATGCCATTCAAGCAGCACATAACTTTACCTTGTATCTTTAACTTACAAAAGTGGTTATTTGCAAGAATGAGCTCGATAACTCAGCAAAATCTAACAGTTTGCATATATCACATAACACATAGATAATATGTATAATCTACTAAACGTAAACTGTTTGGAAGTTGTTATAATTGTTTAGATACATGTATAATCTACTATATGATGTTTATAAATTGTTTTAATTGAGTTAATCCATGAGATTATGTTTTTAATTGGAGTTTTGAAACTTACAGAGGAACAATATATATTTGAATATGGCTTAAATGTATGATAATTTATGTTTTAAATGCATATTAATCGGTAAATTGATTATTGATTATGTTTGTACATGTAAAAACGAAGAAAACGAAACTTAAATGGACTGATTTGGTGTTATAACGAATCTGTAACTTGTGATTTCATGGAATTTGATGAAACTTTAAAAAATACCATGAAGATGGAATTTATGGGTTTAAATTTGAATGTTTGTGTTGTTTTGTTGGTCTTAATTATATCATATATGTTTAGTAATGTTTCTGTAAATATTATATAGTTTGGGTATGAGTAATTAGTGCTATGAACAAAGAAATTGGAGATTATTGGCCCTATTTTTGTATTTTTCGCGAACTTCAAATTCTGCAACTAGTGCGTCGCGCTGCAGTACCTCTAAGTAGGCTTGCTTGCGCGCCGCAACGCCGTAGCGCCACAGCGCTGGTTGCAGGCCTTTTGGCCGAGCCGCAGCGCCGTCTTCCAGGCCTTTTGGCTGCGCCGCAGTGCCGACCAGCAAAATTGCCCAGAAAATTTTATTTAATTGTATAAGTCCAGAAAATATAATTCGTACCTAATCTAATGAATATGAAAATATAATAATCATACATTTTGATATTAAAACATATTAACAACATGTCAATGATATTTTTACGAGATTAATGAGTAAATCGATGGTGTTTTAAACTCGTTATTTATAAATTTTAATAATGTGTTTAAGAGTTGATGTTGTACATGTCATTAATATAATCAGGCTTAGAGTTAAGTTAAAATAAAAGAGAATATACTCATGATGCTAATTATATTATAATTAATTGGTATCGTGACTTGAAATGTATGTAGGATTAATTGAGGAACGTGAATAATAAACGTATAATCTACGCACGAGGCAAGCTTCTGAACTTCACTCTTTTATTGTGCAAGTATCTTATCCTTAACTTATTACTTTTACGCAAGTTCCCTAAACCCTACTCTTGTTTTACGCAAGTTTCTTAACTCTACTTTATATTGAGTAAGTTCTTTAGCCTAATTCATTCAAGTTCATGAATTCAAATATGATATTCAAATTCCATTTATGTAATACTTCAATTGTACAGAGTTTATTCGATTGTATGCCTTTGAGATTCAGTCTTTAGTTCTTAGATACCTTTTACATTTTATTATTGAGCCTTGATTAACTAGCGAACCCTTATTGATTCGACTAGTCCATAGTTGATGAGCGTTCTAAATTCTAGAAATGTTATTGAAGTAAATTCAAACCAAACTTCCTTTGGTGCGGACTCTAATGTCAAACTGAGATGAACAACCCTTTCATAAGGGATTATATTTACACGTTAGCTTTAAGATGTTGTGCACATTGTAGACACCCAAATTTTGCGTTCCTTGTACTAACCATGACAGGAGGGCAAAATCGTCAATTGAACCGGCTTGCGAGAGCGAAAGAGTGGGCACAAGTGCGAGCGCCCGACACCACCGCAATGTTTGGCGACCAGAGTTGACGTGACAATAAGGACATCCGAAACAGACATCCCCGAATGAGGTGGCACGTCTCCCGGAAATTCTCGGACTACCGAATACGAGCCTGTCAGCGAAAACCGACGTTACGGCACGAAAATCGAGGCGTGGCACGGAAAACGATAAAGTCAAACCGTCCAGCTGCGGATTGATCTGCGGCCAAATAGTGCGCCTTTTGAAAACACGGAACTCGAAACACGGAACTCGAAATCGGGGTGAGTGGAAGGCAGGCGGCTGGCTCTGGCCAGCCTATTTCAGCCCAGTTTCGTGCAGCATACAGAGAGTTTCAGCAGTTTTGGATGAAGAAGAATTTCTGCAGCAGCAAAAACACGGAAATAGAGAAAAAATAGCTAGATTTTGCAACAAAATAGGGAGAAAGGAGAAGAAAAAAAGAGAGGATTTAATTCTTTGGATTTTTGTTGTATCAAATACACTCCTTATCCTATTTAAATACACAAGTTCACATCCATTTGAGATCAATTGCAAGGTGAAAATTTCTATTTGTTCTAGCAATTCATGTCATATTGATTGAGTAAATTAGATGTAACTTTCATGTATCTTGTTGAATAATCATGGATTAGGGATTATTGGTGAGGGTTCCATCGGAACAAAATTCTTCCTAATAACCCGAGGATATCCAATTGATAAAATTTCTAGCTTGTTTATGGTGATTCATTGGGTGTAATTTATTTAGATTGTCATTTTCGGGTATCATGGTGTATTAGATAAATCCGGGTCGGTTAGTTATGTAGTATTCATTTTGTGGGTATGAAGAAATCTCGTGTGAGCCTAGGAATGCGACCCCATGGTCCAAATCCGATGATGGACGTTTTGATGTATGTGATAGATTCAAGATGCTTGCGTTGTAACATGTAACTGTCGGGCCTTAAAACGACGCTAAGGGGAGAATCGGGTTTAAGGCCCCGTATTAGTGGAATATGTGATTGTTGGCGTTCGGGGATATTTTGATGGCTTACATGCCCGTGAATAGCCCCGACGCGTATTTATGCTTGATTAGATTTCGTGACACCAAAATGGTTTCAAAAGATTAAACGATAAAGATCTTTTCTAAAATCAATCAAAGTAGGATATTAGCATCACGAGGCTAAAAATTGGAAATGCTAATGAAAGTTGATTCCTATTCTACGAGAAAGCTAAAAAGAGGTTATTTTCAAATGTCACCAAAATGGGTTTTATAAAAGAAATTAAAGGTTTTATTAAACCTTGATGTATAGGGCGAAAGAGATCCTAGAAATTGCCCATCATTTATGAAAGCAACGTATAAATCTCGATTCCTATTTTTGCTAAGGCTTAATAAAATCCTCTTTTGCCAAAACGTCACCTAATGAAAAAATCTCCTAATTTTGACAATTTAAATCAAACCTCTTTCATAAAGCTTTCTCGTGTATGCCGAAAAGACATTCCAAAGCGTTCCCAAATTAAAGCACGACTTTCCCAAAAATCCAAATGATTCTTTCATACAAACTCACCACAACATTCACATAAGCACACACACACACACACACGCCTGCACATATACACATTTCATGAATTAAAAGATAGGACAGCATCAAGATTGCGGTAACCGTATTTCACGGAAGTCGAGGGGTGCCTAACACCTTCCCCTCACTTAAGCAAGCCCCCGAACTCTACGAATCTCGGTTCGCAGACCAATTAATTTGGAGTCACATATGAGCCAGCGATTTATAAAAAATGAAAACTCGGATGAGTTGGTACATCCATTTCAAATATACCAACTGGCGACTCTAGTTAATTGGCTCATCATAAAAAAACGATCTTTCAAAACCCCGTCGACATTAATGCCGACCTTTTCCAAAAAATCATTTAATCAAGAGGCTAAAATTGGAAAAGACAAAAAGGAGACACGAAGCGAAAACCCGGCGTCGACAGCTGGCGACTCTGCTGGGGACATTAGAGGGCTTAAGCCGCGCACAAGTCTTGATGCTATCCGATCCTTTTAAAATTCATGAAATGTGTGTGCGTGCGATATTTTGATTTTTATTTTTGTTGTGTAAATGTGTGTTTTTGCCCAATGAATGAATGATTGAATGGAATTGCTTTTCTTTTGAGTAATCATTTGCATACGGTGAGGACGATGAATGTGAATGTATGTTGAGAGAGTACCTCCTCCTGAGGCGAACCTGTCGGTTGCTTATTACTAAACTCGAAGGGGCTGCTCCCCAGAGATGGCTCAGGAAACGCACCACCCAAATCCGCTCCAATCGAAAGGGCTCAGACGAGTAGATTGCGAAGATTTGGGGACCTTTATGCCGAAAAGCCCGTGAGAGTAACCCTAGGATAGGTCAGCCTCAGATTGACCCTACGCAGGAAAAGTTTCTTCATGCCTTTTTTACATTGCACGCGTAAATGTCATGATCTCATTCATATATGCCTCCCTGTTCGCCAAGAAGAAATTACTAACCTCTATCTTTTACAGGGAACGGCTGAGGAGCATAATAAAGCCATGTTTAGCATTTGTCATTGCATTAGAGGACTACTAACTTTCTGTTTTGCAGGGAAAAATTAAAAAACCCCTAAACACCAAGAATTACAGTATCAGCATGCATCCACATTTTTTTACTCCCCAAGACTAAACTTCAAACCTTGGTTTCTGTAGGATTGCTCCTCAAACCCGTTCGCAGTCTAAGAAAGCCCAGGTCTCTACCTCTGAAATGGCTGATCTTCCAAATCATAGTTCCATATCTCGGGAAGAGTTTGATGACTTTAAAAAGCAGATGATGGAAATGGCCACAATGCTAAGAGAGCAGTTCCTAATCAGACAGGATCCGCCAAACCAAGGACCGCACAATATTCCACCGCCGGGGGGTGACCCGAGTCCTCCTAAAAATGGTACAAACCTGTTTAAGGAAGACCAATCCCAACTCAAGGACGAGCCAGTCATCCCAAGGGCCGTTCTTATACCCAACAGGACAGTGATTACTATCCCGGAGGAGGGAGATACAGATGACCTGCGGAAGAAAATGAGACAAATGGAGGAAACCATCCAATCTATGAAGGGCATAGGGTCCCTCGGCAGGGTTAATTATTCAGATTTATGTGTCTTCCCCGGAGCCAGATACCCGGAGAAAATTAAAATCCCTGAGTTTGAAAAATACAACGGGAAGGGGGATCCCTACACCCACTTGAAAATATACATTGGAGAGCTCGGGTCTTATGCCGAGGACGAGGGGTTGAGAATGCAGTTGTTCCAGAAAAGCTTAACGGGGGAGGCAAGAATTTGGTATGCCCGCCTTGACAACGCCCGAATCCACAACTGGGAGGAACTGGCCCATACCTTCTTAACCCAATACAGCTTTCAGGCCCAGATGGCCCCTGACAGGTACCCAATGACAAAAGTAAAGAAACAACCTAGGGAATCCTTCAGGGAATATGCGCAACGGTGGAGGGGCATGGCCGCACAGGTGAACCCCTCGATGAGCGAATCGGAGATGGTGATGACTTTTGTAGACATTCAGGAGGCACCATATTATGAACGAGTCATTTCGGGGATTGGAAGACCCTTTGCTGAAATGATTAAACATGGAGAGATGGTAGATATGGGGTTGAAATCGGGTAAAATCCGGGATTTTACTGCTTTAGAAACTGTTGCCGAGCAAATACAGAATGGAAACTATGGCAACACTTCCCGGAGGGTCCAAAAGAAGAAGGAAGAGGATGTCTCCCTCATCCTACAGGGGTCATCTAGAAAAACAGAAAGCCATCTTCCGGTACAGGTGTAGAGGGTAGGGCCATCCCGACAGCCAAACTTCACAGATCAAAGGGCAGAGGGGCGAAGAAGATATGAGGCCTCGCAAAATCGAGTATTCACCCCGCTCGGGGAACCGCTTGAACGGGTATTAGCGGTATTAGTAGCCCAAAAGAAGATAGTTGGTTTGGCACCCCCGAGTGACCCAAAGGGTAGAAGGTTTGACCCGAGCAAGCGATGTGCATACCACTCCAGTTCCCCTGGCCATACACAAGACTGTTGGACGTTGAAGCATCGAATCCAAAACCTGATTGACAATGGGGAAATTGTGGTGGAACAGCCAGACTCCCCGAATGTTAAAGCAAATCCCCTGCCAAGACATGATGGAGGGGGAGTCAATGCGACGGAGGCGAGTGAAGCTGGAGGGCCGCCAAGGTTGAACTATGTGCAGAAAATTGAGGAAATGATCAACGTGATACATGATCATGGGAGTGCAAGGGTAGCGCCCATCAGGTTGATAGGGGTAAGTACGAATAGCACGGGGGGACCTGTCAAGTTGACGGCTCCGAGGCCTATCATCCTTGCGGCAAGGCCGCAAATCCCTATCAGTAGTCTAAAGAATGTACCCTGGAATTATGGGGGAATGCCAGAGGAAGCGGCCAGTTGTGCTTCTGTGACGACAAAGGGGAACCCCTTATATCTTCCCGGACGAGTCCTGGATAGCCAAAGGAGGAAAAATGAAGAGATTTCCGAAGAAAGGGCCATAGAATTCTTGAGAAGGATGGATCATCCGGAAACAAGGGGGATCCAGATTTTAAATGAGGAGTCAACCCTAACATCAGTCATGGGCTTGGTGTTGTCATCCAGTGAGCATTGCAAAACCCTGACGAAGGTTCTGGAGGAAGGATACGTGCCCAAGGAAATTAATGAGGAGGGTTTCGGCCAGCTGATGGGCCACCTACTGGAGAACGATGTAATATCCTTTACGGATGATGACATACCCAAGGAGGGAAGGGGACACCGGAAACCGCTACATATTGCGGTAATCTCCTCGGGTTATATAATGAATGGGGTGCTGATTGATGGAGGATCGACATTGAATATCTGTCCCCTCAATACCTTGCAGAAGATGAACATCAACCCCAAGCGCCTACGAACCAGTCAGGTGGTGGTACGAGCTTTCGATGGTTCCCGGAGGGATACAATTGGAGAGATAGAATTACCGGTGGAGATAGGACCTTGTACTTTTGACATCTCTTTCCCAGTCCTTGACATCGCGGCCAATTATAACCTATTATTGGGGAGGCCGTGGATACACATGGCCGGGACAGTTCCTTCCACGCTCCACCAACAAATCAAGCTAATCATCGATGGGAATCTGGTAACAATCTCGGCCGAATGTGATGACCCTTCTCCTCCCAAGAGTGGCCTACCAGTGATCAATGTGGATAAGTCGGCGGCACCTGCCAGCTTTCAAGCACTTGAGATTAGCACTTCCCACTATAGATGCCTGGGAGCTCCAGCTGTGAAACCTAGAGTCTCTCCCGAACTTACCTTTGTGGCAAAGGAAATGATAAAAATGAACTTCCAGCCTGGACAGGGGTTGGGGAGGAGCAGTCAGGGAATCACCGAGCCCATCCACCTACCACAGCAGATAGGCAAAGCAGGGTTAGGATACCCTGAGGGCGTAGCACGGAGACACCGTCGGGGTGCGGCTCTGATTCGACTAGCTGGCAGTCCAAGGACCAAAGTCGACGATGAATAGGGGATCAGCGAGCCTATGATTGGGGCAGGGAATGAAGAGTTAACCCCCGCACGTAAGGAGTCGGCCCGGAGGGAAAGTTTCCTGCAAGAGGTCGCGAAGGAGTTTGAAACCAAGTGTTATATCCCCGGACAATCAACAAGCAGTAGGGAGGGGACGAATATTATCACACCACCAGGAGCCCAACAAGTTGTGCCCGTCATCGATTGGGCAGGGCTAATTATTCCTGGAGAAGATAGGAAGGAGGACTCAGGCAACGTATCCGTAATCATCGGGGAAGTGTCCGGTGTGAGGTCCCCTTTTATCCAGTGCATTTCTTCTGACCTGACCGTCGACAACTGGAACATGAAACCAGTGATATCCAGACAAGGGTAAAACCCGACGTCAGGGTGGTAGACCCCAGAAAACGGGGGAATGAAGAAGTTTATTTTTGTTGTTGTTTTATTTTTGCATAATTATGTCGTTTCTTCGTGTTATTTGAAAATGTGATCATCGTGGAAAATGATTTATATATGACAAGTATTTTGTTTTATGTCAGGTGTACCAATTTGAGTAATCCTTGCCTAACAAGCGGTCTTTCAAATTTGAATGATGATTATGATTTTGACATTGAGCTGGATTTTGATTTAATGGGCATTGAACAAGACGAGACAGATTACGACGACGCGCCTGACGAGATCAAAGGATGGGTCGAGGATAAACCCAAACCCAACTTGGACCAAACCGTCACCATTGACATTGGAACCCATGACAAGCCAAAAGAACTCAAGATAGGGACGGACCTTACCCCCAGCCAAAAGGCTGAAATGACTGAGTTACTAAAACAATATGAGGATGTCTTTGCCTGGTCTCATGAGGATATGATCGGATTGTCTACCGATATTGTGGTACACCGATTACCCATCAAGGAGGGTTTCAGGCCTGTCAAGCAAAAATTAAGAAAGTTGAAACCGGAGTGGAGCTTAAAAGTAAAGGAAGAGATCATCAAGCAGTTCAGGGCGGGAATCATTATGGTGTCCACTTACTCGGAATGGCTATCCAATGTAGTCCCAGTGGCTAAGCCTGGAGGAAAGGTGAGGGTATGTGTAGACTACAGAGATCTAAACAAGGCCAGTCTCAAAGATAACTTCCCGGTGCCTTTCATACACATCCTGGTGGATAACACAGCCCAGTACGAAATGTACTCTTTTGTGGATTGCTTCGCGGGATATCATCAGATAATGGTGGCGGAAGAAGATCGGGAAAAGACCGCATTCATCACCCCTTGGGGCACTTTCTGCTACAGACGATTGGCTTTTGGTCTCACAAATGCGGGGGCTACTTATCAGAGAGCCATGATGGCCCTATTCCATGATATGATGCACAAGGAGATAGAGGTCTACGTGGATGACATTATTGTGAAATCGAAGGTAGAATCTAATCATATAACCCATCTCAAAAAGCTATTCGATCGGCTCAGAAAGTATAATTTGAAACTCAACCCAGCCAAGTGTGCTTTCGGAGTACAGTCGGGTAAGCTCTTGGGATTCCTGGTTAGTGATCGGGGCATTGAGTTGGATCCAGCAAAGATTAAGGCCATTGTGGATATGCCGGCGCCTCACACAGAGAAGGAGATAAGAGGATTCCTCGGAAGGATAAACTTTATCAGCCGTTTTATATCCCACTTGACGACTACATGTGAGCCCATTTTCAAACTATTAAGAAAGGGGGCTTCCCAGGAGTGGAATGGGCAATGTCAGAAGGCTTTTCAAACCATTAAAAAGCAGCTGGCGGAGGCACCAGTGCTGGTACCCCCGAAGGATGGGATCCCTCTGTTTATGTATATATCGGTCAATGCCATCGCGATGGGATGTATGCTGGGACAAAAGAATGAGGCAGGTAAAGAGCAGGCCATCTATTACCTCAACAAAAGATTTAGCCAATGTGAACAAAATTACACTCCCATCGAAAGGACCTGTTGTGCTCTGGCCTGGGCCGCAGGGAGATTACAGCACTACCTCCATGGGCATACGACGTACCTGATATCAAGAATGGATCCCCTGAAATATATTTTTGAAAGGCCCATGTTGAATTGTCGGTTGTCAAGATGGCAGTTAATCTTACAACAGTTCGACATGGTGTACGTGACTCAGAAGGCCATGAAAGGGCAGGGAATTGCAGATCAGTTGGCAGAAACCCCGTCAGGAGGGATGGAACCCTTGGAAACTCCTCTTCTGGGCGAAGATATATTTTGGGTATCACGCGAGAAATGTGATGACGAGGGTCAGTTCTGGAAGCTATATTTTGATGGTGCCATGAACGCCGATGGGGCAGGAGCCGGAGCGGTCTTAGTCTCTATCACCGGAGAACAATACCCCGTGGCCACTAAACTGCGTTTCAGCAATTCAAACAACACCGCTGAATACGAGGGATGTATCTTGGGACTCCGCTTGGCCCGCGACATGGGAATGAAGAGGCTAGCAGTGTTTGGGGATTCAGAACTGGTAATCAGACAAGCGATCGGGGTGTACAACACTAAAGAGCTTCGGTTACTTCCATACCATCGTTGTGTTACCCAGCTGATGCAAGAGTTCGAAGATATCGCTTTCCGCCATATTCCCCGGGGACGGAATGACTTTGCTGATGCATTGGCAACTCTGGCTTCCTTAATCCACGTAATCAAGAATAGGGACAGTCCACAGATTGAGATCGCCGTACAGAATGCCCCGGCATATGAGGAACATGTGGCAGTGTTATCAGACGAGGTGGTGTTGACAAGGCAGCCCTGGTATCATGACATAAGGGAATATCTGAGAGATAGATCCATTCCCGACCAGGCGAGTCGAACTGAGAGGATGAGAATTCAAAAGATGGCGATGAAATTTTACCTGAGTGGGGATTCACTCTACAAAAGGGATGCTGGGTTGGGACTGTTGCAATGCGTAGATGAAACACATGCCCGAAGGATTATGAATGAAATACATGGTGGGGTGTGTGGGCCACATATGAGTGGACCGATGCTGGCCAAAAAGATCTTGAGGACAGGGCATTATTGGTTAACGCTGAAAGCCGATTGTGATGATCATGTCAAACGGTGTTACCAATGCCAGGCGCACGGTAATGTGATCCATACGTCTCCCAATGAACTGCACTGTATGACCTCCCCGTGGCCATTTTCAATGTGGGGAATGGATGTAATCGGACCGATAGAGCCCAAGGCAAACAACGGACACCGATTCATTTTCATCACGATCGATTACTTCACCAAATGGGTAGAGGCAGCTTCTTTCCCCAAAGTAACTCAAGAGGTCATTGTCAGTTTCATCAGGAATAATGTCATTTGTCTATACGGACAACCTGAGGTTTTGGTCTCCGACAATGCCAAGAATTTAAACAACGCCCTCATGAAGGGACTGTGTGACCAGTTTAAGATCAAGCACCTCAATTCCGTCATTTACCGTCCTAAGATGAATGGGGCAGTGGAGGCTGCAAATAAAAATATCAAGAAGATCATGGCCAAAATGTCTGCTAATCATCGGGGATGGCCGGATTTGTTACCCCTCACCCTGCTGGCGTACCGAACATCAACGCGTACTTCTACAGGGGCAACCCCTTACGCTTTGGTGTATGGAATGGAGGCCTTTCTGCCAATTGAGGTTGAAATGGCGTCCCTCAGAATAGTGATCGATGCTCAGATAAGCGAGGAGGATTGGATGCAAAGTCGATACAACCAATTGGCCCTAATTGATGAAAGAAGGGTGGCTGCGGTTTGACACGGTCAGTTATATCAACAAAGGATCTCTCGATCATATGACAAAAGGATAAGACCTCGGAAATTCAAAGAAAATGATTTGGTGCTAAAAAGAGTCATGCCTTGTCAAGACGAAGCCAAGGGGAAGTTTGCCCCGAACTGGGAAGGGCCGTTCATGATTAAGAAAGTGTTATCCGGAGGTGCCCTCATATTGCAAGAAATGGATGGTGAGGTATTTCCACAACCCCTCAATTTTGACTCGGTGAAGCGGTTCTACGCTTGAATCATCAGTTTCCTTTTTTCCTTTGAGAGCGAACTACGTAGGACCTGATCTCCCAACTTGTGGGGGTACGTAGGCAGCCATCATGGCGCGGTCCGATCCATTAAAAATAATCCTTTCCCTAACCAAAACCAATTTTCAATAGCCAGATAAAACCTTCCTACACCCTCAAAACCTTCCCAAAACCAGCTGCCTAACTAGCTTCATCCCAAGGGACATAACCCTGATCAAACCAAACAGTTATCCAAAATCTGAGATTCAATCCGATGAAATCAAAAGGTGTGCGGCAATATCTGTCAAATCTCCATCAAGACTTGAGAAGAGAAAGAAGGCGAAATGTCAAAATCGTGGTCAACTGGATAAAATGAGGATCCAATGAAAGACAATGATACGACAAAAAGGGGAAAATGACTAAATTTAAATGCATGTCTATATATATAAGTCATTTTATTACAAGATTTCTCTTTCGATAACCGATGAAACTAACATAGTCTATGCAGGAAATAAAATAATCTACAAATCTGAAACTAGCTGAAGCAGGATGGACAGGGTGGTGGATAGATTTGAAGCATCAGCATCTCCTGCAATCTGCTGCCCCATCATATCAATACGATTCAGTAAAGCAGTGGCTCGGCTGACAGTCCCAAAATGAGCATCCACAACTGCCCTGGTCTGAAATACGATGGTCTCTCTCTCGGCAATGGCAGCGTCTCTAGCCCCAATGGCATCATCTCTCTCGACAAGAGCGGTATCCCTCTCGGCCTCAGCGGTAATCAGGGCCAGGCGGAGTCGGGTATCCTCAGTAGCCCAACTTGGGGCAGAATCAGCTGAGACGGGGTGGTCTGTGGTATCCTCTGGGAAAATCACTCCAGAGTCATCAAAGGCCCCAGTCTGACTCAAACCAGCCGGATCCAAGTCTCCGCGCAACCACTGCACGTAAGCAAATGTCTGGATGTGATAGCTCTCACTGTATTCGGCAAAGATCCTGCGAGACCAAAGATCGTATACCCGCAGTAGATCCCTCTCTGAACGGGATGATATAATGAATCGGTAGGCGGCTGCACCCGCGAAAGGGTGTAAATCCTGTGTCTGATCAAACTGCCCCATAACCGCCAGGGGATGATAAGTCGTCACACCCCTCAAGCCAGCGATAGGGATGAAATCCAGGGTGGGCACGTGAGTCAAGAAGCTCATAAAGGAGCAATAGCCCGAGTAGACCAATAGATGAAAGGGATCCTCAATGACAGACAAAAATGATGTCCAGGAGGCCACATCAGTACAGCTCACGGGACGAGACAAAAATTGCGTGGTTATGTCATGGCTGAAGCAAAACCCTTGGCGACGGAAATGGCCGATGGGACTAAGATGACTCATGAACCACATATACAATAAGGTCGAACTCCCTCTGAATACCCTGCCTCGGAAGGATTGACAGTATGAAGCTGACATATAGGTATCCGCCAATATCATGGGAAGAATGGTGTAATCCTCCTGAAGGGCTCGAACAGCCGCAACAACTCGCATGTCCAACTGATCAGGTCCTGCGGGCAAGTACAAAACTGAGACGACACAGGCCATCAGAACGTCTACTCTTGAAGCGCCCCAGCACTCCTCAGATACAGAAAAATCGCCGAAGAAAAGACGAAAACTGTCAGGTGAACCAAATCGGTCAATCAAGAACTGAAGGGGAACCATATGGTCTGATGTGATCACCGGTAGCAAGACAGCCCTCCGCAAACCGGTAAAGGTCAAGAACTGACGGCGCATGGAACCAGCCGTGACCCTGGCACAAGGTCTATCCAAAGGCAAGCCGGTGAAGCGAGCATACTCCTCGAGGGTGGGGGTCAGCTCTACCATCCCTAACCTGAACACCTGACGGGTAGGCGCCCAATAGCTCAGAATACCCTCCACAAAGCCCATGGGCACCTGAAAGGTTAATAAGGACCAAGAATGGCCCAAAAGACCATCTGCGATGACCCTGTCGGCCGGCAATAAACTGTCCAACCAGCGGAGGAAACTGCCAACCAACCCTGTGGGAGGAATGAAATCCAAATGTACCACGGCATCTGAGGACGACATCTGTGGAAAAATAGTATCAAAAGACTGTACAGGGGTCGTTTTCTATTTCATAAATAAGAAAAGCATGCATCATACAGTTAATAATAAAGCAAATGAAGTTCATAGAGATAAAAGAGAAATACTGTGCATGAATAAATAAATGAGTTCAATACATAGTGCATAAAATGAAAAATAAGTCCAAGCAGGTACAGGTACAAAAGCCCTATCCTATCTTGATCTAAATAAAATCAATCTCATCGATAAAGGCGGGATCCTCAAACTGATCCCCTGGGGTCGTCGAGGTCGGAAGCCCAAAGTTCATGTCAGGAATATATGGCTGCGCTGTGGCATCAGATGAGCTCGGGCCCGCATCATAACCCGCACCGTCAGGATCGTAGGCATAAACATCCTCTGGAGTCCGGCCCAGCACCCGAAGATATAGAGATAGCTGGTCTACCTGACGGGTCAGGGTGGCGATCTGCTCGGCATGAGTGGGAGTCCGAACGCAGGCTGCCCAATCAGTCATCATCACCGAGCCGGGGACCATATCCCCGAGGAAGAATGTGGCCCGGGTCTGAGGACCGATGGTGCGGGGCACCCACCAAGTACGGAAGGCATCACTGGTACTGGGACCCGTCGAAAGCATCCGGCCATCCTCCCCTGCAAGCATGATCTCTGAAGGCTGAGAATCCAACGGCCAAGAAGTAGTGAAAGGAAGGGAGTGCGGGATGCGGATCTCTCCTGTAACGCATCTGAAGGCGCGCTCCCCCAGGTACATAACCCATCCTCCAACACTCTGCAAAGTGAGGCGACGGGTGGAAAGTGCAAACTCCGGGCCGGTAGGATGCCCATCTATAAACCCCACATCCAGATGCTCAGAAAGATAAGGCCTCCAGACAACCCCTGCAGCCGTGATCAGCTCCAGCTGGATGCGGTAGTGTGCAAAACTGCCAGATACTGGGACCTCCTCCAGGGTGCTATGATGCCATCGCCGACCCCGGGGATAGGTGTCCAAGCCAAGAGTGGTGACAGGCCTCAGACATGGGAGACGCTCGTAGGCCCAGAACTACGAACAGAAACAGGGAAAAGCATGAGTAACCTATAAATGCAGAAAAGGGGAAATAAATGAAGGAAAGTCCAATAAGAAGAGGGAAAGAGAAACCTCACCAGCAGGAAGTGATAAAATTCGAGCCAAGCATCTGTCTGGCCCTCCGAGCGTAGACGCATACCGTGGAGGAAATAGGCAAAGGTGAATGATCCCCAGTCATAGTCACTGATGCGGTCCACGTCTCTGACCGCTCCCATGACGCTGAAATGAATGGTGGAGGAGTTTTCCCTAGGAAACAACCCCTCATGATGGTCAGGAACAGGCGTCGGAGCAGAATGTCCCGAGTACCCTGATCCGCTGGAATGGGCAGCGCATAGAGACCCCCGACCGCATCAACAGCCAAGGCACCAGACCGAATACTACGGGCCTTAAAGACCCGGTCCTCAGCAGCGAAGCCCAATAAAACCCGGACCTCCGCAGGAGTGATGTCGAGATCTAGAGGAACGCGGGACCCGGTAAACTCTATGCCCGTAATGTACCTCCAGTCCCAGGGGGTCAACACAGCCTCATAGTCCAGAAGGTGAAGGGACTGGGTCTGGTGAAACCATCTCTCGGACAAGGCCCTCATGTAACCCCAGGGGCACTGACGGGGGATGATAGTGAAGAAGTGACGGAAGCCCCAAGAATCCACCATCGCCCGGTAGTCGCTGTGCAGAGCCGTGTAGAGGGAGTAGATGTTGAACCAGTTGCCCCTCGGCTGAGTAAACTCGGGCACCTGGGACAATCACCAATGGGTCAGTCCAGATAAAAGGAGAATTGAGAAATTGAAAATGAAGTAATAATGGAATTGAATGTACCTCGTTAGCCACGAGAGATGTTGAGGGGTGTCGACTGAGATCCCGACCCAGAAGATCGGGTATCTACACAGGGGCGCCAGAAGAAGCCTGATGAGCAGATGGAGCCGGTGTGCTGGAGGATGGCCCCTCTGCCGCGACCTCCGGAGGGACAGCCTCCTCAACGTCCGGATGATCGGGACGAATGACAGCCTCCGCCAAGCGGCGAGCCTGACGGGTCCGAGGAGGAACAGGGGCAGGTGCAGCCCTACGACGACGAACGCCCGAGGTCCGTGACACGGAGGAGCTACTATGAGCATCGGGATCCATAGCTGGAACAGAACAGGCAAGGAGGAAGGTAAGTTCCCTTTTGAATTATGTCACGGATATTCTAAATTCCTACCCTCATCATATAATTAATGCAACATAATGCATGTTTATGGTATGCGCAAAAAAAAAAAAAAAAAAATTGGCAGAGTTCCGTTTGTAAAATGGACATCCCAGGCATAAGCCAAACATGCTTTCCATCAATCCAAGCCTCAAACAGATCAAAATTGCATTCATAAGTGTAATTACAGCATGGAATGCATGATTTTCTTGCAGAAAAGGAATAACAGTATGTGGGACCGCAGTATGGGCATGAAATAGGACTCACACAGTTGATACATAGCATGTATATATGATCATACATAGCATAACATTGTAAAGCATACATTTCTATCTCTAACATGTAAATAGCCAAATGTATAGCAAAATATTGACGAAATTGAAAAGTGAATGGTCAAAGTGTTACCTGTAGCGCGTAGAACGATCCTACCGGAGTAGTTTTTGCAGAAAAGTTGGGAAACTCGACAAAGGGTCCTTGCAAACGAGCAAAATCGCAGGAATCTATGTGGGGTACGAAGTTGAAAGTGACAGATCTGGAAGTGGCGAGCCGCCTAAGAACCCGATCTTGGCCGCAGATCCATCTGCGGTTGGCCGCAGATCCATCTGCGGCTGGCCCTGGTGGGTCCCCTTGGTTCCCTTGCAGCCGTTTGATGTATCTAGTGAAAATGAACTACGAGATGGGTGACCGGCGACGATACCCGGCCCCGACAAGACAATCGACCGGCGACGATAACCGGCGATTACGAGATGGATGTCCGGCGACGAAAACCGGCTCCGACAAGATAACCAACCGGCGACGATAACCGGGGGTTACGAGATGGGTGACCGGCGACGATACCCGGCCCCGACAAGACAATCGACCGGCGACGATAACCGGCGATTACGAGATGGATGTCCGGCGACGAAAACCGGCTTCGACAAGATAACCAACCGCCAATGATAACCGGGGGTTACGAGATGGGTGACCGGCGACGATACCCGGCCCCGACAAGACAATCGTCCGACGACGATAACCGGCGATTACGAGATGGATGTCCGGCGATGAAAACCGGCTCCGATAAGATAACCAACCGGCGACGATAACCGGGGGTTACGAGATGGGTGACCGGTGACGATACCCGGCCCCGACAAGACAATCGCCCGGCGACGATAACCGGCGATTACGAGATGGATGTCCGGCGACGAAAACCGGCTCCGACAAGATAACCAACCAGCGACGATAACCGGGAGTTACGAGATGGGTGACCGGCTACGATACCCGGCTCCGACAAGATAACCAACCGGCGACGATAACCGGGGGTTACGAGATGGGTGACCGGCGACGATACCCGGCCCCGACAAGACAATCGTCCGACGACGATAACCGGCGATTACGAGATGGATGTCCGGCGACGAAAACTGGCTCCGACAAGATAACCAACCGGCGACGATAACCGGGGGTTACGAGATGGGTGACCGGCGACGATACCCGGCCCCGACAAGACAATCGTCCGGCGACGATAACCGGTGATTACGAGATGGATGTCCAGCGACGAAAACCGGCTCCGACAAGGTAACCAACCGGCGACGATAACCGGGGGTTACGAGATGGGTGACCGGCGACGATAACCGACCCCGACGAGACGATCATCAGCCTCGACACCCTTTTCTGAATGTTTTGCATCAATAGCATCTTGCGTTACATCATAAATCATATGTGTTGCATCACGTATGCATTGTCATCCTTGTGCATTGTCATTCATGCATCGAGTGTCTATTCTTTATCCTGGTCATTTCATTAAACATTGCATGAACATGATAAAGAGGGGCAGCTGTAGACACCCAAATTTTGCGTTCCTTGTACTAACCATGACAGGAGGGCAAAATCGTCAATTGAACCGGCTTGCGGGAGCGAAAGAGTGGGCACAAGTGCGAGCGCCCGACACCACCGCAATGTTTGGCGACCAGAGCTGACGTGACAATAAGGACATCCGAAACAGACATCCCCGAATGAGGTGGCATGTCTCCCGAAAATTCCCAGACTGTCGAATACGAGCCTGTCAGCGAAAACCGATGTTACGGCACGAAAATCGAGGCGTGGCATGGAAAACGAGAAAGTCAAACCGTCCAGCCGTGGATTGATCTGCGGCCAAATAGTGCGCCTTTTGAAAACACGGAACTCGAAATACGGAACTCGAAATCGGGGTGAGTGGAAGGCAGGCGGCCAGCCAGCCGCAGATCAATCTGCGGCTGGCTCTGGCCAGCCTATTTCAGCCCAGTTTCGTGCAGCATACAGAGAGTTTCAGCAGTTTTGGAAGAAGAAGAATTTCTGCAGCAGCAAAAACACGGAAATAGAGAGAAAATAGCTAGATTTTTTAACAAAATAGGGAGAAAGGAGAAGAAAAAAAGAGAGGATTTA
The DNA here is from genome assembly GCA_034770075.1 of Aralia elata. Classification (NCBI taxonomy): domain Eukaryota; kingdom Viridiplantae; phylum Streptophyta; class Magnoliopsida; order Apiales; family Araliaceae; genus Aralia; species Aralia elata. The sequence continues at coordinate 50,428,718 of CM068380.1, read as the reverse complement.
ATTCTTTGGATTTTTGTTGTATTAAATACACTCCTTATCCTATTCAAATACACAAGTTCACATCCATTTGAGATCAATTGCAAGGTGAAAATTTCTTTTTGTTATAGCAATTCATGTCATATTGATTGAGTAAATTAGATGTAACTTTCATGTATCTTGTTGAATAATCATGGATTAGGGATTATTGGTGAGGGTTCCATCGGAACAAAATTCTTCCTAATAACCCGAGGATATCCAATTGATGAAATTTCTAGCTTATTTATGGTGATTCATTGGGTGTAATTTATTTATATTGTCATTTTAGGGTATCATGGTGTATTAGATAAATCCGGGTCGGTTAGTTATGTAGTATTCATTTTATGGGTATGAAGAAATCTCGTGTGAGCCTAGGAATGCGACCCCATGGTCCAAATCCGATGATGGACGTTTTGATGTATGTGATAGATTCAAGATGCTTGCGTTGTAACATGTAACTGTCGGGCCTTAAAACGACGCTAAGGCGAGAATCGGGTTTAAGGCCCCGTATTAGTGGAATATGTGATTGTTGGCGTTCGGGGATATTTTGATGGCTTACATGCCCGTGAATAGCCCCGACGCGTATTTATGCTTGATTAGATTTCGTGACACCAAAATGGTTTCAAAAGATTAAACGATAAAGATCTTTTCTAAAATCAATCAAAGTAGGATATTAGCATCACGAGGCTAAAAATTGGAAATGCTAATGAAAGTTGATTCCTATTCTACGAGAAAGCTAAAAAAAGGTTATTTTCAAATGTCACCAAAATGGGTTTTATAAAAGAAATTAAAGGTTTTATTAAACCTTGATGTATAGGGCGAAAGAGATCCTAGAAATTGCCCATCATTTATGAAAGCAACGTATAAATCTCGATTCCTATTTTTGCTAAGGCTTAATAAAATCCTCTTTTGCCAAAACGTCACCTAATGAAAAAATCTCCTAATTTTGACAATTTAAATCAAACCTCTTACATAAAGCTTTCTCGTGTACGCCGAAAAGACATTCCAAAGCGTTCCCAAATTAAAGCACGACTTTCCCAAAAATCCAAATGATTCTTTCATACAAACTCACCACAACATTCACATAAGCACACACACACACACGCCTGCACATATACACATTTCATGAATTAAAAGATAGGACAGCATCAAGATTGCGGTAACCGTATTTCACGGAAGTCGAGGGGTGCCTAACACCTTCCCCTCACTTAAGCAAGCCCCCGAACTCTATGAATCTCGGTTCGCAGACCAATTAATTCGGAGTCACATATGAGCCAGCGATTTATAAAAAACGAAAACTCGGATGAGTTGGTACATCCATTTCAAATATACCAACTGGCGACTCTGGTTAATTGGCTCATCATAAAAAAATGATCTTTCAAAACCCCGTCGACATTAATGCCGACCTTTTCCAAAAAATCATTTAATCAAGAGGCTAAAATTGGAAAAGACAAAAAGGAGACACGAAGCGAAAACCCGGCGTCGACACACATACAGGGTACAAAGGGCTGATCCCCCTAAGTACGAGAAGTAAGGTCCATATAGTCTTACGACTGTTAAAGGTTTATAGTAGAAATACTTGATAACCTAGGACATAGTTCGTAGTCTTATGACCCTCAAATGTTCTTTTGATTCTTGTTTCTAATCTCGATTAAAAAGTTAAGCTTTCTATTGTTCAGCATCCATTGATTATTCGTATGTTATTATTCTTATTATTATTATTGTTATACTTGTTGGGCAATCGTTTGCTCATTTTTGTATAATAACATTGCAGCTAAAGTTGAAAGAGTTGACGAACCATCTACTAGGAAGGGAAAAGGAAAAGCGAACAAGTGATGAAGACTTGTTTAATTTATTTGAATGATGTTTATGTAAAAGACTCTTGTTATTTATGTTTCCGTATTAATGTTTTATTTAAGGTTAGACGACCTGGGATTTATTTATTTAAGATGGTGTAACCTTTTAATGGGAGGATTTATTTTTCAGTTATGAATTTTAGTTATTTTCTTATTTATGGTTAGTTAGATGTGATTGATTTGGATAGTGAACACCAAATTCTGTGGGAATGAAGTACCCAAATTTGGGGGTGTCACACTTAGTTCTTGAATGCATGACAGGATTATGGGTAATAGATATAGCACTAGTATTATAACAAAATATGGAATAGACTTGAATTCAAACCCATAGTCAGCTAGTTGGTTCTTCATCTATAAGATTTGGGCACAACAACTTCCAGCTGCGATATATTCAGTCTCTACAATAGATGTTGAGACTGAATTCTGCTTCTTGCTAAACCATGAGACAAGTCTATTACCTAGAAATTGACACATTTCGCTTGTACTTTTCCTGTCTATTTTACATCCTGCAAAGTCTGCATCAGAGTATCCTATTAGATCAAAGGGAGACTCCTTGGGATACCATAATCCCAAATATGGAGTACCCTTGAGATATCTCAAAATCCTTTTGACATAATTAGATGAGATTCCTTAGGGTTAGCTTGAAATCTAGCACAAATACATGTAGAGAACATGATATCTGGTCTACTAGCAGTTAAGTATAGGAGAGATTTAATCATACCTTTGTATTGAGTAATCTCAATACTCTTACCCTTTTCATCCTTATCTAATTTAGTTGCAGAGGCCATAGGAGTTTTTATGGGAGTAGCTGATTCCATGCCATATTTTTTTAAGTAAGTCCTTGATATACTTGGCTTAGTTGATGAAGATCCCTTCATTTGTCTGTTTTACTTGGAGTCCAAGGAAATAATTCAGCTCGCCCATCCATTTCAAACTTGCTCTACATTAGCTTAGCAAATCTCTCACATAATTTTTCGTCAGTAGAACCAAAGATAATATCATCTACATAGATTTATACTAATAATATTTTGCTTTTATGCATCCTAAGGAACAGAGTTGTGTCTACTTTAGCTCTAGTAATTCATTTTTAACAAGATAATTAGTGAGTGTTTCATACCATGCTCTAGTTGCTTGCTTTAAACCATAAAGCGTTTTATCTAGTTTATAGACATAGTTAGAGTGAGTAGAGTTAATAAAACCTGGAGGTTGTTCAATGTAGACTTCTTCTTGAAGTTCACCATTTAGAAATGCACTTTTTACATCCATTTGAAAAACTTTGAAGTTCATGTGGGCTGCATAAGCTAGGAACATCCTGATAGCTTCCAATCTAGCAACAGGTGCAAAGGTTTCATCAAAATCAATTCATTCTTCTTAAGAATAACCTTTAGCAACCAATCTTGCCTTGTTTCTTGTGATCACTCAAGTTTCATCCATCTTGTTTCTGAAGACCTATTTTGTGCCTATGACTGGATGATTTCTTGGCCTTGGAACTAGTCTCCACACTTTGCTTCTTTCGAACTGATTTAGTTCTTCTTGCATAGCCTTAATCCAACTTGAATCTTCTAGAGCTTTTTCAATCTTCTTAGGCTCCAATTGAGAGAGAAAATTGAGGTAGAAGCATTCATTTTGTGTAGCTGACCTTGTTCTAAATCTTGCATTAGGATCTCCAATAATCAAATTTTGAGTGTGATCTTTTGCCCATCTGCTTCCTAAGGGGACATCTGTGCTTGTACCTTATTGTTTGAGATCTTTTAGATTTGGTTCTTGCTCCGCATCTTCATTAATTTATAGAGTTCCTATGATTGGAATCAGAGACTCTACAATTCCTTGATCAGGTATAACGATCGTAGGGCCTGGCTCTACGATTTCAGCTTTTACGGTTGTAAGGTTCTCCTGCTCAGCGATCTGAGGTTCCAACTGTACGATCTTTTCAGGTTAAGTTGCCTTTTCTGGTGTTTCTTGATCAGCCTCAACAAAGGTGACATGAATAGAGACTTCTATTGTCAACGAGTTCTTGTTGAACACTCTATAAGCTTTACTTTCCATAGAGTATCCAAGAAAGATTCCTTCATCTGACTTTGGATGAAACTTGGTTAGATATCTTTTACCATTGTTGAGTATGTAGCACGCATAGCCAAAAGTATGAAAATAACTTATATTCGGCTTCCTTCCTTTCCACAGCTCGTAGGGTGTCTTCTTGAGCGTAGAGTGAATCAAGAACCTATTCTGAGTATAACATGTTGTATTAACTACTTCTGCCCAAAAATATTCTGGAAGATGAGCAACAGCAAGAAGTGTTCTTCCTGCTTCTATCAATTTTCTATTCTTTCTTTCAGCCACTCCATTTTCTCGTGGAGTTCTTGGAGCTGAGAAGTTATGCACAATTCCATTATCTTCACAGAATTAGTTGACTTCAGAATATTCGAATTCTCTTCCATGATCACTCTTTATTGCTTTTATCTTCTCACCTTTTTCATGCATCACTTGATTGAAGAACTTGATCAGCTGAGAACTAGTTTCGTCTTTAGATCTTATGAAGAATATCCATGTGAATCGGGAGTAGTCATCCACTACTACCAGAAAGTACCTTTTACCTCCAAGACTAGCAGTTGGAATAGGCCCAAAAAGATCCATATGAAGAAGTTGTAGAGGCATGTCATTTGAATTGACTGCTTTGCTTTTGAATGAGTTCTTTGGCTGCCTCCCCAGCTAACACGCTTTGCAAGGTCTTTCTTTGACGAAGCTCAGCTTTGGTAGACCTCTGACTAGATCTTTTGATACGAGTTTTGACATATTCTTGAAATTAAGGTGAGATAGTCTTCTGTGCCATAACCAACTTACATCTTCAAGGGCTTTGGCGAATAAGCAAGTTAATGCTGAAGAACTTAGTTCAAAGAGATTGACCACATACACATTTCGTACTCTAGATCCCATTAGCTTTAGTGAGTTAGTTTCTAGATCTCGAACTTGACATTGATTGTTGAGAAAAGTAACTTGATAACCTTTATCACACAGTTGACTTATACTTAGGAGATTGTGCTTTAGCCCATCAACATAGGCTACCTTATTGAATGAGATAGCTCCATTATTAATTAATCCATAGCCTCTGGTTTTTCCAGAGTTATTATCTCCAAAAATAACTGTTGGACCGTCTTTAGCCTTAAATTCTGATAGGAGTGCCTTGTTGCCAGTCATGTGCCTGGAACATCCGCTATCAAGATACCAAATTGATTCAGATCTCCTTGATACTTGTAAAAATGACTACTCTTTATTTTGGTACCCATATGTATTTTGGTCCAACAATGTTAGTTCCCTTTGGGACCCAAATCTATTTGATTTTGAGTCCTCTGTGTACAATATGCTCGAGTAATAATAGTATGCAGCTTTGTGACCATGTTTGAAACAGCTGCAAGATCTTACATGTTGTGTATGTGAGTGTGTGTGTGTGTGTGTGGATATCTTCTCATTTGAAATTTATATGAAGAATATGTTTTATCTCTTTTTTGTTTGAATGTTGTTCTATGATTTTGAAATTTCGTACAGTAAGATCCAGCTCTACGATTAATACTAGGTTGATTCGTAGAGTTAAACTTGTCAGACTCTACGACTTTTCATAGTAAAAATGTAGACTTGGATTTACTCTGTGGTTTAACAAAACCTAAACCAATATGTGATCTGTTGTCTTTTGGAACAGCAATCTGATCACCAGACATTTGACAACTTGGAATAAAAGGTTCAGAATTTTCTTTGGATTTTACAAATACAATGCCTCTATTTGAGGAAGAGACACGATTAGTGCTGGTATCCACTGATTTTTCCACACATGAATCATAAGATGAATTTTCAAATCCCAGTCCTGATCTATTAGATACAACTCTTTGAATTGTGATAAGTGCTTCCATTGACGAAGAAGAACGATTCCACATTGAGATTATCTTTTCTAATTCCTCTATTCGAGAATTAAGAGCAATTTCTCTCAATGTATAGTTTTCAGCTATTTTTCTTAAGTTCTCATTCTCAGCCTCAAATTTGGATAGAGAGACAGTGTTTCGTAGAGTAGTTTTCAACTCTACGTTTACCTTTTCTTTCTCCTTTTGAAGTAGAGAATGATCCTTTGAAAGAACCCTAAATAACTTCATATATTTATGTAATTCAGATGTTATGTCATGCAAAGCTAATCTTAAATCATCCATGCTAACATCAAGAGAGTTGAAGTCAAATACCTCACTGATGTCGATCACTCAACGATCAATGGTTGTGCTGGAATCTTCACCTATTGCCATCAGGCATAGATTTGCAAGTTGTGGTTCTTCATCATCACTGGAGTCTGAACTGGTATCACCTTTTGACTCACTCCATGATTCTTCAGCTATATATCCTTTGTCCTTCTTATTATGCTTTTTGTGGTCTTTGTATTCTTTCTTTCCATAGGACTTCTGTTTGTCCTTCTTAAGATCTTCTCGACGAGGTTTGGTGCACTCAGCGATGAAATGGTCAGGTTTCTTGCAGTTGTAGCAAAGATCTTTGTCTTGATCCTTGCTACTGTTTCCTTTGAAGTTATTCCTTGATTTCCAGCTGCTTCTTTTCTTTATAAACTTCCTTTGTAACAACCCAAAATTTTGATATAATTTAAATACGAAATTTTATGAATAAATTTTTTTTTATATAAATAAAATTATTTTTATTATATATTAAAGCAAGTGTGGGAATGCGTGCAAGGAAAGGAATTGTTAATTACTGTAAATTATATTCTTATAATAAATTAATTTTTGTAGTAAAAATATTTTATTGTTTATTTTTCATAAAAATATGATTACTATATTATTTAAATGATAAATGTATATATTAAGAAATAATTATTATTATTACAATGATTATTTCTTTATAATATGAATTTGTAAGATTAGTCAATTTATTTTAAATTGACTAAGTATGGTACATGTGGTAAAGTGACATTACGGATCAAAACCCTAATTTGATCTATGGTCATGTATTTTAATTTTAAATATAATTATTGTTGTAATTATATTTAAAAGATTTGTGTTTATATAATTATTATATGAAGAATAATAATTTATTTTCTTAAGTAAATTCGAATATTAAATATAATTGATTATATTTATATTTGAATGTGTGTGTATATATTATGGATATTAATTTTAAATATAATTAATGATATAATTATATTTAAAATAAAGGAATATGTAATTTGGATATTAAGAATTTGTTTTGTTTAAGTAATTTAAATGTTAAATATAATAATTAATTATATTTGTATTTAAATGATTATGTGGATAATATGTGATTAAGGAAAATGATTAAGAAACCCTAATTTATAATTTGGAAACCCTAACAATATCAAGAAACCCTAAATTTGGTCATAGAAAACCTTAATTACATTAAAACCCCTAATTTTGAATTATTATGTCCTAATTAAATATTTATTAATTCCTAAGATAATTTTCTTAAACCCAAGAATTATTGGCTAAGCATTAAGGGTTCAAATCTATTGATTAAACCCTAGATTCAAGTACCATGGACAAGATTACCCTTAAAATTATTTATGGGATTACTAATATACCCTTTTTGTATTTAATTTTATTAAAGATATTAAAAGATTTGCCAAATCTTGCCAAATCTATGAGTCACCACTCTTAGATATTCCCACATGTTGCAAATCATCTCAAGTCATCAGATCATTACACCTTGCACCATCAGCTTCAATGAATCAAAGGATTAGGATTGCAAAGAAAGAAAAGAAAAAGAAAACTTCATTATTTTCTCAAACCAAAGCCAAGAACTCTCTCTCACTCCTAGACCCACGAAATTTTCTCCAAAACTAAGTCCTAAGATTAACCAAAAACACCCCATAGCAAGCCAAGGTCAGAATCAAAAAGTGAAAATCAAAAATTTCTCAAGAAGGTATAAAACCCTAACCCTAAGCTAGATCTTGTATGCTTAGATAAATTTTATGTTTTTGTGTTTAAATATGGTGTATATTATATTATTTAGTGATCTGGGTTGTTATATCATGAGTCCATAACATCTAGATGCACGAAATTGAAGATTTAAGAAAACTGTTCAAAGTGTAAAAAATGTTCTGACAGTCAAATGTCAGACGCCGTAGATCTTTACCTGTTAATGATTTGTTGTCTTTAAAGGTTCTTATATGTAGTATGTTATGTGGTTAGTACACTGGAAGTGGAATCACGATCATAGCATGTCTAGATCGAAAGTTATTCAAGGTCAAAAGTCCTTGGCCGATCACGAAATCTGTTTCTGGAAAACCTAGAAAATTTTCTAAGTTAAAAACATGGTCTGACAGTCAAATGTCAGAGGCGATAGATCTTGATTTGTAAATGGTTCGATGTGTTTAAAGCTTTGTAGTTGTAGTATGCCAGTAGGTTAACAATCTAGAAGTGGAATCACGATCATAGCATGTTTAGATTCCAAGTTATTAATGCTCAAAGTAGCCTCCTAGACATAGACTGGTTTTGTTCTTGGTGTTCTTCATGAACTGAAGAACACCTATAGCGATATTTTTCGTCGCTAAAAGCCTTTAGCGGCGGTTTTTAATAAAAATTAATTATATTAATTAAATAAATAGAAATAAATAGAAAATAAATATTAAAAATTCATAAAATGGTTTTCAAAATTATTTTAAGTTATAAAAATTAACTTTTAATATTTTGACATAAATTTCATTAATATTTTAATTTATTTAAATATTAATGATATTTAATTTATTTAATAATTATATTAAATAAATTAGATAAAAATGATTTTAATATTTCAAAAATCATTTAAAAATGATATTAATTTTTTAAAAACTATTTTAAGTTATATTAAATAACTTTTAATATTTTAATAGAAATTTCATTAATATTTAATATTAATGATAATTAATTTATTTAATATTTATATTAAATAAATTATCTAAAAATGGTTTTAATGGTTTAAAAATCATTTAAAGGCAATAAAAATGTTTTAAAAATATTTTTAAGTTATATTTAATAACTTTAAATATTTGACATGAATTACATTAATATTTTAATATTAACGGTAATTATTTAAAAATGATTTTAATACTTTAAAAATCATTTAAAAGCGATAATAATGTTTTAAAAATATTTTAAAGTTATAATAAATAACTTTTAATGTGTTGACATGTAGTTCATTAATATTTTAAATTATTTGAATATTAATGATTATGAAATTATTTATTATTTAAATTATTATAAATGATAATAATGATTGAAAAATCATTATAAATGATTTTAATGTTTGGAAAAATGTTATAATTGATAATTAAATTATATAATATAATATTTAAGTTCTTGAACAAAGTTTCATTAAAAAGAAACTCGTTGATTATCCGATAATACAATCGGGACAGCAAAATAGTACCGAACTCAAATCAAATGGACATAGTTTGACTTGATAACTGTTCGTAAATATTTTAATAACTGATATGAATATGTTACAATGTGTTTAAGCTGTGTAATGACTGCAAATAAGCAGTGTTATGTGTTAAGTTGTATTATTCTAATTAAAAGAATAATTTTATTGATGATAGGACCCGGTATTAAAGTTTAAGCTACAACGCATAGCAGTAGTCAACGACAAAGGCAAGTATCCTAACCTTTGCATTTATTTTATGCAATGGATCTTAGTAAGCAAGTATCTTTATCCTTTTTCAATTACTTTATGTAATGGATTTACGCGTATGCAAATATCTGAACTCTACTGTTATTGTGCAAGAGTCCCCACTTGTACATAATCTCTGCTATTCATTATTCAATTGTTCTTACTTTATTGTATTTCCTTCAATTCGTTCATAGTTTATAAATATTTCAATACTGATTTCATATGTGTCAAGTTTAAACTTGGTATCCTAAGTTTGGATTATACAAGTGTCCCCACTTGTGTAAATTGTCCTGTTCATAGTACAAGTGTCTCCTTTTGTACTAATTGTTGTAATTATTATTAAATTTCACTATGTATTCATGTTTTAAATATTGTCTTAGCTACTTGACTCAACTAGACAAAATTCTAAAAGTATTGTTGGTCATTATTATTGTATGTAATGCAAGTATAGTCAAATTATTCTGTTATTAGTGTAGTTCCCTCACTTACACAAGTCGTTGAATATTATTGTTTATGATAACGTTGTGTAGACACCCAAAATTTGCACTTCGTATACTAACCGTGACAGGAGGGCAAATTCGGCAAATGAACCGGCCTGCGAGAGCGAAGGATGGACAAATACGAACACTCGACGCCACCACGACGATTTACAACCGAAACCGACGTGACAACAAGGCTGTCCGAAATGAGCATTCCCGAATGATGTGGCACGCCTCCCAATAATTCCCGGACTGCAAAATACGAGCCTGTCAGCGAGAACCGACGTCACAACACGAGAATCGAGGCGTAGCACGGAAATCGAGAAAGTCAAGCCAGCCAGCCGCGGATTGATCTGCGGCCAATAAGTGTGCCTTTTGAAAACACGGAACTCGAAACACGGAAACTGAAAATTCAGCTGAGTGGAGGGGTGGCGGCCAGCCAGCCGCAGATCAATCTGCGGCCAGCCTATTTCAGCTCATCCCTCACTCAGCATACATTAGGCGGAAAGAAGAAAAAGAATAAGCAGCAGCAGCTCGGGAAAAGAGAGAAGAATAGCAGAAATTTGCAAGAAAATAGGGAGAAAAGAGAGGAAAAAGTGAGGAATTATATCTTTTGTGTAAGATTATATATCATATATTTTCTACTCTACTCAATATACAAGTTCATACACCTTGTGAGGATTATTTGCAAGGTGAAAAGACCATTTCTATAGCAATTTTTGTATATCATTTTGTTAATCTTCTTGTCAATTGGGTTATGTGAAATGTAGTTTTTCTTGTATGTTGTTGTGGATCCATGGATTGAGGACTATTAGTGAGGGTTCCAAATGGAACGAAATTCTTCCTAATGGCCCGATGATATCCATTTGATGATGTTTAGCTCGTTATAGTAATGTAGCAATTTTGGGTGTGAGCCTAGGAACGCGACCCCGTGGTCCAAATCCGATGATGGACATTTTTGGATGTATGTAATAGGGCCGATGTACACTTTATTGTAAATATGTAATTGTCGGGCCTTAAAACGATATCAAGTCGAAAATCGGGTTTAAGGCCCCGTAATAGTGAAATATGTGATTGTGGGCGTTGGGGTTATTCGGATGGCTTACATGCCCATGAATGGCCCCCACGCATTTTAATGTTTGGTTTGATTTGTGACACAAAAAATTGATTTCAAGTTAAACGATGAAGATTTCTATAAAATCAATCAAAGTAGGTTATTAGCACCACGAGGCTAAAATTTGGAAATGCTAATGAATGTCGATTCCTATTTAACGAGAAGGCTAAAGAAAGAAATCGTTTTCAAACATCACAAAAATGGTTTTATAAAAATAAATAATGTTTTATTAAATCCTTGTGCATAGGGTTAAAGAGATCCTAGAGGTTGCCCATCATTTGAGTTATAAAAGCAATGTATAGATCTCAATTCCTATTTTGACAAAGGTTTAGAAAACTCTTGTGTTGCCAAAGCGACACCTAATGCAATCTCACAGTTTTTGACAATTAAAACCAAACATTTTCTCATAAAGCTTTCTCGTATAAACCGAAGGACATTCTAAAGCATTCCCAAAAGAAAAACACGTCTTTTTCGAAAACCCAATTGGTTTCTTCATGCAAACTCACCACCACATTCACATAGGCACACACACACGCACACATACACATTTCATGAATTAAAGGATAGGAAAGTATCAAGATTGCGGTAACCGTGTTTCACGGAAGTCGGGAGGTGCCTAACACCTTCCCCTCGCTTAAGCAAGCCCCCGAACTCTATGAATCTCGGTTTGCAGACCAATTAATTCGGAGTCACATATGAGCCGGCAATTTATAAAAAACAAAAACTCGGATGAGTTGGTACATCCATTTCAAATATACCAACTGGCGACTCTGGTTAATTGACTCATCATAAAAAATGATCTTTCAAAACCCCGTCGACATTAATGCCGACCTTTTCCAAAAAATCATCTAATCAAAAGGCAAAAATTGGAAAGGACTAAGCATCGACAAGATAGCGATTCCTCCTGGCGTCGATAGCTGGCGACTCTGCTGGGGACATTAGAGGGCTTAAGCCGCGTTCAAGTCTTGATGTTGTCCTATCTTTTAAAATTCATGAATGTGTGTGTGCGTGCAATATTTTGACCTGTTGTTGTGTGAATGTGTTTTACCAATAAATGAATGGTTGAATGGAATTGCTTTACTTTAAAGTAATCATTTGCATACAGTGAGGACGATGAATGTGAATGTATGTTGAGAGTGTACCTCCTCCTGAGGCGAACCTGTCGGTTGCTTATTACTGGACTCGAAGGGGCTGCTCCCCGGAGATGGCTCAGGAAACGCACCACCCAAATCAGCTCCAATCGAAAGGATTCAGACGAGTAGATTGCGAAGATTTGGGGACCTTCATGCCAAAAAGCCCGTGAGAGTAACCTTAGGATAGGTCAGCCTCAGATTAACCCAGCGCAGGAAAAGTCTCTTCATGCCCTTTTACGTTCGCGCGTATAAATGCCATAGTCCCATTCAATATTCATATATACCTCCCCTCTTGTCAAAAGAAATTACTAACCTCTATGCTTTGCAGGGAGCATCTGGGGAAACATAATAAGTCGAGTCTAGCATTTGTTATTGCAATAAGGGATCGCTAACATGTTGTTTGCAGAGAAAGATTAAAAAACCCAAAAGCACAAAAATTACCGCTTTAGCATGCATCCACATCTTTCATTTCCCAAAGATTAAACTCCAAACCGTTGTTTCTGCAGGATTGCTCCTCAAACGCGTTTGCAATCTAGGAAGGCCCAAGATTCTACAGCTGAAATGGCCGATCTTCCATTTACCAATCCTGGTTCCATATCTCGGGAGGAATTTGATGACTTTAAAAAGCAGATGATGAAAATGGCCACAATGCTAAAAGAGCAGTTCCTACTCAGACAAGATCCGCCAAATCAGGGACCGCATAATATGCCACCACTAGGGGGTGACCAGAATCCTCTTAAAAATGGTGCAATCCTTTTTAAAGATGATCAATCCCAGCTCAAGGGCGAGCTAGTAATCCCCAAGGCCGTTCCTACACCTGACAAGACAGTAATCACGATTCCAGAGGAGGGAGATACTGAGGACCTTCGAAGGAAAATGAAGCAGATGGAAGAGACCATCCAATCTCTAAAAGGCATAGGTTCCCTAGGCAGGGCTAATTATTCAGATCTGTGTGTCTTCCCCAGAACCAGATATATGGAGAAGTTCAAGGTCCCCGAGTTTGAGAAATATAATGGAAAGGGAGACCCTTATACACACTTGAAGATATACATTGGGGAACTCGGGTCTTATGCAGAGGATGAGGGATTAAGGATGCAGCTATTCCAAAAGAGCCTGACGGGGGAGGCAAGAATCTGGTATGCCCGCCTTGACAATACTCGAATCCACAATTGGGAGGAATTGGCCCATACTTTCTTAACACAATACAGCTTCCAAGCACAGATGACCCCTGACAGGTATCAAATGACAAAGGTCAAGAAACAACCGAAAGAATCTTTCAGGGACTATGCACAGCGGTGGAGGGGCATGGCTGCCCAAGTGAACCCCCCAATGAGCGAGACAGAGATGGTAATGACCTTTGTAGATATCCAGGAGGCACCCTATTATGAGCGAGTGATATCGGGGATTGGACGACCTTTTGCCGAGATGATAAAACACGGAGAAATGGTGGACATGGGGTTGAAGTCTGGCAAGATTTAGGATTTCACGGCCTTGGAAACAGCTGCAGAACAAATCCAGAGTGGAAACTATGGCAGCACTTCCCGATGGATCCAAAAGAAAAAGGAGGAAGATGTTTCCCTCATCCTGTAGGGATCATCCAGAAAGGCGGAAAACAATCCTCCAGTACAGATACAGAGACTGGGGCCACCCCGACAGCCTAACTTCACTGATCAGAGGACTGACAGGCGAAGAAGATTCGAGACCTCAAAAAATCGAGTATTCACCCCGCTCAGGGATCCTCTTGAACAGATTTTGGCAGTATTAATAGCACAGAGAAGGATAGTCGATTTGGCACCCCCAATTGATCCGAAAAGGAGGAAATTTGACCCAAGTAAGAGGTGTGCGTACCATTCGGGTTCACCTGGTCATGATACTCAGGAATGCCGGGCGCTGAAACACAAAATTCAGAACTTGATTGATAGTGGGGAAATCGTGGTGGAATAGCCAGACTCCCCAAAATGTTAAAGTCAATCCCTTGCCTAGGCATGATGGAGAAGGGGTCAATGTGGCAGAAGCCAGCGAAGCCGGAGGACCACTAAGGCTGAATCGTATAAAGAGAAATGACGAGAGGATTGGCATGACAAGTGATCAGGGAGCGAAGGCGCCTTTCATCTGTCGCATTCCGGCCGATCGGACCACCGACAACTGGACGATGGAGCCAGTAAAATCCAAACGAGGGTAAAATATGGCGTCAGGGTGGTATATCCCGGATGATGGGGGATGAATAGATACCAGTTTTGTTCCTTATTTTGAATGTTGCATGGTTATGTCATTTTGTCATATTATTATAAAGATGATCATTGCGGTAAAATGACTTATATATATGACAAATAATTTTGTTCCATGTCAGGTGTACCGATTTGAGTATTGCTTGCCTAACAAACGATTTTTCAAATTTGAAAGATGGCTATGATTTTGATATTGAGTTGGATTTCGATTTAATGGGCATTGAGCAGGATGAGACAGGTAATGACGACACGCCTGACGAGATCAAAAGATGGGTCGAAGACAAAACCCAAACCCAACTTAGACCAAACCATCACCGGAAATGTCGGAACCCTTGACAAACCCAAAGAGCTCATGATAGGGACAAACCTGACCCCTATCAAGAAGGCAGAAATAACCAAGTGGTTAAGCCAGCATGAGGATATTTTGGCCTGGCCTCATGAGGACATGATCGGATCATTCACCGACATTATGGTACACCGGTTGCCCATCAAGGAAGGTTTCAAGCCTGTCAAGCAGAAACTAAGAAAGCTAAAACTAGGGTGGGGCATGGATGAAATCGGACCAATAGAGCCCGAAGCAAGCAGCAGGCGCCGATTTATCTTCGTCATGATCGATTACTTCACTAAGTGGGTAGAAGCAGCTTCTGTCCCCAAAGTAACTCAGGACATCATCGTCCATTTCATCAGAAATAATGCTGATACGGGCAACCTGAGGTCTTAGTCTCCGACAATGTCAAGAATTTGAACAATGCCCTCATGAAGGAATTATGTGACCGGTTTAAGATCAAACACCTCAATTCTGTCATTTACCGTCCTAAGATGAATGGGACGGTGGAGGCTGCAAATAAGAATATCAAGAGGATCATGGCGAGAATGTCTGCTAATCATCGGGGATGGTCGGATCTGCTACCTCTCACCCTGCTGGCGTACAGAACGTCAGTGCGTACTCCTATAGGGGCAACCCTTTACACTTTGGTATATGGAATGGAGGCTGTTCTGCCAGTTGAGGTTGAAATGGCATCCCTCAGAATCTTGATTGATGCTCAAATAAACGAGGGGGATTGGATGCAAAGTTGGTACGACCAATTGGCCCTAATTGATGAAAGGAGGGTGGCGGCTGTCTTGCACGGTCAGTTACATCAGCAAAGAATCTCTCGATCGTACGACAAAAAGATAAGCCCTCGGAAGTTCAAGGAAAATGACCTAGTGCTAAATAGAGTCATGCCTTGTCAAGACGAAGCCAAAGGGAAGTTTGCCCCGAACTGGGAAGGACCTTTTGTGATAAAAAGTCGCTGTCCGGAGGAGCCCTCATTTTGCAAGAGATGGACGGTGAGGTGTTTCCACAACCCCTCAATTCCGACTCGGTGAAGCGGTTCTATGCCGGATTAAAAAAAAATATCATTTTCACTTCCTTCTTTGAAGAACGAACTACGTAGGACCTGATCTCCCGACTTGTGGGGGTACGTAGGCAGCCATCGTGGCACGGTCCCATTCCTTACAAAATAATACTTTCTTCTATCGAAACCGATTTCCCGACGGCTAGGAAAACCTTCCTATACCCTCGAAACCAACCACTTGATCAGCTTCATCTCAAGTGACATAACCCTAACCCAACCAAACACTTAGCCAAAATCTAAGACTCAGTTCGATGAAATCAACAGGATGTGCGGCAAAATCTGTCGAATCCCCATCAAGACCTGAGATGAGAAAGAAGGCAAAATATCAAAATCGTGGTTAGCTGGATAAAATGAGGGTCCAATGAAAGGCATCGATACAAAAAAAGGGAAAAATGACTAAATTTAAATACATGTCTATATATATTAGTCATTTTGTTACAAGATTTCTCTTTTAATAAATCGATGAAACTGACATAGTCTACGCAGGAAATAAAATGACCTACAAATCTGAAACTAACTGGAGCAGGATGGATAAGGTGGCGGATACATTTAAAGTATCGGCATCCCTTGCAATCTGCTGCCCCATCATGTCGATGCATTCCAACAAAAGCAGTGGCTCGGCTAACGGTCTCAGAGTGAGCATCTATAACTGCCCTAGTCTGTAATACAATGACGTCTTTGTCGGCAAGGGCAGCATCTCTGGCCAGAATAGCAGCATCTCTCTCAACAAGAGCAGCATCCCTCCCCGCCTCGGTAGCAATCAATGCCAATTGGGTCCGGCTATCCTCAGTAACCCGACTAGGGGCAGAATCAACTAGGATGGAGTCATATCTGGAGGTCATCTCTATAGACTCGGGGGGGGGGGGGGAATAAATACCCCTGGGGCAGTGTCATCTGTGAAAATCACTCGAGAGTCATCAAATACTCCAGTCTGACTTAAACCAACCATATCAGAGTCTCCGCGCAAACATTGCACATGAGCAGATGTCTGAATGGGGAAATTCTCACTAAACTCGGCAAAGATCCTGCGAGACCAAAGATCATATACCCGCAGTAGATCTTTTCCTGTTTGGGGTCATCTCCACTGTCCCTAATCTAAGCACCTGGCGGGCAGGGGCCCAGTAGCTCAGAATACCCTCCACAAAGCCTGCCGGCACCTGAAAGGATAATAAGGACCAGGGATGTCCCAGAGGACCATATGCAAGAACCCAGTCGCCCGGTGATGAACTGACCAAAGGAGTGGAAAAGCCTGCCAACGACCCTTGGGAAGGGCCGAGATCCAAACAAACAACGACCCTTGGGAAGGGCTGATATCCAAACAACCAACGACCCTTGGGAAGGGCTGATATCCAAACAACCAACGACCCCTAGGAAGGGCTGAGATCCAAACAACCAATGACCCCTAGGAAGGGCTGAGATCCAAACAACCAAGGACCCCTGGGAAGGGCTGAGATCCAAACAACCAACGACCCCTGGGAAGGGCTGATATCCAAACAACCAACGACCCCTGGGAAGGGCTGATATCCAAACAACCAACGACCCCTTGGGAAGGGCTGATATCCAAACAACCAACGACCCCTGGGAAGGGCTGATATCCAAACAACCAACGACCCCTGGGAAGGGCTGAGATCCAAACAACCAACGACCCCTAGGAAAGGCTGATATCCAAACAACCAACGACCCCTGGGAAGGGCTGAAATCCAAACAACCAACGACCCCTGGGAAGGGCTGAGATCCAAACAACCAACGACCCCTGGGAAGGGCTGATATCCAAACAACCAACGACCCCTGGGAAGGGCTGATATCCAAACAACCAACGACCCCTGGGAAGGGCTGAGATCCAAACAATCAACGACCCCTGGGAAGGGCTGAGATCCAAACAATCAACGACCCCTGGGAAGGGCTGAGATCCAAACAATCAACGACCCTTGGGAAGGGCTGAGATCCAAACAATCAACGACCCCTGGGAAGGGTTGAGATCCAAACAATCAACGACCCCTGGGAAGGGCTGAGGTCCAAACAATGAATGACCCCAATAGCAAGGATTTGAGTCGTTATGGCAATGTGTGGTATGCCTTCCTGTCCGCCAAATTGATGTCGTCACAACATGTAAGTGACGTTCCCAAGGAGAAGGCTTTGCTATTATATGCCATTATCACGGGATTTGCTATTGATGTGGGAGATGTGATTGAGGCATCGATTCACCGGACGATTCGGAACTTGTATAGTCAAGGTGGTTTGCCACATCCTTCGTTGATATGTGGACTGTGTTCTAAAGCGGGAGTTCATTGGGGTGCTGAGGAGGCTGTGCAGCAGCCATTGCTGGTTTTGGATCACCGTCTGATTGTATGTTATAAGGAATGGGATGGCGGTAAGTCACACCCTCGGGGTATGGGGTATATCCTTTCGTCTGCTTCTGAAGGTGAGGAGCAGGAATCTGACGGTGAGGAGAGGGACTCTGACGAGGGATCGGGCCCGTCGGCGGGTCAAAGATCAAAGTTCACCCTTCAATTTCGTGAGTTGCAGTGCCTAATTAATTCTCAGCATCAGACCATTTTGAGGCAGAATCAGTGTTTGGCGGAGCGACAGCAGTGTATTTATGATTATCAAGTGGGGTGTTCGAACGCGATTGCCGACATGTACAACAAGATGCAATTGTTGGTGGATCTTGTTAATTTTCCAGTGCCTCAGCCGTTGCCGGTTTTTCCTCCACCAGACTCAGATGATAGGAACACGGTCGAGCCCGATGCTTAACCGGTCAGGGAAGTCCTCTGTTCTTACTTGTTTTATTTTTTTCGCACAATGAGGACATTGTATTGATTGAGTTTGGGGCGGTTGATTGTTAGATTTGTTTATATAATTGCATGTTAGGTTGTTACGTTTTAGTTTTATTAGTTTCATTTTAGATTACATTCGTCATTTAAAAAAATATAAAAAAAAATTCAAAAATTCGAAAAACCCAAAAAATTTAGTAGTGTAGGATCATATAGGATTGCATTTAGTAGAATCGTATTTAAGCAGGGTATTAATGGAAGTCGTTTAGGAATGGCCGATGATGAAAGTTGATCAGTTTTATTACAGTTAAATGGGATGGATAGTGATTGCTAAATCTAAAATTTGACTGTTATTGGTTGTGAATATTTGAGACCCTTAGTTTTTAATTGCTCACAATTGTGTATTGAACTAATTAGGGGTTGGTTTTACTTGGTGTATCACATGCTCGTATGAAGATATTGACTGTTAATTCTTGTTGGATCGGGAAAAAAAATGAAAACAAAATGATGAAAGAAAAAAAAGAGAAATTGTGGAATAAATACTGCTTCGATGTCTGTCTAAGTTCAAGAAAAAGTAGTATGAATGAATATAGACAGATAAGAGCAGGTCTTGACTAAGTTTGTCTTTGTGGCCGGTGTCATTCGAGTGAGTATGCCCTTAGGAGTTGTCTTTACACTCAGCGCCCTAAAATCGTCTGGTTTGGGAGTCGTTGGTTGAAAATTCGTTACATGGGTGACATTGAATAGCCTAATAAAGATGAACATTGCACTAGTCAAGATAATATGACGAGATGGAGCGTAAAACGCACTCGTCGAATAGAGAAAGAGAAAAAAAATGTGAAAACAAGTGATTAGCGGTTTGAGCTTAATTTGAATATCGGTGATCTTATCCTTATTTGAGCGTTGTGATACTAAGAGTTGAATTTTATCTCTGATTGGTTTGATATATTTTGCACACACACACATGTAAGGGTTGAAAATAGAACTTAATTGATGACAGTTGGTTTATGGATGGTGCGAGAGTTTGAAATTTTATTGACTTGTTATTTCTGATTTCTGAGGCCGGATTTTTATGATGACTGTTGATTATCTGCTTGAGTATGGTTAGTCATGCATATGCATTCATGTTGGTAGTTAGTTAGGTATTCATATGTTATGTTTTGTGTTTTTGCTTGAGGATAAGCAAAGTTTCGAGTTTGGGGGTATTTGATGAGTAGGTTTTAACCTACGAGTTAGATACGTTTTAGCGAGATTCTTTTCAGTCTTTCAGTGTTTTAGTACCTTTTTAATTGTGTTTATATTTCTTTTGTAGGTTACGGCTGGCTGAGGATCAAAGAAAGTAAAACTGGCTGGGTGTAGGGCATTCTCACCGGGGCGAGAAGTCCAGGTATAATTTCCTCGCCGGGGCGAGATCTCGCCGAGGCGAGACTTTTGTGAAGGATTTCCTCGCCGGGGCGAGGTTGCGTCTGGTGGAAAAAAAATAGAAGTTGGTAATCGAGTACTTTGGAAAGTGTGAACTAGGAAGGATTTTAATTGTTATTCTGATAAGGAGTCTTGAGGAGGTTATTGAGGATATAAATAGGAGAATATAACATGGATTGACACACATATTCATACATCTACTCACACGAAGATTGAAGATTGAGAGCTGAGCAAGGAGATAGAGAACCAAGCCAAGCTTTGTGAAGAATTCAGATTGGAGGACGAAGGATTATATTGAGTTTTCTCTTAATCTTTTTATCCTTAATTTGTAATTATTTATGATGACTTATTTGGAATTTCTAGTTTCTATTGTCAGTATGAACTAAACCTTTATATTAAGGCTGCAATTGAACCAGTTATATTGATGAATTAATTTTCTATTTAAATTTCAGTTATTCATTCAAGTTGAGTTGTCTATCATATTCCATGCTTAATGTTTAAATTGTTTGGCCAACAATTAGTGGAATACCTTAGGTGAATTTGGGAGATGCAATCTAGGGTTAGAACTGAATAAGATATCATGTATTCTAAATTATTTGCAAGTGTTGAATAATTGGATTTGTAAAGTGAATAGGGATATCTCTTTACTGCACGTAACAATTGGGAATTGGTGCTTAATGAGTTTAATCCTGTTATTCTGCATAGGAATATCGTAGAGTTAATTGGATTAGATAGATTTATTTGATCACTTGGAAAAGGGTTTATAAATAAAATTGAATTCCTGTTAACAACTCTAATGAAGTGAATAACTGAATGACGTAGACATATTGATTTATGATATATAATTGGGAAAATTGTAGTCTTAATCTTTTAAATCTGAATTTCAACCTTTATGATAGTTATCAGTTTTCGTATTAGTTAAATTAGTTTAAATCAAACAACCAATTGGCGATTGTTTAGTAGAATAGTCATAGTTTAGATTGATAGTGGAGATTTAAATCGTAATAATTCATGTGGGTTCGACACTCCTTCTTATCACTTTATTACTTGTTGATCGTGTACACTTGCACGTAATTGTCGTTATCTAAATCGGACAACACACATATAAGTACATATTCACATAACAATTAGTCACATATAGACTTCCATAACTTGGTTTAAGTTATTTTAATACTCATCTTATGTTGCTCGCATTTTATAATTAAAATAACACGATCAATCTTCAAAAATGCCTCTAGGCATTGCGGCGTTCGAAAATGACGCGACCCGCTTATCGCCCCCTTATGATATTTTACTTCAAAATATAACATTGCTCAAAATTCATTTCAATCTGAGTTATAAAAACTCATTTTCGCAGTTTTTTTAACAAAATATCGTTTTTGTTTTTATCATATCTCCTTCGTTACTCATTCGTTTTTATTCATTCTTACGTCAAATTAAAGCTTAAACAGACTACTTTAATCTCATCTAGGCCCAGGTTTCAAGCCATTCTTCAATCAAAACAGGTTTTTACTTTTTGCAACCAAGGTCAGATTGCTATAAAACTCTGGCCAGCTTTACCCTCTCCCGCTAAAACAGTCATAACTAATTCTTTTTAAAACCTTTTTGAGCGATTCTTGCGGCCAAGTGAAGCTAACTTCTGGGGCTACAACTTTTATGCTTTAACAATTTTTATATTTTGAACACACAAGTCCAGAAAATTCATACAATATGCTGGTCTAAATCTGGTTTTCCAGATTGGACAGTTTTGACACATTTCATTCCAATCGCCAAAACTCTCTCATCCAAGGTCAGAATGCGTTCGTTCCAAAGCCTATAACTTTATAACTCACTGTACTATACTACTTCAAAAGCTCACAATTTTTCAAACAACACATTCATATCAGAAATTGACTCATTGATCACTATTCAATCCATTCTTTATTTTCTAATATGTTTTACCAAAACTCTTACTACAAATTCGTTTTAACACCTTTTTACTCCATTCCAACTGGGATATTGTAATAAACCAAGATTTTCGATATATTAAAATAAAAAATTTTACGTATGAATATTTTTTAATAATAAAATTATTTTTATTATATATTAAAGCAAGTATGGGAATGTGAATATGTAATATGTATGTATATATTTATTTCATATATGGTTTCAAGTAAATTTCTTATTAAAGAAATAGTTGATAATGATAAATTATATTCTGTAACCACAACATTTGGCGCAGTGGTGCAAGCCGCCCTGGAAACGAACCGTAAACCCGGACGACTCAGGATCGACTCCTACTAGCAACATTTGGAAGACACTAAAAATGCTCTATTGTGGCCACGGTATCCCTGGCGCAAGTCGGATAGCAAACTGCTCTAGTATTGGGCTGGGGAGATTAGTCGACCCGCGGGTCGGAAACTCCACATTAACAAAAAAAAAAGATAAATTATATTATGTTAATAAGTTAATTTTTATATTAAAGATATATGATTATTTACAAAAATATGATTAATATATTATTTAAATAATAAATGTATATTTTAAGAAATAATTATTAATATTATTATTATTACTATGATTATTTCTTTTTGATATGAATTTGTAAGACTAGTCAATTTATTTTAAATTGACTAAGTATGGTAAATGAGACAAAGATAAAGGGATGATCAAAACCTAATTTGATCTATGGTCATGTATTTTAATTTTAAATATAATTATTGTTGTAATTATATTTAAAAGGATTCATGTTTATATAATGGATATATGAATAATAAGAATTTATTTTCTTAAGAAAATTTGAATATTAAATATAAGTATTGATTATATTTAAATGTATGCATTTACAATATGTGGTTCAATGGGTATCATAATTATTTATCAATGATGATAAACATGTTATGATTATGTGGATAATGTATGTGACTAATTGTTAGTTTAATAGGGCCCACTAATAGTTATTTAAATTAGTGGACTAACCTAAAAATATTAATATTAAACAATTGGTAAGATAGTAAGTTAATTAAATATTTAATTAAAGTGAATAAAGTAAGTGAATCAATTTGGTACATTAATTAATATGTATATTAATTAATGAGAATTATGTGATATATATGAATGATTAATTTTAATAGTCCAATTAGTAAGGAAAACTAGTGGACTAGCCTAATTAGTTTACTAACCAAGCTCACTCATTTAATTAATCATGGACTTGGATAATTAATGTGTGGACTTATTAAATTAGCCCACCACTTATTAAATTAATAACCAAGCATGGATTAATAAAATTAAAAAACTAGTGGTCCAAACTAGTTAATATGAGCCCAAAAAGAATTTAATTAAAGTCTCATTGTTAGCCCAATTGGGGTACACTTCTAACAACTTAATTAATACATTAAAATAATAAAAGAAAAGCCAAAAAGTGGGGCAAATTGAGAAGGGATAGCCGACCATGTGGTACCAAAATGGGCGAGGTATTGCTTTATTGGAGCTTGCTTGTAATGAATGAAAAAAAGAAGTACAATGTGTAATAATGATACATCACCAAGTTGTCAAAGAAGTGTGCTTGCTAATAATGGCCAAATATATAGATATAATTCATATATCTATAGATATTGCAAGTAACTAATTCTTTTGTAAAACAAAACCCATCTTATTTCTCTAACATCTATCATTTTCCATTTAGCTAAACAAAAAGAAAACCAAGAGAGAGAGAGAAGGGAGGATTTCGGTAGCCACAGATGTGAGAAGGGAGTGAGTTTTTTTTTGTTATCTAACTCCATAATCAAGCCTATGAAGAAGGGCAAAGAAAATCAAGCAAAGGTATAACAAACCCTAACTTTAATCTAGTTTATTTTCTTTTATTTTGGTTTAATTTTTATGATATAAAGTTTATGATCTTGGACCCTAGAACTCTTTATCTACATGTTAGTAAGTGTTTTATATTTAGATCTAACCCTTTTGAATGTCAAAAGTTGGATCAAAAGCAAGAAAAGTAAAATTAGTTTCTAAAGTGCTAGAAAACCCTAACTTTTGTTCACTTTACATGAGTACCATTTGAGATCTACAAACTCTTTTTGTAATCCGTCAACGAGTGGTACTAGATACATAAGTTAATACTAAACACAAGTGGTAGAACTCAAAAATAATTAGTACAAAATTCGTATGGACTGTTTTAGTTAAAATAGTCTGGGTAGTGAACAAAACTGGAATAAAGCTTGATGATTGTTCACATTCAGAGGCATTTTTGTCATCGTTTTTTACTCTAAAAATTCTAGGATAATATGGAGTTATAATATGGAAAGTTATGTTAGTCCTGTAAAAATTTGAAGATTTTTGACCATGTAGAATGAAAGTTATGGATTTTATCGTGAGGGACTATTGTCAAGAGTATACCCGAATAACTCTTTGTGGTTAACTCTGAAAATTATGAAATAATTACTGGGCGTATATGTATATAGTAGAAACATACTCTGAGACTTTCAGAATGTTTGGATGCAATTTTGATTTATGAAAAATGTAGCAAGATTTGGCTATTTTGGGCTATTTAAATATAGTAAATGGATTTTAAAAATTCCAGAAAAAATATTTTTTCATAAGGGGACTATATATAGTCTATTTTCAGAAAAGAAATGATTTTGAAGATGGTTTGCTATTTTTCATATAAATGGTGAAGTTATGGATAAATAAATTTAATTAACTATTTGAAGTTAAAAATTTGGAAAATGGATTTTTATGGCTTGAGAACCCTAAATATAGTTTATACAGATTTTTGATAAGGATTTTGGTTATTTGTAAGGAAGTATAATGTTTATGGCATTTTAGAATTATTAAATGAATTATTTAATAAAATGGAAAACAGTTTGAATCTAGTTTGCTGAATTATTGAATCTAGTTTGCTGTATTGTAGGATAGTTTGAATCCAGGTCGCTGGATTGCAAAAATAGCTGGCTGAATTGAATAGTTTGAATCCAGGTTGTTGGATTATATGTTAGTTTGGATCCAGTGTGTTGGATTATAATCCAGGTTGGAATCCGGTTTGCTAGATTGAAATCCAGTTTGCTGGATTGCCATCTAGTTTGCTGGATTTGAAATCCAGTTTGCTGGATTGGGTATTTAACCTACGGGATCATAAAGAAAGACTTGTATAATGAAAGACTTAGTGTTAATTCATAAGATATATGATAATGTAGTGGTACAGTCGTACTTTTTAATAGTCGATGTATAGTATCTCGGCTAAACAAATTCTTCAAGGAGCGGAGGTATATACGAACTAGTAACCGATCTAACTCACTGTGAAAACAGTGTAGACGAGACGAAAACTAGTTTGTTGGTTGTTTGTGGGAAACCACTCAGCATACTATATTGAACACCGTTAAAGACTCGATGTGTGCTAGTTTTAGAATTATGAATGCGTATGGTGTTATGTGTTATCTAATATTTGATTATGTGGTTGAATGTTAGATAATTTACTTATAAAGAAGTGATATTATAAGGTATAATATGATTTTCTGATTGAAAGATCAATCTTATGACTGGTAGGTCTTACGAAAGAAGTCATATTAAATTACGTAGCAGTAGTCAACGACCAAGGCAAGTATCTAAACCTTACGCACTAGTTTTATTTTGTGCAAACAGGTATATGTTATGCTAGTTCCTAACTCAACATGAGTTATCAATTTCAAAGCATGCTCGTGAATAATTATTGTTAATTATTCATATCCATAATAATCTTTGTTATTCGTTTATGCAAGTATCCTATCCTTTTCATTTACTTTCTGAAATGGATTCAGTTTATGCAATCTTCTAACTCAATCTATTATTGTGCAACTATTCTATCCTTTTCATTTACATTATGAATTGGATCCGTATGTTATGCAAATATCTGAACTCTTTCTTTACTATGCAAGTATCTGAACTCTTTCTTTACTATGCAAGTATCTGAACTCTTTCTTTAATGTGCAAGTATCTGAACTCTTTCTTATTAAGCAATTATCTTAATCCTTGCATTTACTTTATGCAATGGATCCATATGTTATGCAAGTATCCTTAAACTTTATTCAAGCTATCTATTGATTTCAAATATCTCGATATTGTCTCATGTGATGTATTTGTAATCAAAATTGTTCTGTTCTTTGTGCAAGTGTGATGAGGACATCCTTAGTTCACAAGCCCTTGACAAAACACAAGTGGATCCATTGCATATGCCACTTGGACCCATTACGAGGACACGAGCTAAACGCTTCAAAGAAGGACTTAACGGGATGATTCATAAATTATGGACCGAGGTTGGATCGAGCATAGAGGTTATAGAGACGGGTTACAAGCACGCGAAGTTCATAAACACATTGGAAGCAAGCATACCCGAACCGACACAAAAGAATCAGCATTTCCGCACTTTTGGACTAGTTTGACATCAGTTCGTATTTTGGCCATAACTTGAGTTTCCAAACTCCAAATGAGGTGATTCAAAAGCCTAAATTCATTAGAAACTCCAGGGCTACAATTTTCATTCTTGGCCCAAGTCCAAATTCGAAATTTATCAGGTGTGAAAATAACTTGCAATGTGCTGATCAGTTTATAGTTGTCTGATTTGGACTTTTAACACATCACATGTTTTGGATTGTTAAATTCTTTGGGTGGCTGATACATGTGATGTGATTAGTTGTTAGATCTTGACTTATGATGATGGTTTAGCACACCATGAGTTCCTATAAATACCAAGTGATGCTAGGATGTAAAATCATTCATTCATATCAATTTTCAGATTATCAATACTATTGTGAGTTTGTTTCTCTACTTGTGGTTCTTTGAAGAATTCCTAAGTGTTCCTTAGTTCTTCTTTTTAGATTCATAATTGACTTATCATACAACCATTCATAGTTGTGTGTGGCGTCTTCTACCGCATCAATCGTCGATAGTACCGAGATTACCGCTTCAATATAAGCGAGGGGTCGAAGTGTCGTTGGTGTTCATCCTCCGCAAATTTCCTAAGCAAGCAATTGTACCAAGATTACCGTCTACATATAGGCGAGGGGTTAAGGTGTTGCTATCCATCCTATCAACTTGTTAGAAACGATCCGGGCGACGACCACCTCACGCAAGCGTACCGTGGAGTCTATCATTTGGTATCAAAGCTAAGTTTCTTATCAAGTTACTTATCTTTACTTTTATTGTTGAAATATAGTCAAAAAAAAAACTGCATAAAATATATAGCAGAAAATTTGTATTGTTGAATTGCAATCATCGGGATTTTCATTTGCAAGAATCATATTTGGCGTTTGAAAGTCTTGTGGAGAGTCGTACCTTCTATATTGTTTTCTTGATAAGTTATTATTGGATTGTAATTAGAGAATTGAGGTAATATTTGTGAGAAGTCAAAAAGAACCTATTAGAGAGAACTACGAGCGGAAAAAGGCAAGAGTAGTAAGTTTAATTGAGGGTAAAAGCCTAATTGTGTGATACACGAGCGTTTCCTACTTATGTGGTATATTGTTTGAGTGAAACACGCAAGGGAGTGGTGAGGAACTTGTTTTTTTACTAATCTTTATTTTGCAGGAAATATGTCTAACACAAGAGACAAGACAATTGAAAATGAACCTTCTACATCGAATTTTGACCCAAAACTCATGATGGAGGCTATGATGAAAGAATTTTCTAGACAATTGGGGATGGGTATTGAACAAGTGCATGATCGCATCGATCAATTGAGTGTCACTCGAGGGGAACAAACTCAAATCCCTCCGGGTGGGCGCCCAAAAGGAAAGACCCAACAAAAGGAAGCAAGGCTAGCGGAGACAAATTACTATGATGAAAGGTTTAGCGAGGAAGAGGATCGGGAAATTGACCTTATCCCTAGGAGACATTTTGCAAAGGATAGAGGCGGCCGAAATCGAGAGGACAACAATCTCGATAGCATCAAAATGAAAATTCCCACATTCCAAGGCAGGAGTGACCCCGAGGCATATTTAGAGTGGGAGAAGAAAATGGAGTGGATCTTTGACTGTCACAACTACTCGGAACTCAAGAAAGTTAGGATTGCAGCTACCGAATTTTCAGAGTATGCAGTTACTTGGTGGGATCAATTGATGACCAGCCGAAGGAGGTGCAGAGAACGTCCAATAGAGACTTGGGCAGAAATGAAAGCTGTAATGAAAAAGAGGTTTGTCCCAAGCCACTACTATCGAGATCTGTTTTGAAACTTACAAAATTTGAGACAGGGAAACAAGAGTGTGGAGGACTACTTCAAAGAAATGGAAATGCTAATGTCTAGAGCTGACATCGACGAGGATAATGAGGCAACAATGGCCCGATTTTCAGCAGGTTTAAATTGGGATATTGCAGATTTGGTGGAGCGTCAACATTATGTGGTATTGGAAGACATGGTGCACATGGCTATCAAAATAGAGAAGCAACTTAAGAGGAGAGGTGGCCAACGAATAAACACTACCACAGGTTCATCATGGAAATCCAATAATGTGAAGCGTGAGGAAAAGCCAGCTGTTTTCAAACCAAAGCTAGAAATCAAGCAGGGAGCGGCTAATCAAGTGGTGCAAGGTAAAACTAATACACCTTCTACTAGTCGTAATCGAGATATTGTATGCTTTAAATGTCAAGGCAGGGGACATATTGCAAATCAATGCCCAAATCAAAGAACTATGTTATTGCTTGATAATGGGGATTTGGAGACCGAGGAAGAAGATAGTGACAATGACTCTATGCCACCGTTGGAGGAAGATAGAGAGGTTGCTATGCATGGCGAAGTGTTAGTTACACGGAGAATGCTTAGTACACAGGTAAAGGAAGAAAGCAGCGAGCAAAGAGAGAATCTATTTCATACTAGATGCATGGTAAATGGTAAGATCTGTTGTGTTGTAATTGATGGTGGGAGCTGTACAAATGTGGCAAGCATCACAATGGTGGAGAAATTGGGACTTACAACATCCAAACATCCTCACCCATACCGATTGCAGTGGCTCAATGACAGCGGCGACATCAAAGTTACCAAGCAAGTATCAGTACCGTTTACAATTGGGAAGTATGTTGATGAGATCCTTTGTGATGTAGTTCCTATGCAGGCAGGTCATTTACTACTTGGGAGACCTTGGCAGTTCGATCGGCGAGTAAAACACGACGGTTTTACTAATGAGTACTCTTTTGTTCACAATCAAAGAAAAGTTACCTTGTGTCCTATGTCACCAAAACAGGTGCATGAGGATCAAATACGCTTACAGAGAGATCATGAAAAGAAAACAAAAGAAAGAGAAAAAAAGAAAGGAGAAGAGAGAAAAACAAATATTTTTGCAAAAAGGAGTGATGTAAGGCGAGCTTTGGATTCTAAAAGGCCAATGATTGTACTTCGGTATAGGGAGGCACTTTTGAATACTAACGCTAATAAAACTTCATTGCCTAGTGTTATTTCTACTCTTTTGCAGGATTATCAGGATGTATTTCCCGAGGAGCTTCCCCAAGGATTACCACCAATTCGGGGAATTGAACATCAAATTGACTTTGTCCCCGGCGCAACCATTCCAAATCGCCCGGCATACCGAAGCAATCCCGAGGAAACGAAGGAATTGCAAAGGCAAGTTGACGAGCTAATGGACAAGGGGTTCGTGAGAGAAAGCATGAGTCCATGTGCGGTTCCAGTTATTTTAGTACCTAAGAAAGATGGGAAGTGGCGCATGTGCATTGATTGTCGAGCGGTAAATAACATCACGGTAAAGTATCGGCATCCCATTCCTAGGTTAGATGATATGTTAGATGAATTGCATGGATCTTGTGTGTTTTCTAAAATAGATTTAAAGAGTGGTTATCATCAAATTAGAATGCATGAGGGTGACGAATGGAAAATTGCTTTTAAAACAAAATATGGATTATACGAGTGGTTAGTCTTACCCTTTGGTTTAACTAATGCTCCTAGCACATTCATGAGATTAATGAACCATGTTTTGCGATCCTTCATTGGAAAATTTGTAGTTGTCTACTTTGATGATATCTTGATCTACAGTAAAGATTTAGGAGAGCATGCATTGCATATAAAATCTGTCCTAGAAGTGCTTCGGAAAGAAAAATTGTATGCTAATATGGACAAATGCACATTTTGTACGGATCGAGTTGTGTTCCTTGGCTTTGTTGTTAGTGCACAGGGAGTACAGGTTGACGAAGAAAAGGTACGTGCAATCCAAGAATGGCCAACTCCTAGGAATGTCAGTCAAGTTCGTAGCTTCCATGGGCTCGCAAGTTTCTATAGACGGTTTGTAAGGAACTTCAGCGAAGTCACAGCACCACTCACCGAAGTAATCAAAAAGAGTGTAGGATTCAAGTGGGGTGATGCACAGGAAAAAGCGTTTAATTTGATTAAAGAAAAATTAACTAACGCTCGTTTACTTGTATTGCCTAATTTCACTAAGACCTTTGAAATTGAATGTGATGCTTCAGGATTAGGCATTGGAGCTGTGTTAATGCAAGAAGGAAATCCAGTGGCATATTTCAGTGAAAAATTGAGTGGATCAGCTTTGAACTATCCTACCTATGACCAGGAGTTATATGCTTTGGTTCGATCATTGGAAACTTGGCAACATTACCTGTGGTCTAAGGAATTTGTGATTCACACGGATCATGAATCATTGAAATATTTGAAAGGCCAACACAAGTTGAACAAGAGACATGCACGATGGATGGAGTTCATCGAGACATTTCCATACGTCATTCGCTATAAGCAAGGTAAGGAAAATGTCGTGGCCGATGCTCTTTCGCGAAGGTATGTGTTGTTAAATACTCTTGACACAAAATTACTTGGTTTTGAACAAATCAAAGAATTATATGATAATGACCATGATTTTTGTGAAGAGTTTAAAAATTGGGAAAAGAATGTTGTAGGTAAATACTTCAAGATGGATGGATTCTTGTTTCGTGAGAATCGATTATGTATACCTGCATGTTCTTTGCGTGAGTTATTGGTTCGAGAGTCACATGGGGGTGGTTTGATGGGACATTTTGGCGTTGATAAGACCTTATCTGTGATAAAAGAACATTTCTATTGGCCCCATATGAAACGAGATGTAGAAAGAATTTGTGATAGATGCATTACATGTCGTCAAGCTAAATCTCGTGTTCAACCCTATGGGTTATACACACCATTGCCTATTTCGAGTGAACCTTGGATTGATTTGTCTATGGACTTTGTATTGGGTTTACCTAGATCTAAGCATGGTCATGATTCTATATTTGTGGTCGTGGATAGATTTTCAAAAATGGCACATTTTATCCCATGCCACAAAGCTGATGATGCATCCCATGTTGCTGATTTATTCTTTAGAGACATTGTACGTTTGCATGGCATGCCCCGAACAATTGTTTCAGATAGAGATGCTAAGTTCTTAAGCTATTTTTGGAAAACTTTGTGGTGTAAACTAGGAACTAAACTGCTGTTTTCAACTACTTGTCATCCACAAACTGACGGCCAAACAGAAGTAGTTAATAGAACTCTATCTGCTTTATTGAGGGCTATCATTAAAAAGAATATTAAGCTTTGGGAAGAGTGTCTACCACATGTTGAGTTTGCTTATAATAGGTCTGTTCACTCTGCTACTAAATTCTCACCTTTTGAAATTGTGTATGGCTTTAATCCTTTAACACCCTTGGATTTGTCACCATTACCTATTTCCGAGTATACTAACATGGATGGCAAAAACAAAGCTGATTTTGTTAAGCAGATACATGAGAACACAAGACTCAACATTGAGAAGAGGACGGATCAATATGCCAAACAGGCCAACAAGGGTCGGCGTCAAGTAATCTTCGAACCCGGGGATTGGGTATGGCTACACATGCGTAAGGAAAGATTTCCTGCTCAAAGGCGTTTCGAAAATTACTTCAAAGAGGAGATGGACCATTTCAAGTGCTTGAACGCATTAACAACAATGCTTACAAATTGGACTTACCCGGTGAGTATAATGTTAGTGCAACTTTCAATGTTTCTGATCTAAGCCCGTTTGACGTAGGTGAAGATTTGAGGACAAATCCTTTTCAAGAGGAGAGGTATGATGAGGACATCCTTAGTTCACAAGCCCTTGACAAAACACAAGTGGATCCATTGCATATGCCACTTGGACCCATTACGAGGACACGAGCTAAACGCTTCAAAGAAGGACTTAACGGGATGATTCATAAATTATGGACCGAGGTTGGATCGAGCATAGAGGTTATAGAGACGGGTTACAAGCACGCGAAGTTCATAAACACATTGGAAGCAAGCATACCCGAACCGACACAAAAGAATCAGCATTTCCGCACTTTTGGACTAGTTTGACATCAGTTCGTATTTTGGCCATAACTTGAGTTTCCAAACTCCAAATGAGGTGATTCAAAAGCCTAAATTCATTAGAAACTCCAGGGCTACAATTTTCATTCTTGGCCCAAGTCCAAATTCGAAATTTATTAGGTGTGAAAATAGCTTGCAATGTGCTGATCAGTTTATAGTTGTCTGATTTGGACTTTTAACACATCACATGTTTTGGATTGTTAAATTCTTTGGGTGGCTGATACATGTGATGTGATTAGTTGTTAGATCTTGACTTATGATGATGGTTTAGCACACCATGAGTTCCTATAAATACCAAGTGATGCTAGGATGTAAAATCATTCATTCATATCAATTTTCAGATTATCAATACTATTGTGAGTTTGTTTCTCTACTTGTGGTTCTTTGAAGAATTCCTAAGTGTTCCTTAGTTCTTCTTTTTAGATTCATAATTGACTTATCATACAACCATTCATAGTTGTGTGTGGCGTCTTCTACCGCATCAATCGTCGATAGTACCGAGATTACCGCTTCAATATAAGCGAGGGGTCGAAGTGTCGTTGGTGTTCATCCTCCGCAAATTTCCTAAGAAAGCAATTGTACCAAGATTATCGTCTACATATAGGCGAGGGGTTAAGGTGTTGCAAGCTATCCATCCTATCAACTTGTTAGAAACGATCCGGGCGACGACCACCTCACGCAAGCGTGCCGTGGAGTCTATCAAAGTGTCCTCACTTGTACAAATTGTTATAATTATTATAAATTCGAATTCCTTCGATTCGTTCATTGTTAAAAGTATCTCATTACTGAATTGCTATGACTCATATTGAAAATTTGTAATTTAAAATTTGGTTATACAAGTGTCCCCACTTATATGAACTATTGTACATTATCAATTACCCTTGAATTCGAAATTCGTTGACAAGTTCTGATACATACTATTAAATTTCGGTATTTATACCTAGTATAAAGATTGTCTAAGCTATTTATCTCAGCTAGACACGGTTTGAAAAATATTTGTCGAATATTATTGGAACTAATTCGTTATTAAAGATATATGCCATTTGATTCGGCTAGATCAAAATTGTTATAATATGTTGAACTCAAAGTATTTCTTTGAAAGCAATCCAAACCATATTGATGTGGTACGGACTCATGATGTAAGACTGAGATGAACAACCCTAAAAAATAAATCAGGGGAAACTTTATTGTCGGTAGCCCGACCGCGCGCAATTTTTGAGAATTATGCATAATCTCGGGTACAATGAGGCTGATCCCCTTACGTACTTGCAGAATAGTAAAGATTAGTTTTTATAGCTAACTATTACTCTTGAGGTAGTCAGTAATAATAATAACTGATGATTCCTCTAGCAGTTCTTGATCCATTGTGGTCACTCAACATGAAATCTGGGAATAACCCTTTGTGTTGAATATTGTTGCAGTATTGCTAATTCATCCTAATCAATTGGATATTATTGAAATCTCGAAAGAATTTAACTCTTTCATCCTTGATTTATCACTCAGTATGAAATTCAAGAAAATTCTTGTTACTTGAAATGACTTATTGTTCAGCTATTTGAAAGAAATCTTAAAATGATTTGATATGTTGTTAAGAATAGTTTCAAATGACTTCACCACTATTGATTCGTGGTAGAAGTAGTCCTCAAAGAAAACATTTACTTCTTCAGCGCATTATTATAATTTATTACTTGCTGAGCAATTGAGTGCTCATTTTTGCTTTGACTTAAATGTTTTCAGCTAAGTTTGATCGACCAGAAGGCTCTGGCAAGGTCAAGGGAAAGGGAAAACTGAAGGAATAAGTTGTATGGTGTTATTTGTAATAATTAGTCTCTTGTATTGTGAGTATATATATTATGTAACATGTAAAGAATGTAATTAAAGGTTGCCATACCTAGGGAATAGACAACTCTGATATAAATATTAAGTTTGTAATATATTAACCAGCTCAAAGAAATATTACCGTGAGCACCGAATCTGAGGGTCAACGGACCCGGATTCGGGTGTGTCACATCTTGGTATCAGAGCTATAGGTTAGAAACCTTAGGTGGGGGATTACCTTAGGCTATAACCTTAAGCTAGATAGAAGCATTGAAAAACAAATAACTCAAATAAAGTTTAAATGAGATGAATTAAGGGAATTCATCGTAAAACAAAATAGAAACTAACTTATATAAATTATTGTTTATTATGTGTATATATTATGTACTAGTCAAGATAATTTGTGTAAAGATGTCAGGTAAGAAAGGATTAGGAGACTTTTATGTCGTGAATAAGGAGCAAATCACTCCGCCTGAGCCAATGTCTAAGCCAATAGCTGAAATGGAGGCTCACCTTGAAAGCAACCTAGATGAGGTAATCATATTGGAAAACATAGAACCAGAACCAGTAACGGTGGTGCTGACAGATAGTGATTTAGACACTGAAGTTAGAGCTGACCAAGCATCAACAGAAGTACAGAGTCTAAGGGATAGGGTGTTATGTCTGGAAAAGTTATTGGAAATGGAAAGGGTGTTAAATAGTCAAATGCGAAAAGTGTTAATGGAAATAATAGAAGAACAAGATAAGCTGAAAAGCCAAATTGATGTAATGGGAGCTAAATACAGCAAATCGTCTCCAACTCCAAGCAAAAAAGGAAAAAGAAAGATAAATAACCGTGACATCGGAAATTCTGACCAAGGAAACTTTAAGAAAGTATTAAGGTGTGAAAATTACAATAGAAAATATGAAGGTGTATGCATGAAAGGACAGAATGTGTGTTATAATTATGGACGTGAAGGACATGTTTCTTCTCATTGTCTCGAATCGAAGCAATGCGTTTGTTCTGTTTGTGGAATAGTAGGTCACCGGGTAAAGGTTTGCCCACGATCTAAGAATAGTGTAGGAAATAAATAGAATAAGTGCTTTAGGATTATGTATGATATGATGTGTGTGTAATGTACTAATCCCGACTTTTGTTGTCATTAAGGGATAGTAAATGGTTATAGCAGCATGTTATATAATGAAAAGTATGTTGTACTTGTTAGAAATCATGGTTTAAATTTGATGTTGTGTTCTTAATGGATATGTGAATTAGTAGCCAAAACTATAAAGTCCTTAAATGAGATACATATGTACAAGGACTTAGAAAAGATCAAATGTGTTAGGTTGATTTAAGCTATATTAAGTATATGACATATTTTAGCAAGTTGTAAAGTCCTTTATTGAAGGTGATGTACAAAGGACTTAGAATAGAAAAGATCAAAGCTGTTAGGTTGATCTTGTATGCTAATCGTAGAGTACTGTCATAGTCCAAGCAAAAGGACGTAGAGCTTTATCGTCAGAACGCAGAAGCTTCCTCGGCAGGACGTAGAGCTATCTCGTCAGGACGTAGAACTTCCTCGGCAGGACGTAGAGCTGTCTCGTTAGGACGTAGAGCTTCCTCGACCGGACGTAGAGCTGTCTCGGAAGGACGTAGAGGTTCCTCGTCAAAGACATAGAACTTCAGGACGTAGAGCCTTCTCGACAGGACGACGAATAGTCTATGCCAATACTCACAGTCTAATCAGCATCTTTGTTGAAGAACATAAAGGCAAAGCATTGAGGCTATTTCCAAATTGATCAGTATAAAGGTTGAAGATCATAGTGAATATCTACATATACCAAAAACGACTGCAACTCTATAAACACACTGATGACACTATGGCTAAGCAAGAACGTAGAGTCAGATGTCAGATGAGCAACTCAGATCTAAGAATGAATACTCTAAGGTTGCCCATAACGAATAAATAGTGGAATGACCTGCCCAAGATAGTTGTTGCATATTAAACAAACAAGTGGGGAGCAAACAACCACAATCTACTGACAGTCAGAGCATTACCCTTACCACTGTCTTGATATAGGCTAATGGAAGCTGACTCACCCCACTACTGCAGTCAACAAGGAATAAACTATTCCTATGCTCAGCAACATATCTCAACGGAAAGAATAGATGTAACGGACACATTTCAACGGAAATATTTCTCAGAAGCATCTACATAAGGCAGAAAGAATGAAGATTTAGATCAAGCAAGAACAACGAAAATAAGATAACATCTGAAACATCATTCTACAGCCCAAAAAGGGATACATCTTGCTTCGCTGCTGAGTTTATCAATCATATGCTTCAAGCAACTCAATAGCAACAAAACGAATCACTCTCTATCATGTGAAAGGGTCAACAGGTGACCAACCTAAGTCAAGTCTGCTGGACTTGCTGAGTACCAGAGGGTACAAGAGACTCTAAGGCTGTTGGTCTTAGTTTACAGAGTTCCAAGGCTGCTGGCTTTGAAGAGTACGGTTGAGTACTGGTGTTCCAAGACTGAGGGTCTTGAAGGAATCTTTGTGATTCAGTTGTAACGATATCCTTAGTGGATTGGCTACTCGAGGAGTAGAACAGTGGAGTAGGAGTCTTGTGTGCTCCGAACCACTTAAAGCCTTGTGTCTATCTGTTTGCACTTAATAACTGCTATAACTGCTATAACTGCTATAACTATTTTATCACTGCTTCATTATATTCCCTACTACCAGTCCATGTCTACAAGGGGCTCTTATAAACTATATTTCGCTGTGCTTAGTAATTGAATATATTTATTAAAACTGTTAAGTCATATATTTGAAAAGAAAAAGAAAATACAAAGTTTTAAAAGAATCTATTCAACCCCCCCTTCTAGATATCTTTCGTGCCTCTAGAAACTAATAATTGGTATCAGAGCAAGTTCTCTTAGTTAAAGCCTAACCCGCTTGAGTAGATCAATGGCACAAACCAGAAATGGATCTGAGCAAGGCGGAGGAAACAAACCGCCTATGTGCAACAAGGACAAATTTGCCAACTGGAAAGTTCGCATACAGGTATACATGGATGCCATTGACGAGGATCTATTTGATACTGCCCTCAATGGGCCTTATGTACCAACCAAGCTGACGCCAACTGCTGAAGATCCGAATAAAGTCTCAATCAAACAAAAAGGGGACTGGACTGATGCAGAGAAGAAAACAGTTCAGCTAGACAAAAGAGCCAAAAACATTCTGTTCATGGCTCTAGAAGATGAATTATTTGAAAATGTGGTCAACTACACAACAGCTAAAGAAGTATGGGATGCACTGCTGATTATGAATGAAGGAACAGAATAAGTCAGAGAAAACAAGCAGTCCTTGCTCACTCAGCAATATGAAATGTTCACCCACATCTCAGGGGAAAACATCACTTCCACATATGAAAGATTTAACGTACTACTCAACTCTCTTCGAGCATATGGAAAGACCTATCCAAACAAAGATCTTATCATCAAGTTCATGAGAGCTCTACCAAGCAAGTGGGATGCCAAAACCACTGCCATCAGAGAATCAAAGAATCTTCATGAAATGACTGTTCAGATGCTATATGGAAATCTTCTCACTTATGAACTGGAGTTGACCTAACGAGCAGAAACTCTATCAGAAGGAAAGAAGAATGAAAGAGGAATTGCTCTAAAAGCATCTACTTCAAAGGTAGCTGACTCAGATGATGATGAACTCAATGATGAAGGAGTTGCTATTGTAACGCCCCCGAAACTCGGGTCTTACCTTGAAACTGATTCTGGCACGTCACGGTACTACCCATACCACATAGGCTTACTAAAAATATGTAATTACAATAATATAACAATATATCCTCATCTAATCCCAGGCACGAAGACCTTAAATAAAACACTTATGACCAAGGTTGAATAAATACCATGATCCTTTACAATATCTCATGTGTGAACGCAAGGTTCAGATTCTGATTTTATCCAATCCCTGAATATTCGCAAGGTTATTCAATAACCAGTATATTCGTTATAAAAATGTCCTTTATATAACATCGACATCCTTGTAGTTTACTATAACAAGTAACTAACATAATCACATCATAAATACTATAATGGATAACCTTCATTTCTAACTCAGGGTTTACATAGTCAAATTCACATACATCATATACCGTCATCATAGCTAAATAATTATAGTAAAGGGACATTTAGGAACCTTCCTGTTTCCATGCGCCTCTAATCCTTATCATCACGATATCAAGATAATTGCATTGCATCGTAAATCTGCAAAAGTTTTATTTTTGCAAGAATGAGCACGACGGCTCAGCAAGAACTGACAGTTTTCACATTTCATGCTTCACGTAACACATAAGTTTGCATTTTATCCATGCACCATGATTCTCATACTATGCATCTTACTCATGCATTATAAATCTTATGCAATTCATCCATATATATGCATCATGTATCTCATAGCATACTTCATGCATCTCACATTGTATATTTACGATAATTCAAGTTCCACATAGAACAATATAGTCACATAATTGCACATTATGCACACTTTAATCATGCTCTCATATAATCCACATAATAGTGAAAGATTTAGTAATCAAGTCATGTACATCAATACATTTAAACAAGTTAACAAGTTACTGAAAGAACTTGCCTTTAAGCGTTCCTTGCCAAATTATGATGGCGCGTCCTTCAAATATCCTACACAATTTATTTAACAATAAAATACCAATTAGCCACTAAAAAGGCTTCATATAATGGTTTATATTATAAACCCACATCATATCTTATAATGTTCGTTTTGTTTAAATCGAAACACTATTTAAGTTCTTTAACACTTTACGCGGCGTTTCGACGTTTACACGTCACACACCTAATTCGCCTCCTTTGCATGTGCTTAGCATGCTCATACATTGGTTTATAACACACTATCATGTTTCATTATTATTAGAAACACAATATTAAACAAGATTATACACACTAGTTACGGCGTTACGACACTTGCACGTCTATACGCCAAACTTGATTATTCGAACGCCCAGGCGACATGCATTTGCGTACGCCTTACATGCCCATTCAATTTATCTAATACTCATTGGTTAATTAAGTATCATTATAAATCATAATAAATCAGGTTATAGAACTTAAAACATCATTTAATATTGTCGGGAGCATTACGCGTGCTTACGCGCATGCCCGACACTCTCCGATTGCCCCTAAAAACACATTAGTCATATAAATGGTCAATTTGGGAATTTATCCCGACCTCAAATTGAAAAAATCAAAGAAACAAAAGTTGTAAGTCTACTCGTTCGCTTTCCGAATCATCTTGAATCACCTCAATCCGAGTTCGTATGAGAAAGTTATGCCCATTTTACTAAAGGACGTCGGAGCTGTTTGCACAGTCTCTTGCCCAGCGCCTTAGGCGCTCAAAATGGCATATTACCAGGGCCTAAAGCGCTCTCTTGCAGTAGCTGGGCTCGTGGCCAGCGCCTACCCAGCGCTGTAGGCGCTCGACCTGAGTCCCCAACCCGTTTTACTTCCCGGAATGCTTTGTTTTGGTGTTCTAGACCTATCTTGCTTCCAACCACCATAACTCTCTCAATACACGTTCAAATTGGTCCATTCCGGACTCTATGGACTCCTAAGACATAGGGGTACAACATATCAAAAATTCAGAGCTATCCATTGACATTAACATAGTCAAATCTTAGGCCAAAGTATCAACTCATTCTATATTTTCGTGTTTGTTGACGCCGGTTTCTCGCCTCTTCCGATTTTCTTAGCCTTTTGATTGAATGATTTTGGGGAAAAGGTTGGCATTAATGTCGACGGGGTTTTGAAAGATCGTTTTTTATGATGTACCAACTCATCCGAATTTTCGTTTTTTATAAATCGCTGGCTCATATGTGACTCCGAATTAATTGGTCGGCGAACTTGAGATTCATAGAGTTCGGGGGCTTGCTTAAGTGAGGGGAAGGTGTTAGGCACCCATCGACTTCCGTGAAACACGGTTACCGCAATCTTGATGCTTTCTTATCCTTTAATTCATGAAATGTGTGTGTATGCGCGCGCGTGTGTGTGTGCCTATGTGAGTGTTGTGGTGAGTTTGTATGAAAGAATAATTTGGATTTTTAGGGAAAGTCGTGCTTTAATTTGTGAACGCTTCGGAATGTCTTTTCGGCATACATGAGAAAGCTTTATGAAAAAGGTTTGATTTTAATTGTCAAAACTAAGAGATTTTCATTAGGTGTCGTTTTGGCAAAAATAAGAGTTTATTAAACCTTAGCCAAAATAGGAATTGAGATTTATACGTTGCTTTCATAAATGATGGGCAATTTCTAGGATCTCTTTCGCCCTATGTATCAAGGTTTAATAAAACATTTAGTTCTTTTTGTCGGTCATTGAGGATCCCTTTAATCTACTGGTCTATTCGGGTTATTGCTCCTTTATGAGTTTCTTGACTC
This sequence comes from Aralia elata, assembly GCA_034770075.1. NCBI lineage: Eukaryota > Viridiplantae > Streptophyta > Magnoliopsida > Apiales > Araliaceae > Aralia > Aralia elata. The sequence continues at coordinate 50,388,062 of CM068380.1, read as the reverse complement.
ATGTGCCTGACTTGGACTTCATTCCTATTGCTGGCTTGAGGGGCGTGACGACTTATCATCCCTTGGCTGTTACAGGGCAGTTTGATCAGACACAGGGTTTTCACCCCTTCACGGGTGCAGCCGCCTATCGATTCCTTATATCATCCCAGACAGAGAGGGACCTACTGCGGGTATACGACCTTTGGTCTTACAGGATCTCCGCCGAATATAGTGAGGGTTGCCACCTCCAGACATTTGCTTACGTGCAGTGGTTGCGCGGAGATTTGGATCCGGCTGGTTTGAGTCGGACTGGGCCTTTGATGACTTTGGAATGATTTCTCCAGATGATACTACATCCCACTCCATCTCAGCCGATTCTGCCCCAAGTCGGGTTACTGAGGATACCCGACTCCGCCTGGCCTTGATTACTACTGAGGCTGAGAGGGATGCCGCTCTTGTCGAGAGAGATGATGCCATTCTGGATAGAGATGCTGCCATTGCTGACAGAGATGCCATTGTACTTCAGACCAGGGCAGTTATAGATGCTCATTCTGGGACTGTCAGCCGAGCCACTGCCTTATTGGATCATATTGATATGATGGGGCAACAGATTGCAGGGGATGCTGATGCTTCAGATCTATCCACCACTTTATCCATCCTGCTTCAGCTAGTTTCAGATTTGTAGATTATTTTTATTTTCTGCATAGACTATGTTAGTTTCATCGGTTATTGAAAGAGGAATCTTAAAATAAAATGACCTATATATATAAACATGCATTTAAATTTAGTCATTTTCCCTTTTCGTCGTATCATTGCCTTCCATTGGACCCTCATTTTATCCCGTTGACCACGATTTTGACATTTTGCTTTCTTTCCCTTCTCAAGTCTCGATGTAGATCTGACAGATATTGCCGTACCCCTGTGGATTTCATCAGATTGGGTCTTAGATCTTGGATAACTGTCTGGTTGGATCAGGGCTATGTCATTTGGGATGAAGTTGATTAGGAGGCTGGTTTTGGGAAGGTTTTGAGGGTTTAGGAAGTTTTATCTGGCTGTTGGGAAATGGTTCTGTTTAAGGAAAGGATTATTCTTTTCTTTTTTTTTATTTTATGGATCGGACCGCGCCATGATGGCTGCCTACGTACCCCCACAAGTTGGGAGATCAGGTCCTACGTAGTTCGCTCCTTCAAAGAAAAGGAAGAATTGATGATTCAAGCGTAGAACCGCTTCACCGAGTCGGAATTGAGAGGTTGTGGAAATACCTCCCCATCCATTTCTTGCAACATGAGGGCTCCTCCGGATAGCACTTTCTTAATTACAAATGGTCCCTCCCAGTTCGGGGCGAACTTCCCCTTGGCTTCGTCTTGACAAGGCATGACTCTTTTTAGCACCAAATCATTTTCCTTGAACTTTCGAGGTCTTATCCTTTTGTCGTATGATCTAGAGATCCTTTGTTGATATAACTGACCGTGCCAAACAGCAACCACCCTTCTTTCATCGATTAGGGCCAATTGGTCGTATCGACTTCGCACCCAATCCTCCTCGCTTATCTGAGCATCGATCACTATTCTGAGGGATGCCATTTCAACCTCAACTGGCAAAACGGCCTCCATTCCATATACCAAAGCGTAAGGGGTTGCCCCTGTAGAAGTACGCGTTGACGTTCGGTATGCCAGCAAGGTGAGGGGTATCAAATCCGGCCATCCCCGATGATTAGCAGACATCTTTGCCATGATCTTCTTGATGTACTTGTTTGCAGCCTCCACTGCCCCATTCATCTTAGGACGGTAAATGACAGAATTGAGGTGTTTGATCTTAAACTGGTCGCACAATCCTTTCATGAGGGCGTTGTTTAAATTCTTGGCATTGTCGGAGACCAAAACCTCAGGTTGCCCGTATCGACAAATGACATTATTCCTGATGAAACCAACGATGACCTCCTGAGTTACTTTGGGGAAAGAAGCTGCTTCTACCCATTTGGTGAAGTAATCGATCATGACGAAAATGAATCGGTGCCCGTTGCTTGCTTTGGGCTCTATTGGTCCGATTACATCCATTCCCCACATTGAAAATGGCCACGGGGAGGTCATACAGTGCAGTTCATTGGGAGGCGTATGGATCACATTACCGTGCGCCTAGCATTGGTAACACCGTTTGACATGATCATCGCAGTCGGCCTTTAGTGTTAACCAATAATGCCCCGTCCTCAATATCTTTTTGGCCAGCATTGGTCCACTCATGTGTGGCCCACACACTCCACCATGTATTTCGCTCATAATCCTTTGGGCCTGCGTCTCATCTACGCATTGCAACAGTCCCAACCCAGCATCCCTTTTGTAGAGTGAATCCCCACTCATGTAAAATTTCATTGCCATCTTTTGAATTCTCATCCTCTCAGTTCGGCTCGCCTGGTCGGGAATGGTTCTATCTCTCAGATATTCCCTTATGTCGTGATACCAGGGCTGCTTTGGCAACACCACCTCGTCTGATAATACCGCCACATGTTCCTCATATGCCGGGGCATTCTGTACTGCTATCTCAACCTGTGGAACGTCCCTGTTCTTGATTACGTGGATTAAGGAAGCCAGAGTTGCCAATGCATCGGCAAAATCATTCCGTCCCCGGGGAATATGACGGAAAGCGATATCTTCGAACTCTTGCATCAACTGGATAACACAACGATGGTATGGAAGTAACCGGAGCTCTTTTCTGTTGTACACCCCGATCGCTTGTCTGATTACCAGTTCTGAATCCCCGAACACCGCTAGTCTCTTCACTCCCATGTCGCGGGCAAAGCGGAGTCCCAAGATACATCCCTCGTATTCAGCGGTGTTGTTCGAATTGCTGAATTTCAGTTTAGTGGCCACAGGGTATTGCTCTCCGGTGATAGAGACCAGGACCGCTCCGGCTCCTGCCCCCTCGGCATTCATGGCACCATCAAAATACAGCTTCCAGAACTGCCCCTCGTCATCACATTTTGCGTGTGATACCCAAAATATATATCTTCGCCTGGTAGAGGAGTTTCTAACGGCTCCATCCCTCCGGGCGGGGTTTCTGCCAACTAATCTGCAATTCCCTGTCCTTCTATGGCTTTCTGAGTTACGTACACCATGTCGAACTGCTGTAAGATTAACTGCCATCTTGACAACCGATAGTTTAGCATGGGCCTTTCAAAAATATATTTCAGGGGATCCATTCTTGATATCAGGTACGTCGTATGCCCATGGAGGTAGTGTTGTAATCTCCCTGCAGCCCAGGCCAGAGCACAACAAGTCTTCTCGATGGGCGTGTAATTCTGTTCGCATTAGCTAAATCTCTTGCTGAGGTAATAGATGGCCTGCTCTTTACCTGCCTCATTTTTCTGTCCCAACATACATCCCATCGCAATGGCATTGACCGATATATACATAAATAGAGGGATCCCGTCCTTCGGGGGTACCAGCACTGGTGCCTCAGTCAGTTGTTTTTAATGGTTTGAAAAGCCTTCTGACATTGCTCATTCCATTCTTGGGAAGCACCCTTCCTTAACAGTTTGAAAATTGGCTCGCATGTAGTCGTCAAGTGGGATATAAAACGGCTGATGAAGTTTATTCTTCCGAGGAATCCTCTTATCTCCTTCTCTGTGTGAGGTGCCGGCATATCCACAATGGCCTTAATCTTTGCTGGATCTAACTCAATGCCTCGATCACTAACCAGGAATCCCAAGAGCTTACCCGACTGCACTCCGAAAGCACACTTTGCTGGATTGAGCTTCAAATTATACTTTCTGAGCCGATCGAATAGCTTTTTAAGATGGGTTATATGGTCAGATTCTACCCTCGACTTCACGATAATGTCATCCACGTAGACCTCTATCTCCTTATGCATCATATCGTGGAACAGGGCCATCATGGCTCTCTGATAAGTAGCCCCCGCGTTTGTGAGACCAAAAGCCAATCGTCTATAGCAGAAGGTGCCCCAAGGGGTGATGAACGCTGTCTTTTCCCGATCTTCCTCCGCCACCATTATCTGATGATACCCGGTAAAGCAATCCACAAAAGAATACATTTCGTACTGGGTCGTGTTATCCACCAGGATGTGTATGAAAGGCACTGGAAAATTATCCTTGAGACTGGCCTTATTTAGATCTCTGTAGTCTACACATACCCTCACCTTCCCTCCAGGCTTAGCCACTGGGACCACATTGGACAGCCATTCGGGGTAAGTGGACACCATAATGATTTCCGCCCTGAACTGCTTGATGATCTCTTCCTTCACTTTTAAGCTCCACTCCGGTTTCATCTTTCTTAATTTTTGCTTGACAGGCCTGAAACCCTCCTTGATGGGCAATTGGTGTACCAAAATGTCGGTGGATAATCCGATCATATCCTCATGAGACCAGGCAAAGACATCCTCATATTGGTTTAGCAATTCAGTCATTTCAGCTTTTTGGCTAGGGGTGAGGTCCGTCCCTATCTTAAGTTCTTTTGGCTTGTCAGGGGTCCCGATATCTATAGTGATGGTTTGGTCCAAGTTGGGTTTGGGTTTATCCTCGACCCATCCTCTGATCTCGTCAGGCGCGTCGTCGTAATTTGTCTCGTCTTGCTCAATGCCCATCAAATCGAAGTCGAGCCATAATTTCCATTTTGTATTTGCTCTGCAGCTGTTTCCAAAGCCGTGAAATCCCGGATTTTGCCAAATTTCAACCCCATATCCACCATTTCTCCATGTTTAATCATCTCAGGAAAGGGTCTACCAATCCCTGATATGACCCGCTCATAATACGGTGCCTCTTGAATGTCTACAAAAGTCATCACCATCTCTGACTCGCTCATCGGGGGATTCACCTGTGCGGCCATACCCCTCCATCGTTGTGCATAATCCCTGAAGGATTCCCTGGGTTGCTTCTTAACTTTTGTCATTTGGTATCTATCAGGGGCCATTTGTGCCTGAAAGCTATACTGTGTTAAGAAGTTATGGGCCAACTCTTCCCAATTATGGATCCCGGCATTGTCAAGACGGGCATACCAGATTCTCGCTTCTCCCGTCAAACTCTTCTAGAAAAGTTGCATCCTTAGACCCTCATCCTCGGTGTAAGATCCAAGCTCCCCGATGTAGATTTTCAAATATGTGTAAGGATCCCCTTTCCCATTGTATTTTTTAAATTTCTCCGGGTATCTGGCTCCGGGGAAGACACAAAGATCCGAGTAGTTCACCCTGCCTAGGGACCCTATTCCCTTCATAGATTGGATAGTTTCCTCCATTTGTTTCATTTTCTTCCGCAGGTCATCCGTATCTCCCTCTTCCGGGATATTAATCACTATCTTGTTAAGTACGGGAATGGCCTTTGGGACGACTGGCTCGCCCTTAGGTTGGGGTGGATCCTCTTTAGGTGGGTCCTGTCGAGGTATCAATTGTTCCCTCAGCATTATGGCCATTTCTAACATCTGCTTCTTGAAATCATCAAATTCCTCCCGAGATATGGAGCCAGGATTAGTAGGTGGGAGCTCAGCCATTTCAGATGTAGAGTTTTGGGCCCTTTTAGACTGCGAACGAGTTTGAGGAGCAATCCTACAGAAACAACGGTTCAAAGTTTAGACTATGGGCAATGAAAGGATATGGATGCATGCTAAAGCAGTAACTTTTATGTTTTGGGTTTTTTAATCTTTTTCTGTAAAACAGTATGTTAGTAGTCCCTTATTGCAATAATGATTGATAGACATGACTTATTGTGCCTTCCCAGCTATTCCCTGCAAAACATGGAGGTCAGTACTTTCTTTTGTCAGCAGGGGAGGCATATATGAATGGGATCATGACATTTTATACGCGTGAACGTAAAAGGGCATGAAGAGACTTTTCCTGCGTTGGGTTAATCTGAGGCTGACCTATCCTAGGGTATCTCTCACGGGCTTTTCGGCATGAAGGTCCCCAAATCTTCGCAATCTACTCGTCTGAGCCCTTTCGATTGGAGCGGATTTGGGTGGTGCGTTTCCTGAGCCATCTCCGGGGAGCAGCCCCTTCGAGTCCAGTAATAAGCAACCGACAGGTTCGCCTCAGGAGGAGGTACTCTCTCAACATACATTCACATTCATCGTCCTCACCGTATGCAAATGTTTATTTAAAAATAAAGCAATTCAATCATTCATTTATTGGGCAAAACACACATTCACACAACAAAAGTAAGAAATCAAAATATCGCACACACACACATTTTATGAATTTAAAAAAGATAGGATAGCATCAAGATTTGAACGCGGCTTAAGCCCTCTAATATCCCCAGCAGAGTCGCCAGCTGTCGACGCCGGTTTCACGCCTCTTCCGATTTTCTTAGCCTTTTGATTGAATGATTTTGGGGAAAAGGTCGGCATTAATGTCGACGGGGTTTTGAAAGATCATTTTTTATGATGAGCCAATTAACCAGAGTCGCTAGTTGGTATATTTGAAATGGATGTACCAACTCATCCGAATTTTCGTTTTTTATAAATCGCTGGCTCGTATGTGACTCCGAATTAATTGGTCGGCGAACTTGAGATTCATAGAGTTCGGGGGCTTGCTTAAGTGAGGGGAAGGTGTTAGGCACCCCTCGACTTTCGTGAAACACGGTTACCGCAATCTTGATGCTTTCCTATCCTTTAATTCATGAAATGTGTGTGTATGCGCGTGTGTGTGTGTGTGCCTATGTGAGTGTTGTGGTGAGTTTGTATGAAAGAATCATTTGGATTTTTAGAGAAAGTCGTGCTTTAATTTGAGAACGCTTCGGAATGTCTTTTCGGCATACACGAGAAAGCTTTATGAAAAAGGTTTGATTTTAATTATCAAAACTAGGAGATTTTCATTAGGTGTCGTTTTGGCAAAAATAAGAGTTTATTAAACCTTAGCCAAAATAGGAATCGAGATTTATACGTTGCTTTCATAAATGATGGGCAATTTTTAGGATCTCTTTCGCCCTATGTATCAAGGTTTAATAAAACGTTTAGTTCTTTTTATAAAAACCATTTTTTGTGACACTTGAAAACAACTTCTCTTTAGTTTTCTCGTAAAATAGGAATCGACTTCCGTTAGCATTTTCACTTTTTAGCCTCGTGATGCTAATATCCTACTTTGATTGATTTTAGAAAAATCTTTATTGTTTTGGCCTTGAAATCTTTTGTTTGGTGTTGCAAATCAAATTAAATATCAAAACGCGTAGAGGGCTATTTACGGGCATGTAAGCCATCAAAATACCCCGAACGCCAACAATCACATATTTCACTACTACGGGGCCTTAAACACGATTCTCGCCTTGGCGTCGTTTTAATGCTCGACGGTTACATGTTACAAAAACGAGCACCTTGAGTCTATTACATACATCAAAATGTCCATCATCGGATTTGGACCACGGGGTCGTGTTCCTAGGCTCACACCCGATATTGCTACATACCCACAAAATGAATACTACAAAACTAATCAACACGGATTTGCCTAATACACCATGATATCCGAAAATGACAATCTAAATGAATTACACCCAATAAATCATCATAAACAAGCTAGAAATTTCACTAATTGGATATCCTCGGGTTATTAGGAAGAATTTTGTTCCGATGGAACCCTCACTAATAATCCCTAATCCGTGATTGTCCAACAAGATACATGAAGATTACATTTAATTTAACCAAACAATATGATATGAATTGCTAGAACAAAGAGAATTTTTACCTTGCAAATGATCTCAAATGGATGTAAACTTGTATATTTGAAATAGGATTAGAAGGATATTTGATACAACAAAAATCAAAAGAGTATAAATCTTCTCTTTTTTTTTCTCTTTTCTTCCTATTTTGTTGCAAAACTTAGCTATTTTCCTCTCAATTCCCGAGCTTTTTTGCTGTTGAATCCTTCTTTCTCAAAACTACTCAACTTCTCCAACTCTTCTGTATGCTGCAACGAAAAATGAGCTGAAATATGCTGGCCAAAGCCAGCCGCAGATCAATCTGCGGCTGGCTGGCCGCCTGCCTTCCACTCACCTGGTTTCGAGTTCCGTGTTTTCAAAAGGCGCACTATTTGGCCGCAGAACAATCCGCGGCTGGACGATTTGACTTTCTCGATTTTCGTGCCACGCCTCGATTTTCGCGTCGTAACGTCGGTTTTCGCTGACAGGCTCGTATTTTGCAGTCTGGGAATTTCCGGGAGACGTGCCACCTCTTTCGGGAATGCCTGTTTCGGACGGCCCTATTGTCACGTCAGCTTTGGTCGCCAATCATTGCGGTGGTGTTGGACGTTCGCACTTGTGCCCATTCCTTCGCTCCCGCAAGCCGGTTCAATTGACGATTTTTCCCTCCTGTCATGGTTAGTACAGGGAACGCAAAAATTGGGTGTCTACAGCTGCCCCTCTTTATCATGTTTATGCAATGTTTAAATGAAATGAACAGGATAAAGAATAGACACTCGATGCATGAATGACAGTGCACAAGGATGACAATCCATGCGTGATGCAACACATAGGACTCATGATGCAATGGATGCAAAACGTCCGAAAAAGGGTGTCAATGCGGATGATTGTCTCGTCGGGGTCGGGTTTCGTCGCCGGTCACCCATCTCATAATCGCCGATTATCGTCGCCGGTCGATCGTCTTGTCGGGGCCGGGTATCGTCGCCGGTCACCCATCTCGTAACCCCCGGTTATCGTCGCCGGTTGGTTATCTTGTCGGAGCCAGTTTTCGTCGCCGGACATCCATCTCGTAATCGCCGGTTATCGTCGCCGGTCAATTGTCTCATCGTGGCCGGGTATCGTCGCCGGTCACCCATCTCGTAACCCCTGGTTATCGTCGCCAGTTGGTTATCTTGTCGGAGCCGGTTTTCGTCGCCAGACATCCATCTCGTAATCGCCGGTTATCGTTGTCGGTCGATCGTCTTGTCGGGGCCGGGTATCGTCGCCGGTCACCCATCTCGTAACCCCCGATTATCGTCGCCGGTTGGTTATCTTGTTGGAGCCGGTTTTCGTCGCCGGACATCCATCTCGTAATCGCCGGTTATCGTTGTCGGTCGATTGTCTTGTCGGGGCCAGGTATCGTCGCCGGTCATCCATCTCGTAACCCCCGGTTATCGTCGCCGGTTGGTTATCTTGTCGGAGCCGGTTTTCGTCGACGGACATCCATCTCGTAATCGCCGGTTATCGTCGCCGGTCGATTGTCTCGTCGGGGCCGGGTATCGTCGCTGGTCACCCATCTCGTAACCCCCGGTTATCGTCGCCAGTTGGTTATCTTGTCGGAGCCGGTTTTCGTCGCCGGACATCCATCTCGTAATCGCCGGTTATCGTTGTCGGTCGATTATCTTGTCGGGGCCGGGTATCGTCGCCGGTCACCCATCTCGTAACCCCCGGTTATCGTCGCCGGTTGGTTATCTTGTTGGAGCCGGTTTTCGTCGTCGGACATCCATCTCGTAATCGCCGGTTATCATCGCCGGTTGATTGTCTTGTCGGGGCCGGGTATCGTCGCCGGTCACCCATCTCGTAATCGCCGATTATCGTCGCCGGTCGATTGTCTTATCGGGGCCGGGTATCGTCGCCGGTCACCCATGTCGTAACCCCCGGTTATCGTCGCCGGTTGGTTATCTTGTCGGAGCCGGTTTTCGTCGCCAGACATCCATCTCGTAATCGCCGGTTATCATCGCCGGTCGATTGTCTCGTTGGGGCCGGGTATCGTTGTCGGTCACCCATCTCGTAATTTATTTTCACAATACACATCGAACAGCTGCAAGGGAACCAGGGGGACCCACCAGGGCCAGCCGTAGATGGATCTGCGGCCAAGATCGGGTTTCTTAAGCGGCTCGCCACTTCCAGATCTGTCACTTTCAACTTCGTACCCCACATAGATTTTTGCAATTTTGCTCGTTTGCAAGGGCCCTCTGCCAAGTTTTCCAACCTTTCTGCAAAAATTGCTCCGGTAGGATCGATCTACGCGCTACAGGTAACACTTTGACCGTTAACTTTTCAATTTCGTCAACGTTTTGCTATACATTTGGCTATTTGCATGGTTAGAGATAGAAATGTATGCTTTACAATGATATGCTATGTATTATCATATATACATGCTATGTATCAACTGTCTGAGTCCTACTTTATGCTCATGATGCGGTTCCACATATCTGTTGTTCCTTTTTTTGAAAGAAAATCATGCATTATGGTCCTTTACATGCTGTAATTACACATATGAATACAACTTTGATCTGTTTGAGGCTTGGATTGATGGAAAACATGTTTGGCTTATGCCTGGGATGTCCATTTTACAGACGGAACTCTGCCGATTTTTTTTTTTACATAATAAACATGCATCATGTTGCATTAATTCTACGATAAAAATTGGAATATTTGTGGCATAAATAAAAAAAGGGAACTTACCTTCCTCCTTGCCTGTTCTGTTCTAGCTATGGATCCCGACGCTCCTAGTAGCTCCTCTGCGTCTCGGACATCGGGTGTTCGCCGTCGTAGGGCTGCACCTGCCCCTGTTCTTCCTTGGACCCGTCAGGCTCGCCGCTTGGCGGAGGCTATCATCCGTCCCGATCATCCAGACGTTGAGGAGGTTGCTCCTCCAGAGGTTGTGGCAGAGGGGCCATCCTCTAGCACACCGGCTCCATCTCCTCATCACGCTCCTTCTGGCGCCCCTGTGCAGATACCCGATCTTTTTGGTCGGGATCTCAGTCGTCACCCCTCGGCCTCTCTTGTAGCTAATGAGGTATATTTAATTCTATTCTCATTTCATTTTCAATTTCTCAATTTCTGTTCTACCTAGACTGACCCATTGGTGATTGCCACAGGTGCCGGAGTTTACTCAGCCCAGGGGCAACTGGTTCAACATCTACTCCCTCTACACGGCTTTGCACAGCGACTACCGGGCGGTGGTGGATTCTTGGGGCTTCCGTCACTTTTTCACTATCATCTCCCGTCAGTGCCCCTGGGGTTACATGAGGGCCTTATCCAAGCGATGGTTCCATCAGACGCAGTCCATGCATCTTCTTGACTGCGAGGTTGTGCTGACCCCTTGGGATTGGAGGTACATCACAGGTATAGAGTTCACCGGGTCCCGTGTCCCTCTGGATCTCGACATCACTCCAGCAGAGGTTCGAGGTTTGCTGGGTTTCGCTGCTGACGACCGGGTCTTCAAGGCCCGCAGTATTCGGTCTGGCGCTTTGGCTGTTGACGCCGTCGGGGGTCTATACGCACTGCCTATTCCAGCGGATCAGGGCACTCGGGACATTCTACTACGACGCTTATTCTTGACCATTATGAGGGGTTGTTTCCTAGGGAACAACTCCTCCACTATTCATTTCAGCGTCGTAAGAGCCGTTAGAGACGTGGACCGTATCAGTGGCTATGATTGGGGGTCATTCACCTTTGCTTATTTCCTCCACGGTCTGCGTCTACGTTCGGAGGGCCAGACAGATGCTTGGCTCGGATTCTATCACTTCTTGCTGGTGAGGCTTCTCCTCCTCTTTTCTTACTAGACTTTCCTTCATTTATTTCTCTTTTCTGCATTTGTCGGTTGCTCATGCTTTTCACTGTTTCTGTTCGCAGTTCTGGGCCTACGAGCGCCTCCCATGTCTGAGGCCTGTCACTACTCTTGGCCTGGACACTTATCCCCGGGGCCGGCGATGGCATCATAGAACCTTGGAGGAGGTCCCGGTATCTGGCAGCTTTGCACACTGCCGCATCCAGCTGGAGCTGATCACGGCTGCTGATGTCGTCTAGGTTCCCTACCTCTCCGAGCATCTGACTGTGGGGGTTGCTGATGGGCATCCTTCTGGCCCGGAGTTCGAGCTTTCCACTCGTCGCCTCACTTTGCAGAGTGTTGGAGGATGGGTGATGTACCTTGGGGTGCGCGCATTCAGATGCGTTACTGGAGAGATCCGCATCCCGCATTCCCTTCCTTTCACTACCTCCTGGCCGCTGGATTCTCAGCCTGCGGAGATCATGCTCGCAGGGGAGGATGGCCGGATGCTTTCGACGGGTCCCAGTACGAGTGATGCTTTCCGTACTTGGTGGGTGCCCCGCACTATCGGTCCTCAGACCCGGGCCACATTCTTCCTCGGGGATATGGTCCCCGGCTCGGTGATGATGACTGACTAGGCAGCCTGCGTTCGGAGCCCTACCCATGCTGAGCAGATCGCCACTCTGACCCGTCAGGTAGACCAGTTGTCTCTATATCTTCGGGTGTTGGGCCGGACTCCAGAGGATGCTTATGCCTACGATCCTGACGGTGCGGGTTATGATGTGGGCCCGAGCTCATCTGATGCCACAGCGCAGCCATACATCCCCGACATGAACTTTCGGCCTTCGACTTCGGCGACTCCGGGGGATCAGTTTGAGGATCCCGCTTTCATAGATGAGATTGATTTTATTTAGATCAGGATAGGATAGGGCTTTTGTACCTGCACCTGTTTAGATTTATTATTTTTTTATTTTATGCACTATGTACTGAACTCATTTATGCACAGTTTTTTATCTTTTATATCTATGAAATTCATTTGCTCTATTATCAAATGCATGATGCATGCTTTTTATTTATGGATAGAGAATAACCCCTGTACAGTCTTTTTGATACTATTTTTTCACAGATGTCGTCCTCAGATGTCGTGGTACATTTGGACTTTATTCCTCCCACAGGGTTGGTTGGCAGTCTCCTCCGCTGGTTGGACAGTTTATTGCCGGCCGACAGGGTCATCGCAGATGGTCTTTTGGGCCATTCTTGGTCCTTATTATCCTTTCAGGTGCCAGCGGGCTTTGTGGAGGATATTCTGAGCTATTGGGCCCCTGCCCGTCAAGTGTTCAGGTTAGGGACAGTAGAGTTGACCCCCACCCTCGAGGAGTATGCTCGCTTCACCGGCCTGCCTTTGGACGGTCCTTATGCCAGGATTACAGCTGGTTCCATGCGCCGTCAATTCTTGACTTTCACCGGTTTGCGGAGGACAGTTTTGTTATCGGTGATCACCTCAGACCATATGGTTCCCCTTCAGTTCTTGATTGACCGATTTGGCTCAGCCGACAGTTTTCGTCCTTTCTTCGGTGATTTTTCCGTGTCCGAGGAGCGCTGGGGTGCCTTGAGATTAGGCGTTTTGATGGCCTATGTCATCTCAGTTTTGTACTTGCCTGCAGGACCCGATCAGTTGGATCGCGGCCATTAGAGCCCTTCAGGAGGGTCACACCATTCTTCCTATGATATTGGCAGATACCTACATGTCAGCCTCATATTGCTAGTCTTTTCGCGGCAGAGTATTCAGAGGGAGCTCGACTTTGTTGTACGTATGGTTCATGAGTCATCTCAGTCCCATCGACCACTTCCGTCGCCAAGGGTTTTGCTTTAGCCACGACATAACCATGCAGTTTTCGTTTCGTCCCGTGAGCTGTACTGATGTGGCCTTCTGGACATCATTTTTGTCGGTCATTGAGGATCCCTTTAATCTACTGGTGTATTCGGGTTATTACTCCTTTATGAGTTTCTTGACTCATGTGCCTGACCTGGACTTCATTCCTATTGCTGGCTTGAGGGGCGTGATGACCTATCATCCCTTGGCTGTTACAGGGCAGTTTGATCAGACACAGGGTTTTCACCCCTTCACGGGTGCAGCCGCCTATCGATTCCTTATATCATCCCAGACAGAGAGGGACCTACTGCGGGTATACGACCTTTGGTCTTGCAGGATCTCTGCCGAATATAGTGAGGGTTGCCACCTCCAGACATTTGCTTACGTGCAGTGGTTGCGCGAAGATTTGGATCCGGCTGGTTTGAGTCGGACTGGGGCCTTTGATGACTTTGGAATGATTTCTCCAGATGATACTACATCCCACTCCATCTCAGCCGATTTTTCCCCAAGTCGGGTTACTGAGGATACCCGACTCCGCCTGGCCTTGATTACTACTGAGGCTGAGAGGGATGCCGCTCTTGTCGAGAGAGATGATGCCATTCTGGCTAGAGATGCTGCCATTGCTGACAGAGATGCCATTGTACTTCAGACCAGGGCAGTTATAGATGCTCATTCTGGGACTGTTAGCCGAGCCACCGCCTTATTGGATCGTATTGATATGATGGGGCAGCAGATTGCAGGGGATGCTGATGCTTCAGATCTATCCACCACTTTATCCATCCTGCTTCAGCTAGTTTCAGATTTGTAGATTATTTTTATTTTCTGCATAGACTATGTTAGTTTCATCGGTTATTGAAAGAGGAATCTTAAAATAAAATAACTTATATATATAAACATGCATTTAAATTTAGTCATTTTCCCTTTTCGTCGTATCATTGCCTTCCATTGGACCCTCATTTTATCCCGTTGACCACGATTTTGAAATTTTGCTTTCTTTCCCTTCTCAAGTCTCGATGTAGATCTGACAGATATTGCCGTACCCCTGTGGATTTCATCAGATTGGGTCTTAGATCTTGGATAACTGTCTGGTTGGATCAGGGCTATGTCATTTGGGATGAAGTTGATTAGGAGGCTGGTTTTGGGAAGGTTTTGAGGGTTTAGGAAGTTTTATCTGGCTGTTGGGAAATGGTTCTGTTTAAGGAAAGGATTATTCTTTTCTTTTTTTTTATTTTATGGATCGGACCGCGCCATGATGGCTGCCTACATACCCCCACAAGTTGGGAGATCAGGTCCTACGTAGTTCGCTCCTTCAAAAAAAAGGAGGAATTGATGATTCAAGCGTAGAACCGCTTCACCGAGTCGGAATTGAGAGGTTGTGGAAATACCTCCCCATCCATTTCTTGCAACATGAGGGCTCCTCCGGATAGCACTTTCTTAATTACAAATGGTCCCTCCCAGTTCGGGGCGAACTTCCCCTTGGCTTCGTCTTGACAAGGCATGACTCTTTTTAGCACCAAATCATTTTCCTTGAACTTCCGAGGTCTTATCCTTTTGTCGTATGATCTAGAGATCCTTTGTTGATATAACTGACCGTGCCAAACAGCAGCCATCCTTCTTTCATCGATTAGGGTCAATTAGTCGTATCGACTTTGCACCCAATCCTCCTCGCTTATCTGAGCATCGATCACTATTCTGAGGGATTCCATTTCAACCTCAACTGGCAAAACGGCCTCCATTCCATATACCAAAGCGTAAGGGGTTGCCCCTGTAGAAGTACGCGTTGACGTTCGGTATGCCAGCAGGGTGAGGGGTAACAAATCCGGCCATCCCCGATGATTAGCAAACATCTTTGACATGATCTTCTTGATGTTCTTGTTTGCAGCCTCCACTGCCCCATTCATCTTAGGACGGTAAATGACAGAATTGAGGTGTTTGATCTTAAACTGGTCGCACAATCCTTTCATGAGGGCGTTGTTTAAATTCTTGGCATTGTCGGAGACCAAAACCTCAGGTTGCCCGTATCGACAAATGACATTATTCCTGATGAAACCAACGATGACCTCCTGAGTTACTTTGGGGAAAGAAGCTGCTTCTACCCATTTGGTGAAGTAATCGATCATGACGAAAATGAATCGGTGCCCGTTGCTTGCTTTGGGCTCTATTGGTCCAATTACATCCATTCCTCACATTAAAAATGGCCACGGGGAGGTCATACAGTGCAGTTCATTGGGAGGCGTATGGATCGCATTACCGTGCGCCTGGCATTGGTAACCCCGTTTAACATGATCATCGCAGTCGGCCTTTAGTGTTAACCAATAATGCCCCGTCCTCAAGATCTTTTTGGCCAGCATCGGTCCACTCATGTGTGGCCCACACACTCCACCATGTATTTCGCTCATAATCCTTTGGGCCTGCGTCTCATCTACGCATTGCAACAGTCCCAACCCAGCATCCCTTTTGTAGAGTGAATCCCCACTCAAGTAAAATTTCATTGCCATCTTTTGAATTCTCATCCTCTCAGTTCGGCTCGCCTGGTCAGGAATGGTTCTATCTCTCAGATATTCCCTTATGTCGTGATACCAGGGCTGCTTTGGCAACACCACCTCGTCCGATAATACCGCCACATGTTCCTCATATGCCGGGGCATTCTGTACTGCTATCTCAACCTGTGGAACGTCCCTGTTCTTGATTACGTGGATTAAGGAAGCCAGAGTTGCCAATGCATCGGCAAAATCATTTCGTCCCCGGGGAATATGATGGAAAGCGATATCTTCGAACTCTTGCATCAACTGGATAACACAACGATGGTATGGAAGTAACTGGAGCTCTTTTGTGTTGTACACCCCGATCGCTTGTCTGATTACCAGTTCTGAATCCTCGAACACCGCTAGTCTCTTCACTCCCATGTCACGGGGAAAGCGGAGTCCCAAGATACATCCCTCGTATTCAGCGGTGTTGTTCGAATTGCTGAATTTCAGTTTAGTGGCCACAGGGTATTGCTCTCCGGTGATAGAGACCAGGACCGCTCCGGCTCCTGCCCCCTCGGCATTCATGGCACCATCAAAATACAGCTTCCAGAACTGCCCCTCGTCATCACTGTCGACGCCGATTTCTTCGTCAAATGCGGTGATTATCACCCTTTCCGATTTTAGCCTTTTCATTAGATGATTTTTTTTGGAAAAGGTCGGCTTAAGTGTCGACGGGTTTTGAAAGATCATTTTTTATGATGAGCCAATTAACCAGAGTCGCCAGTTGGTATATTTGAAATGGATGTACCAACTCATCCGAGTTTCGTTTTCGTAATCGCTGGCTCATATGTGACTCCGAATTAATTGGTCTGCAAACCGAGATTCATAGAGTTCGGGGGCTTGCTTAAGCGAGGGGAAGGTGTTAGGCACGCCCCGACTTCCGTGAAACACGGTTACCACAATCTTGATGCTTTTCTTATCCTTTTAATTCTTGAATGTGTGTGTGCATGTGTGTGTGTGTGACTATATGAACGTGGTGGTGAGTTTGCATGAAAAAGACCATTTGGAGCTTTTGTATGAAAAAGTCGTGCTTTATTTTGAGAATGCCTTAGAATGTCCTTCGGCTTATACGAGAAAGCTTCATGAGAAAGGTTTGATTTTAATTTATCAAAACTATGAGATTTTCATTAGGTGCCGTTTTGGCAAAAACAAGAGTTTTCTAAACCTTCATCGAAATAGGAATCGAGATCTATACGTTGCTTTCGTAACTCAAATGATGGGCAACTTCTAGAATCTCTTTAACCCTATGCACAACGGTTTAATAAAACAACCATTTATTTTCATCAAACCATTTTCTTGTGACGTTTGAACACAATCCTTTTTTTGCCTTCTCGTGAAATAGAAATCGACATTCATTAGCACTCCCAAATTTTAGCCTCGTGATGCTAATAACCTAGTTTGATTGATTTTATGAAAATCTTATCGTTTAGCTTTGAAATCAATTTCATGTCATAAATCAAATCAAGCATTAAAATGCGTTGGGGCTATTCATGGGCATGTAAGCCATCAAAATAACCCCAAACGCCTACGATCACAAGTTTCACTATTTCGGGGCCTTAAACACGATTCTCGCCTTGGCGTCGTTTTAAGGCCCGACGATTACATATTACAATGAAAGGTACATCGAATTTATTACATATATCAAAAGATGTCCATCATCGGATTTGGACCACGGGGTCGCGCTCCTAGGCTCACATTCAAAATCGCTACACACCCACAAGATCCTAAAAATAGCAATCTAAACAATCTATGCACAATACATCATTACAACGAGCTAAAAAATCATCAAATGGATATCATCGGGCCATTAGGAGGAATTTCGTTCCATTTGGAACCCTCACTAACAGCCCTCCATCCAAGGATTCACAACAATATACAAGAACAACTACATTTAATATAGTTCGGATGACAAAAGCTTAACAAAAATGATAAAACAAAATGCTAAAACAAAGGATTTTTCACCTTGCAAATAATCCCCACAATATGTATGAATTTGTGTATTGAAATAGAGTAGAAAATATGAGATGTAATCTCACAAAATGGGTACAATTTCTCACTATTTCTCACTCTTTTCTCTCTTAATTTCTGCTGTTTTCTTCTTCTTTTTCGCCTTTCTTCGAGCTACTGCTGCTGCTCCCTCTCCTTCTTCTCCCAAAAACCTTCAACTCCCTGTATGCTGCACGAAACTGGGCTGAAATAGGCTGGCCAGAGCCAGCCGCCTGCCTTCCACTCGCCTGGTTTCGAGTTGCGTGCTTCGAGTTCCGTGTTTTCGAAAGGCGCACTATTTGGCCGCAGATCAATCCGTGGCTGAACGGTTTGACTTCCTCGTTTTTCGTGCCATGCCTCGATTTTCGTGCCGTAACGTCGGTTTTCGCTGACAGGCTCGTATTTTGCAGTCCGGGAATTTCCAGGAGACGTGCCACCTCATACGGGAATGCCTGCTTCGGATGGCTTAATTTCCACATCAGCTTTGGTCGCCAATCATTGCGGTGGTGTTGGACGTTCGCACTTGTGCCCTATTCCTTCGCTCCCGCGAGCCTGTTCAATTGACGATTTTGCCCTCCTGTCATGGTTAGTACAGGGAACGCAAAATTTGGGTGTCTACAGCTGCCCCTCTTTATCATGTTCATGCAATGTTTAAATGAAATGAACAGGATAAAGAATAGACACTCGATGCATGAATGACAATGCACAAGGGTGACAATGCAACACATGTGCCTTATGATGCAACGTAAGATGCAA
Source organism: Aralia elata (assembly GCA_034770075.1). Classification (NCBI taxonomy): domain Eukaryota; kingdom Viridiplantae; phylum Streptophyta; class Magnoliopsida; order Apiales; family Araliaceae; genus Aralia; species Aralia elata. The sequence goes on along the minus strand of CM068380.1, from coordinate 50,369,496 downwards.
TGGATGCAAAACACTCACAACGGGTGTCGATGCGGATGATCGTCTTGTCGGGGCCGGGTTTCGTCACCGGTCACCCATCTCGTAACCCCTGGTTATCGTCGCCGGTTGGTTATCTCGTCGGAGCAAGTTTTCGTCGCCGGACATCCATCTCGTAATCGCCGGTTATCGTCGCCGGTCGATTATCTCGTCGGGGCCGGGTATCGTCGCCGGTCACCCACCTCGTAACCCCCAATTATCGTCGCCGGTTGGTTATTTTATCGGAACCGGTTTTCGTCGCCGGACATCCATCTCGTAATCGCCGGTTATCGTCGCTGGTCGATTGTCTTGTCGGGGCCGGGTATCGTCGCCGATCACACATCTCGTAACCGCCGGGTATCGTCGCCGGTCGGTCGTCTTGTCGGTGCCGGGTATCGTCGCCGGTCACCCATCTCGTAATCACCGGTTATCGTCGTCGGTCGATCGTTTGGATCTCAGCCCTTCCCAGGGTGTTAGTTTGGATCTCAGCCCTTCCAAGGGTGCTAGTGTTTTTTTGTCTTTTTTCTTTTTGTGGATATCAGCCCTTCCCAGGGTTGCTCACCATCTTGTTGTGGTTCGCGTAGATCTCAGCCCTTCCCAGGGTTTGTTCTTTTTTGTCTTTTTTTGTGTGGATATCAGCCCTTCCGAGGGTTGCTCGCCATCTTGTCGTGGTTCGGTTGGATCTCAACCCTTCCCAGGGTTTGTTGTTTTTTGTCTTTTTTCTTTGTGTGGATATCAGCCCTTCCCAGGGTTGCTCACCATCTTGTTGTGGTTCGCGTGGATCTCAGCCCTTCCCAGGGTTTGTTGTTTTTTGTCTTTTTTTGTGTGGATATCAGCCCTTCCCAGGGTTGCTCGCCATCTTGTCGTGGTTCGCTTGGATCTCAGCCCTTCCTAGGGTTTGTTGTTTTTTGTCTTTTTTGTGTGGATTATAGCCCTTCCCAGGGTTGCTCACCATCTTGTTCTGGTTAGCTTGGATCTCAGCCCTTCCCAGGGTTTGTCGTTTTTTGTCTTTTTTTCTGTGGATATCAGCCCTTCCCAGGGTTGCTCGCCATCTTGTCGTGGTTCGCTTGGATCTCAGCCCTTCCCAGGGTTTGTTGTTTTTTGTCTTTTTTGTGTGGATATCAGCCCTTCCTAGGGTTGCTCACCATCTTGTTGTGGTTCGCGTGGATCTCAGCCCTTCCCAGGGTTTGTTGTTTTTTGTCTTTTTTTGTGTGGATATCAGCCCTTCCCAGGGTTGCTCGCCATCTTGTTGTGGTTCGCGTGGATCTCAGCCCTTCCCAGGGTTTGTTGTTTTTTGTCTTTTTTGTGTGGATATCAGCCCTTCCCAAGGTTGCTCACCATCTTGTTGTGGTTCGCTTGGATCTCAGCCCTTCCCAGGGTTTGTTGTTTTTTGTCTTTTTTTGTGTGGATATCAGCCCTTCCCAGGGTTGCTCACCATCTTGTTGTGGTTCGCGTGGATCTCAGCCCTTCCCAGGGTTTGTTATTTTTTGTCTTTTTTTGTGTGGATATCAGCCCTTCCCAGGGTTGCTCACCATCTTGTCGTGGTTCGCTTGGATCTCAGCCCTTCCTAGGGTTTGTTGTTTTTTGTCTTTTTTGTGTGGATATCAGCCCTTCCCAGGGTTGCTCACCATCTTGTTGTGGTTCGCGTGGATCTCAGCCCTACCCAGGGTTTGTTATTTTTTGTCTTTTTTTGTGTGGATATCAGCCCTTCCCAAGGTTGCTCACCATCTTGTCGTGGTTCGCGTGGATCTCAGCCCTTCCCAGGGTTTGTTGTTTTTTATCTTTTTTTGTGTGGATATCAGCCCTTCCCAGGGTTGCTCACCATCTAGTTGTGGTTCACTTGGATCTCAGCCTTCCCAGGGTTTGTTGTTTTTTGTCTTTTTTTGTGTGGATATCAGCCCTTCCCAGGGTTGCTCAACATCTTGTTGTGGTTCGCGTGGATCTCAGCCCTTCCTAGGGTTTGTTGTTCTTTGTCTTTTTTTGTGTGGATATCAGCCCTTCCCAGGGTTGCTCACCATCTTGTTGTGGTTCGCGTGGATCTCAGCCCTTCCCAGGGTTTGTTGTTTTTTGTCTTTTTTTGTGTGGATATCAGCCTTTCCCAGGGTTGCTCACCATCTTGTTGTGGTTCGCTTGGATCTCAGCCCTTCCAGGGTTTGTTATTTTTTATCTTTTTTTGTGTGGATATCAGCCCTTCCCAGGGTTGCTCACCATCTTGTTGTGGTTCGCGTGGATCTCAACCCTTCCCAGGGTTTGTTATTTTTTGTCTTTTTGTGTGTGGATATCAGCCCTTCCCAGGGTTGCTCACCATCTTGTTGTGGTTCGCTTGGATCTCAGCCCTTCCCAGGGTTTGTTGTTTTTTGTCTTTTTTTGTGTGGATATCAGCCCTTCCCAGGGTTGCTCACCATCTTGTTGTGGTTCGCTTGGATCTCAGCCCTTCCCAAGGTTTGTTGTTTTTTGTCTTTTTTTGTGTGGATATCAGCCCTTCCCAGGGTTGCCCGCCATCATGTCGTGGTTCGCGTGGATCTCAGCCCTTCCTAGGGTTTGTTGTTTTTTGTCTTTTTTTGTGTGGATATCAGCCCTTCCCAGGGTTGCTCACCATCTTGTTGTGGTTCGCTTGGATCTTAGCCCTTCCTAGGGTTTGTTGTTTTTTGTCTTTTTTGTGTGGATATCAGCCCTTCCCAGGGTTGTTCACCATCTTGTCGTGGTTCGCTTGGATCTCAGCCCTTCCAAGGGTTTGTTGTTTTTTGTCTTTTTTTGTGTGGATATCAGCCCTTCCCAGGGTTGCTCACCATCTTATTGTGGTTCGCTTGGATCTCAGCCCTTCCCAGGGTTTGTTGTTTTTTGTCTTTTTTTGTGTGGATATCAGCCCTTCCCAGGGTTGCTCACCATCTTGTTGTGGTTCGCGTGGATCTCAGCCCTTCCCAGGGTTTGTTGTTTTTTGTCTTTTTTTGTGTGGATATCAGCCCTTCCCAGGGTTGCTCACCATCTTGTTGTGGTTCGCGTGGATCTCAGCCCTTCCCAGGGTTTGTTGTTTTTTGTCTTTTTTTGTGTGGATATCAGCCCTTCCCAGCGTTGCTCACCATCTTGTTGTGGTTCGCTTGGATCTCAGCCCTTCCCAAGGTTTGTTGTTTTTTGTCTTTTTTTGTGTGGATATCAGCCCTTCCCAGGATTGATCACCATCTTGTTGTGGTTCGCGTGGATCTCAGTCCTTCCCAGGGTTTGCTGTTTTTTGTCTTTTTTTGTGTGGATATCAGCCCTTCGCAGGGTTGCTCACCATCTTGTTGTGGTTCGCGTGGATCTCAGCCCTTCCCAGGGTTTGTTGTTTTTTGTCTTTTTTTGTGTGGATATCAGCCTTTCCCAGGGTTGCTCACCATCTTGTTGTGGTTCGCTTGGATCTTAGCCCTTCCAGGGTTTGTTATTTTTTATATTTTTTTGTGTGGATATCAGCCCTTCCCAAGGTTGCTCACCATCTTGTTGTGGTTCGCGTGGATATCAACCCTTCCTAGGGTTTGTTGTTCTTTGTCTTTTTTTGTGTGGATATCAGCCCTTCCCAGGGTTGCTCACCATCTTGTTGTGGTTCGCGTGGATCTCAGCCCTTCCCAGGGTTTGTTGTTTTTTGTCTTTTTTTGTGTGGATATCAGCCTTTCCCAGGGTTGCTCACCATCTTGTTGTGGTTCGCTTGGATCTCAGCCCTTCCAGGGTTTGTTATTTTTTATCTTTTTTTGTGTGGATATCAGCCCTTCCCAGGGTTGCTCACCATCTTGTTGTGGTTCGCGTGGATCTCAGCCTTTCCCAAGGGTTTGTTGTTTTTTGTCTTTTTTTGTGTGGATATCAGCCCTTCCCAGGGTTGCTCACCATCTTGTTGTGGTTCGCTTGGATCTCAGCCCTTCCCAGGGTTTGTTGTTTTTTGTCTTTTTTTGTGTGGATATCAGCCCTTCCCAGGGTTGCTCACCATCTTGTTGTGGTTCGCTTGGATCTCAGCCCTTCCCAAGGTTTGTTGTTTTTTGTCTTTTTTTGTGTGGATATCAGCCCTTCCCAGGGTTGCTCACCATCTTGTCGTGGTTCGCGTGGATCTCAGCCCTTCCCAGGGTTTGTTGTTTTTTGTCTTTTTTTGTGTGGATATCAGCCCTTCCCAGGGTTGCTCACCATCTTGTTGTGGTTCGCTTGGATCTCAGCCCTTCCCAGGGTTTGTTGTTTTTTGTCTTTTTTTGTGTGGATATCAGCCCTTCCCAGGGTTGCTCACCATCTTGTTGTGGTTCGCTTGGATCTCAGCCCTTCCCAGGGTTTGTTGTTTTTTGTCTTTTTTTGTGTGGATATCAGCCCTTCCCAGGGTTGCTCACCATCTTGTTGTGGTTCGCGTGGATCTCAGCCCTTCCCAGGGTTTGTTGTTTTTTGTCTTTTTTGTGTGGATATCAGCCCTTCCCAGGGTTGCTCACCATCTTGTTGTGGTTCGCGTGGATCTCAGCCCTTCCCAGGGTTTGTTGTTTTTTGTCTTTTTTTGTGTGGATATCAGCCCTTCCCAGGGTTGCTCACCATCTTGTTGTGGTTCGCGTGGATCTCAGCCCTTCCCAGGGTTTGTTGTTTTTTTGTCTTTTTTTATGTGGATATCAGCCCTTCCCAGGGTTGCTCACCATCTTGTTGTGGTTCGCGTGGATCTTAGCCCTTCCCAGGGTTTGTTGTTTTTTGTTTTTTTTTGTGGATATCAGCCCTTCCCAGGGTTGCTCACCATCTTGTTGTGGTTCGCTTGGATCTCAGCCCTTCCCAAGGTTTGTTGTTTTTTGTCTTTTTTTGTGTGGATATCAGCCCTTCCCAGGGTTGCTCACCATCTTGTTGTGGTTCGCGTGGATCTCAGCCCTTCCCAGGGTTTGTTATTTTTTGTCTTTTTTTGTGTGGATATCAGCCCTTCCCAGGGTTGCTCACCATCTTGTTGTGGTTCGCTTGGATCTCAGCCCTTCCCAGGGTTTGTTGTTTTTTGTCTTTTTTTGTGTGGATATCAGCCCTTCCCAGGGTTGCTCACCATCTTGTTGTGGTTCGCTTGGATCTCAGCCCTTCCCAGGGTTTGTTGTTTTTTGTCTTTTTTTGTGTGGATATCAGCCCTTCCCAGGGTTGCTCGCCATCTTGTCGTGGTTCGCGTGGATCTCAGCCCTTCCTAGGGTTTGTTGTTTTTTGTCTTTTTTTGTGTGGATATCAGCCCTTCCCAGGGTTGCTCACCATCTTGTTGTGGTTCGCTTGGATCTCAGCCCTTCCCAGGGTTTGTTGTTTTTTGTCTTTTTTTGTGTGGATATCAGCCCTTCCCAGGGTTGCTCACCATCTTGTTGTGGTTCGCTTGGATCTCAGCCCTTCCAGGGTTTGTTGTTTTTTGTCTTTTTTTGTGTGGATATCAGCCCTTCCCCGGGTTGCTCACCATCTTGTTGTGGTTCGCTTGGATCTCAGCCCTTCCCAGGGTTTGTTGTTTTTTGTCTTTTTTTGTGTGGATATCAGCCCTTCCCAGGGTTGCTCACCATCTTGTTGTGGTTCGCTTGGATCTCAGCCCTTCCCAGGGTTTGTTGTTTTTTGTCTTTTTTTGTGTGGATATCAGCCCTTCCCAGGGTTGCTCACCATCTTGTTGTGGTTCGCTTGGATCTCAGCCCTTCCCAGGGTTTGTTGTTTTTTGTCTTTTTTTGTGTGGATATCAGCCCTTCCCAGGGTTGCTCACCATCTTGTTGTGGTTCGCTTGGATCTCAGCCCATCCCAAGGTTTGTTGTTTTTTGTCTTTTTTTGTGTGGATATCAGCCCTTCCCAGGGTTGCTCACCATCTTGTTGTGGTTCGCGTGGATCTCAGTCCTTCCCAGGGTTTGTTGTTTTTTGTCTTTTTTTGTGTGGATATCAGCCCTTCGCAGGGTTGCTCACCACCTTGTTGTGGTTCGCTTGGATCTCAGCCCTTCCCAGGGTTTGTTGTTTTTTGTCTTTTTTTGTGTGGATATCAGCCCTTCCCAGGGTTGCTCACCATCTTGTTGTGGTTCGCGTGGATCTCAGCCCTTCCCAGGGTTTGTTGTTTTTTGTCTTTTTTTGTGTGGATATCAGCCCTTCCCAGGGTTGCTCACCATCTTGTTGTGGTTCGCATGGATCTCAGCCCTTCCCAGGGTTTGTTGTTTTTTGTCTTTTTTGTGTGGATATCAGCCCTTCCCAGGGTTGCTCACCATCTTGTTGTGGTTCGCTTGGATCTCAACCCTTCCCAGGGTTTGTTGTTTTTTGTCTTTTTTGTGTGGATATCAGCCCTTCCCAGGGTTGCTCACCATCTTGTTGTGGTTCGCGTGGATCTCAGCCCTTCCCTAGGTTTGTTGTTTTTTGTCTCTTTTTGTGTGGATATCAGCCCTTCCCAGGGTTGCTCACCATCTTGTTGTGGTTCGCTTGGATCTCAGCCCTTCCCAGGGTTTGTTGTTTTTTGTCTTTTTTTGTGTGGATATCAGCCCTTCCCCGGGTTGCTCACCATCTTGTTGTGGTTCGCTTGGATCTCAGCCCTTCCCAAGGTTTGTTGTTTTTTGTCTTTTTTTGTGTGGATATCAGCCCTTCCCAGGGTTGCCCGCCATCTTGTCGTGGTTCGCGTGGATCTCAGCCCTTCCCAGGGTTTGTTGTTTTTTGTCTTTTTTTGTGTGGATATCAGCCCTTCCCAGGGTTGCTCACCATCTTGTTGTGGTTCGCTTGGATCTCAGCCCTTCCTAGGGTTTATTGTTTTTTGTCTTTTTTGTGTGGATATCAGCCCTTCCCAGGGTTGCTCACCATCTTGTTGTGGTTCGCTTGGATCTCAGCCCTTCCCAGGGTTTGTCGTTTTTTGTCTTTTTTGTGTGGATATCAGCCCTTCCCAGGGTTGCTCGCCATCTTGTCATGGTTCGCTTGGATCTCAGCCCTTCCAAGGGTTTGTTGTTTTTTGTCTTTTTTTGTGTGGATATCAGCCCTTCCCAGGGTTGCTCACCATCTTATTGTGGTTCGCTTGGATCTCAGCCCTTCCCAAGGTTTGTTGTTTTTTGTCTTTTTTTGTGTGGATATCAGCCCTTCCCAGGGTTTGTTGTTTTTTGTCTTTTTTTGTGTGGATATCAGCCCTTCCCCGGGTTGCTCACCATCTTGTTGTGGTTCGCTTGGATCTCAGCCCTTCCCAAGGTTTGTTGTTTTTTGTCTTTTTTTGTGTGGATATCAGCCCTTCCCAGGGTTGCCCGCCATCTTGTCGTGGTTCGCGTGGATCTCAGTCCTTCCCAGGGTTTGTTGTTTTTTGTCTTTTTTTGTGTGGATATCAGCCCTTCCCAGGGTTGCCCGCCATCTTGTCGTGGTTCGCGTGGATCTCAGCCCTTCCCAGGGTTTGTTGTTTTTTGTCTTTTTTTGTGTAGATATCAGCCCTTCCCAGGGTTGCTCACCATCTTGTTGTGGTTCGCTTGGATCTCAGCCCTTCCTAGGGTTTATTGTTTTTTGTCTTTTTTGTGTGGATATCAGCCCTTCCCAGGGTTGCTCACCATCTTGTTGTGGTTCGCTTGGATCTCAGCCCTTCCCAGGGTTTGTCGTTTTTTGTCTTTTTTTGTGTGGATATCAGCCCTTCCCAGGGTTGCTCGCCATCTTGTCATGGTTCGCTTGGATCTCAGCCCTTCCAAGGGTTTGTTGTTTTTTGTCTTTTTTTGTGTGGATATCAGCCCTTCCCAGGGTTGCTCACCATCTTATTGTGGTTCGCTTGGATCTCAGCCCTTCCCAAGGTTTGTTGTTTTTTGTCTTTTTTTGTGTGGATATCAGCCCTTCCCAGGGTTTGTTGTTTTTTGTCTTTTTTTGTGTGGATATCAGCCCTTCCCCGGGTTGCTCACCATCTTGTTGTGGTTCGCTTGGATCTCAGCCCTTCCCAAGGTTTGTTGTTTTTTGTCTTTTTTTGTGTGGATATCAGCCCTTCCCAGGGTTGCCCGCCATCTTGTCGTGGTTCGCGTGGATCTCAGTCCTTCCCAGGGTTTGTTGTTTTTTGTCTTTTTTTGTGTGGATATCAGCCCTTCGCAGGGTTGCTCACCATCTTGTTGTGGTTCGCGTGGATCTCAGCCCTTCCCAGGGTTTGTTATTTTTTGTCTTTTTTTGTGTGGATATCAGCCCTTCCCAGGGTTGCTCACCATCTTGTTGTGGTTCGCGTGGATCTCAGCCCTTCCCAGGGTTTGTTGTTTTTTGTCTTTTTTTGTGTGGATATCAGCCCTTCCCAGGGTTGCTCACCATCTTGTTGTGGTTCGCTTGGATCTCAGCCCTTCCCAGGGTTTGTTGTTTTTTGTCTTTTTTGTGTGGATATCAGCCCTTCCCAGGGTTGCTCACCATCTTGTTGTGGTTCGCTTGGATCTCAACCCTTCCCAGGGTTTGTTGTTTTTTGTCTTTTTTTGTGTGGATATCAGCCCTTCCCAGGGTTGCTCACCATCTTGTTGTGGTTCGCGTGGATCTCAGCCCTTCCTAGGGTTTGTTGTTTTTTGTCTTTTTTTGTGTGGATATCAGCCCTTCCCAGGGTTGCTCACCATCTTGTTGTGGTTCGCGTGGATCTTAGCCCTTCCCAGGGTTTGTTGTTTTTTGTCTTTTTTGTGTGGATATCAGCCCTTCCCAGGGTTGCTCACCATCTTGTTGTGGTTCGCTTGGATCTCAGCCCTTCCCAAGGTTTGTTGTTTTTTGTCTTTTTTTGTGTGGATATCAGCCCTTCTCAGGGTTGCTCACCATCTTGTTGTGGTTCGCGTGGATCTCAGCCCTTCCTAAGGTTTGTTGTTTTTTGTCTTTTTTGTGTGGATATCAGCCCTTCCCAGGGTTGCTCACCATCTTGTTGTGGTTCACGTGGATCTCAGCCCTTCCCAGGGTTTGTTGTTTTTTGTTATCAGCCCTTTCCATGGTTGCTCACCATCTTGTTGTGGTTCGCGTGGATCTCAGCCCTTCCCAGGGTTTGTTGTTTTTTGTCTTTTTTTGTGTGGATATCAGCCCTTCCCAGGGTTGCTCACCATCTTGTCGTGGTTCGCTTGGATCTCAGCTCTTCCCAGGGTTTGTTGTTTTTTGTCTTTTTTTGTGTGGATATCAGCCCTTCCTAGGGTTGCTCACCATCTTGTTATGGTTCGCGTGGATCTCAGCCCTTCCCAGGGTTTGTTGTTTTTTGTCTTTTTTTGTGCGGAAATCAGCCCTTCCCAGGGTTGCTCGCCATCTTGTCGTGGTTCGCTTGGATCTCAGCCCTTCCTAGGGTTTGTTGTTTTTTGTCTTTTTTGTGTGGATATCAGTCCTTCCCAGGGTTGCTCGCCATCTTGTTGTGGTTCGCGTGGATCTCAGCCCTTCCCAGGGTTTGTTATTTTTTGTCTTTTTTTGTGTGGATATCAGCCCTTCCCAGGGTTGCTCACCATCTTGTCGTGGTTCGCTTGGATCTCAGCCCTTCCCAGGGTTTGTTGTTTTTTGTCTTTTTTTGTGTGGATATCAGCCCTTCCTAGGGTTGCTCACCATCTTGTTGTGGTTCGCGTGGATCTCAGCCCTACCCAGGGTTTGTTGTTTTTTGTCTTTTTTTGTGCGGATATCAGCCCTTCCCAGGGTTGCTCGCCATCTTGTCGTGGTTCGCTTGGATCTCAGCCCTTCCTAGGGTTTGTTGTTTTTTGTCTTTTTTGTGTGGATATCAGCCCTTCCCAGGGTTGCTCACCATCTTGTTGTGGTTCGCGTGGATCTCAGCCCTTCCCAAGGTTTGTTATTTTTTGTCTTTTTTTGTGTGGATATCAGCCCTTCCCAAGGTTGCTCACCATCTTGTCGTGGTTCGCGTGGATCTCAGCCCTTCCCAGGGTTTGTTGTTTTTTATCTTTTTTTGTGTGGATATCAGCCCTTCCCAGGGTTGCTCACCATCTTGTTGTGGTTCGCGTGGATCTCAGCCCTTCCCAGGGTTTGTTGTTTTTTGTCTTTTTTTGTGTGGATATCAGCCCTTCCTAGGGTTGCTCGCCATCTTGTCGTGGTTCGCTTGGATCTCAGCCCTTCCTAGGGTTTGTTGTTTTTTGTCTTTTTTTGTGTGGATATCAGCCCTTCCCAGGGTTGCTCACCATCTTGTTGTGGTTCGCGTGGATCTCAGCCCTTCCCAGGGTTTGTTGTTTTTTGTCTTTTTTTGTGTGGATATCAGCCCTTCCCAGGGTTGCTCACCATCTTGTTGTGGTTCGCGTGGATCTCAGCCCTTCCCAGGGTTTGTTGTTTTTTGTCTTTTTTTGTGTGGATATCAGCCCTTCCCAGGGTTGCTCACCATCTTGTTGTGGTTCGCGTGGATCTCAGCCCTTCCCAGGGTTTGTTGTTTTTTGTCTTTTTTGTGTGGATATCAGCCCTTCCCAGGGTTGCTCACCATCTTGTTGTGGTTCGCTTGGATCTCAGCCCTTCCCAGGGTTTGTTGTTTTTTGTCTTTTTTTGTGTGGATATCAGCCCTTCCTAGGGTTGCTCACCAACTCGTTGTGGTTCGCGTGGATCTCAGCCCTTCCTAAGGTTTGTTGTTTTTTGTCTTTTTTTGTGTGGATATCAGCCCTTCCCAGGGTTGCTCACCATCTTGTTGTGGTTCGCGTGGATCTCAGCCCTTCCTAAGGTTTGTTGTTTTTTGTCTTTTTTTGTGTGGATATCAGCCCTTCCCAGGGTTGCTCACCATCTTGTTGTGGTTCGCGTGGATCTTAGCCCTTCCCAGGGTTTGTTGTTTTTTGTCTTTTTTGTGTGGATATCAGCCCTTCCCAAGGTTGCTCACCATCTTATTGTGGTTCGCTTGGATCTCAGCCCTTCCCAAGTTTTTTGTTTTTTGTCTATTTTTGTGTGGATATCAGCCCTTCTCAGGGTTGCTCACCATCTTGTTGTGGTTCGCGTGGATCTCAGCCCTTCCCAGGGTTTGTTGTTTTTTGTCTTTTTTTGTGTGGATATCAGCCCTTCCCAGGGTTGCTCACCATCTTGTTGTGGTTCGCGTGGATCTCAGCCCTTCCCAGGGTTTGTTGTTTTTTGTTATCAGCCCTTCCCAGGGTTGCTCACCATCTTGTTGTGGTTCGCGTGGATCTCAGCCCTTCCCAGGATTTGTTGTTTTTTGTCTTTTTTGTGTGGATATCAGCCTTTCCCAGGGTTGCTCACTATCTTGTCGTGGTTCGCTTAGATCTCAGCCCTTCCCAGGGTTTGTTGTTTTTTGTCTTTTTTTGTGTGGATATCAGCCCTTCCTAGGGTTGCTCACCATCTTGTTGTGGTTCGCGTGGATCTCAGCCCTTCCCAGGGTTTGTTATTTTTTGTCTTTTTTTGTGCGGATATCAGCCCTTCCCAGGGTTGCTCGCCATCTTGTCGTGGTTCGCTTGGATCTCAGCCCTTCCTAGGGTTTGTTGTTTTTTGTCTTTTTTGTGTGGATATCAGCCCTTCCCAGGGTTGCTCGCCATCTTGTTGTGGTTTGCGTGGATCTCAGCCCTTCCCAGGGTTTGTTATTTTTTGTCTTTTTTTGTGTGGATATTAGCCCTTCCCAGGGTTGCTCACCATCTTGTCGTGGTTCGCTTGGATCTCAGCCCTTCCCAGGGTTTGCTATTTTTTGTCTTTTTTTGTGTGGATATCAGCCCTTCCTAGAGTTGCTCACCATCTTGTTGTGGTTCACGTGGATCTCAGCCCTTCCCAGGGTTTGTTGTTTTTTGTCTTTTTTTGTGCGGATATCAGCCCTTCCCAGGGTTGCTCGCCATCTTGTCTTGGTTCGCTTGGATCTCAGCCCTTCCTAGGGTTTGTTGTTTTTTGTCTTTTTTGTGTGGATATCAGCCCTTCCCAGGGTTGCTCACCACCTTGTTGTGGTTCGCGTGGATCTCAGCCCTTCCCAGGGTTTGTTATTTTTTGTCTTTTTTTGTGTGGATATCAGCCCTTCCCAAGGTTGCTCACCATCTTGTCGTGGTTCGCGTGGATCTCAGCCCTTCCCAGGGTTTGTTGTTTTTTGTCTTTTTTTGTGTGGATATCAGCCCTTCCCAGGGTTGCTCACCATCTTGTTGTGGTTCGCGTGGATCTCAGCCCTTCCCAGGGTTTGTTGTTTTTTGTCTTTTTTGTGTGGATATCAGCCCTTCCCAGGGTTGCTCACCATCTTGTTGTGGTTCGCGTGGATCTCAGCCCTTCCCAGGTTTGTTGTTTTTTGTCTTTTTTTGTGCGGATATCAGCCCTTCCTAGGGTTGCTCGCCATCTTGTCGTGGTTCGCTTGGATCTCAGCCCTTCCTAGGGTTTGTTGTTTTTTGTCTTTTTTGTGTGGATATCAGCCCTTCCCAGGGTTGCTCACCATCTTGTTGTGGTTCGCGTGGATCTCAGCCCTTCCTAGGGTTTGTTGTTTTTTGTCTTTTTTTGTGTGGATATCAGCCCTTCCCAGGGTTGCTCACCATCTTGTTGTGGTTCGCGTGGATCTCAGCCCTTCTTAGGGTTTGTTGTTTTTTGTCTTTTTTTGTGTGGATATCAGCCCTTCCCAGGGTTGCTCACCATCTTGTTGTGGTTCGCGTGGATCTCAGCCCTTCCCAGGGTTTGTTGTTTTTTGTGTTTTTTGTGTGGATATCAGCCCTTCCCAGGGTTGCTCACCATCTTGTTGTGGTTCGCTTGGATCTCAGCCCTTCCCAGGGTTTGTTGTTTTTTGTCTTTTTTTGTGTGGATATCAGCCCTTCCTAGGGTTGCTCACCAACTCGTTGTGGTTCGCGTGGATCTCAGCCCTTCCCAGGGTTTGTTATTTTTTGTCTTTTTTTGTGTGGATATCAGCCCTTCCCAGAGTTGCTCACCATCTTGTTGTGGTTCGCGTGGATCTCAGCCCTTCCCAGGGTTTGTTGTTTTTTGTCTTTTTTTGTGGATATCAGCCCTTCCCAAGGTTTCTCACCATCTTGTTGTGGTTCGCTTGGATCTCAGCCCTTCCCAAGGTTTGTTGTTTTTTGTCTTTTTTTGTGTGGATATCAGCCCTTCTCAGGGTTGCTCACCATCTTGTTGTGGTTCGCGTGGATCTCAGCCCTTCCTAGGGTTTGTTGTTTTTTGTCTTTTTTTGTGTGGATATCAGCCCTTCCCAGGGTTGCTCACCATCTTGTTGTGGTTCGCGTGGATCTCAGCCCTTCCCAGGGTTTGTTGTTTTTTATCTTTTTTTTGTGTGGATATCAGCCCTTCCCAGGGTTGCTCACCATCTTGTTGTGGTTCGCGTGGATCTCAGCCCTTCCCAGGGTTTGTTGTTTTTTGTCTTTTTTTGTGTGGATATCAGCCCTTCCTAGGGTTGCTCACCATCTTGTTGTGGTTCGCGTGGATCTCAGCCCTTCCCAGGGTTTGTTGTTTTTTTTCTTTTTTTGTGCGGATATCAGCCCTTCCCAGGGTTGCTCGCCATCTTGTCGTGGTTCGCTTGGATCTCAGCCCTTCCCAAGGTTTGTTGTTTTTTGTCTTTTTTTGTGTGGATATCAGCCCTTCCTAGGGTTGCTCACCATCTTATTGTGGTTCGCGTGGATCTCAGCCCTTCCCAGGGTTTGTTGTTTTTTGTCTTTTTTTGTGTGGATATCAGCACTTCCCAGGGTTGCTCACCATCTTGTTGTGGTTCGCGTGGATCTCAGCCCTTCCCAGGGTTTGTTGTTTTTTGTCCTTTTTTGTGTGGATATCAGCCCTTCCCAGGGTTGCTCACCATCTTGTCGTGGTTCGCTTGGATCTCAGCCCTTCCCAGGGTTTGTTGTTTTTTGTCTTTTTTGTGTGGATATCAGCCCTTCCCCGGGTTGCTCACCATCTTGTTGTGGTTCGCTTGGATCTCAGCCCTTCCCAAGGTTTGTTGTTTTTTATCTTTTTTTGTGTGGATATCAGCCCTTCCCAGGGTTGCCCGCCATCTTGTCGTGGTTCGCGTGGATCTCAGCCCTTCCCAGGGTTGCTCACCATCTTGTCGTGGTTCGCTTGGATCTCAGCCCTTCCCAGGGTTTGTTGTTTTTTGTCTTTTTTTGTGTGGATATCAGCCCTTCCTAGGGTTGCTCACCATCTTGTTGTGGTTCGCGTGGATCTCAGCCCTACCCAGGGTTTGTTGTTTTTTGTCTTTTTTTGTGTGGATATCAGCCCTTCCCAGGGTTGCTCACCATCTTGTTGTGGTTCGCGTGGATCTCAGCCCTTCCCAGGGTTTGTTGTTTTTTGTCTTTTTTTGTGTGGATATCAGCCCTTCCCAGGGTTGCTCACCATCTTGTGGTGTTTCGCGTGGATCTCAGCCTTCCCATGGTTTGGTATTTTTTTGTCTTTTTTTGTGTGGATATCAGCCCTTCCCAGGGTTGCTCACCATCTTGTTGTGGTTCGCGTGGATCTCAGCCCTTCCCAAGGTTTGTTGTTTTTTGTCTTTTTTTGTGTGGATATCAGCCCTTCCCAGGTTTGCTCACCATCTTGTGTGGTTCGCGTGGATATCAGCCCTTCCCAGGGTTTGTTGTTTTTTGTCTTTTTTTGTGTGGATATCAGCCCTTCCCCGGGTTGCTCACCATCTTGTTGTGGTTCGCTTGGATCTCAGCCCTTCCCAGGGTTTGTTGTTTTTTGTCTTTTTTTGTGTGGATATCAGCCCTTCCCCGGGTTGCTCACCATCTTGTTGTGGTTCGCTTGGATCTCAGCCCTTCCTAGGATTTGTTGTATTTTGTCTTTTTTGTGTGGATATCAGCCCTTCCCAGGGTTGCTCACCATCTTGTTGTGGTTCGCGTGGATCTCAGCCCTTCCCTAGGTTTGTTATTTTTTGTCTTTTTTTGTGTGGATATCAGCCCTTCCCAAGGTTGCTCACCATCTTGTCGTGGTTCGCTTGGATCTCAGCCCTTCCCAGGGTTTGTTGTTTTTTGTCTTTTTTTGTGTGGATATCAGCCCTTCCTAGGGTTGCTCACCATCTTGTTGTGGTTCGCGTGGATCTCAGCCCTTCCCAGGGTTTGTTGTTTTTTGTCTTTTTTTGTGTGGATATCAGCCCTTCCCAGGGTTGCTCGCCATCTTGTCGTGGTTCGCTTGGATCTCAGCCCTTCCCAGGGTTTGTTGTTTTTTGTCATTTTTTGTGTGGATATCAGCCCTTCCCAGGGTTGCTCACCATCTTGTTGTGGTTCGCTTGGATCTCAGCCCTTCCCAGGGTTTGTTGTTTTTTGTCTTTTTTTGTGTGGATATCAGCCCTTCCCAGGGTTGCTCACCATCTTGTTGTGGTTCGCGTGGATCTCAGCCCTTCCCAGGGTTTGTTGTTTTTTGTCTTTTTTTGTGTGGATATCAGCCCTTCCCAGGGTTGCTCACCATCTTGTTGTGGTTCGCTTGGATCTCAGCCCTTCCCAAGGTTTGTTGTTTTTTTGTCTTTTTTGTGTGGATATCAGCCCTTCCCAGGGTTGCTCACCATCTTGTTGTGGTTCGCTTGGATCTCAGCCCTTCCCAAGGTTTGTTGTTTTTTGTCTTTTTTTGTGTGGATATCAGCCCTTCCCAGGGTTGCTCACCATCTTGTTGTGGTTCGCGTGGATCTCAGCCCTTCCCAGGGTTTGTTGTTTTTTGTCTTTTTTAGTGTGGATATCAGCCCTTCCCAGGGTTGCTCACCATCTTGTGGTGGTTCGCGTGGATCTCAGCCCTTCCCAGGGTTTGTTATTTTTTGTCTTTTTTTGTGTGGATATCAGCCCTTCCTAGGGTTGCTCACCATCTTGTTGTGGTTCGCGTGGATCTCAGCCCTTCCCAGGGTTTGTTGTTTTTTGTCTTTTTTTGTGTGGATATCAGCCCTTCCCAGGGTTGCTCACCATCTTGTTGTGGTTCGCTTGGATCTCAGCCCTTCCCAGGGTTTGTTGTTTTTTGTCTTTTTTTGTGTGGATATCAGCCCTTCCCCGGGTTGCTCACCATCTTGTTGTGGTTCGCTTGGATCTCAGCCCTTCCCAAGGTTTGTTGTTTTTTATCTTTTTTTGTGTGGATATCAGCCCTTCCCAGGGTTGCTCACCATCTTGTTGTGGTTCGCGTGGATCTCAGCCCTTCCCAGGGTTTGTTGTTTTTTGTCTTTTTTTGTGTGGATATCAGCCCTTCCCAGGGTTGCTCACCATCTTGTTGTGGTTCGCTTGGATCTCAGCCCTTCCCAGGGTTTGTTGTTTTTTGTCTTTTTTTGTGTGGATATCAGCCCTTCCCAGGGTGCTCACCATCTTGTTGTGGTTCGCTTGGATCTCAGCCCTTCCCAGGGTTTGTTGTTTTTTGTCTTTTTTTGTGTGGATATCAGCCCTTCCCAGGGTTGCTCACCATCTTGTTGTGGTTCGCGTGGATCTCAGCCCTTCCCAGGGTTTGTTGTTTTTTGTCTTTTTTTGTGTGGATATCAGCCCTTCCCAGGGTTGCTCACCATCTTGTTGTGGTTCGCGTGGATCTCAGCCCTTCCCAGGGTTTGTTGTTTTTTGTCTTTTTTTGTGTGGATATCAGCCCTTCCCAGGGTTGCTCACCATCTTGTCGTGGTTCGCTTGGATCTCAGCCCTTCCCAGGGTTTGTTGTTTTTTGTCTTTTTTTTGTGTGGATATCAGCCCTTCCTAGGGTTGCTCACCATCTTGTTGTGGTTCGCGTGGATCTCAGCCCTTCCCAGGGTTTGTTGTTTTTTGTCTTTTTTTGTGTGGATATCAGCCCTTCCCAGGGTTGCTCACCATCTTGTTGTGGTTCGCTTGGATCTCAGCCCTTCCCAGGGTTTGTTGTTTTTTGTCTTTTTTTGTGTGGATATCATCCCTTCCCAGGGTTGCTCACCATCTTGTTGTGGTTCGCGTGGATCTCAGCCCTTCCCAGGGTTTGTTGTTTTTTGTCTTTTTTGTGTGGATATCAGCCCTTCCCAGGGTGCTCACCATCTTGTTGTGGTTCGCTTGGATCTCAGCCCTTCCCAGGGTTTGTTGTTTTTTGTCTTTTTTTGTGTGGATATCCGCGCTTCCCAGGGTTGCTCACCATCTTGTTGTGGTTCGCTTGGATCTCAGCCCTTCCCAGGGTTTGTTGTTTTTTGTCTTTTTTTGTGTGGATATCAGCCCTTCCCAGGGTTGCTCACCATCTTGTTGTGGTTCGCGTGGATCTCAGCCCTTCCCAGGGTTTGTTGTTTTTTGTCTTTTTTTGTGTGGATATCAGCCCTTCCCAGGGTTGCTCACCATCTAGTTGTGGTTTCGCTTGGATCTCAGCCCTTCCCAGGGTTTGTTGTTTTTTTGTCTTTTTTTGTGTGGATATCAGCCCTTTCCCAGGGTTGCTCACCATCTTGTTGTGGTTCGCGTGGATCTCAGCCCTTCCCAGGGTTTGTTGTTTTTTGTCTTTTTTTGTGTGGATATCAGCCCTTCCCAGGGTTTGCTCACCATCTTGTTGTGGTTCGCGTGGATCTCAGCCCTTCCCAGGGTTTGTTGTTTTTTGTCTTTTTTGTGTGGATATCAGCCCTTCCCAGGGTTGCTCCACCATCTTGTTGTGGTTCGCTTGGATCTCAGCCCGTCCCAGGGTTTGTTTTGTTTTGTCTTTTTTTGTGTGGATATCAGCCCTTTCCAGGGTTGCTCACCATCTTATTGTGGTTCGCTTGGATCTCAGCCCTTCCCAAGGTTTGTTGTTTTTTGTCTTTTTTTTCTTTTTGTGGATACCAGCCCTTCCCAGGGTTGCTCACCATCTTGTTGTGGTTCGCGTGGATCTCAGCCCTTCCCAGGGTTTGTTGTTTTTTGTCTTTTTTAGTGTGGATATCAGCCCTTCCCAGGGTTGCTCACCATCTTGTGGTGGTTCGCGTGGATCTCAGCCCTTCCCAGGGTTTGTTATTTTTTGTCTTTTTTTGTGTGGATATCAGCCCTTCCTAGGGTTGCTCACCATCTTGTTGTGGTTCGCGTGGATCTCAGCCCTTCCCAGGGTTTGTTGTTTTTTGTCTTTTTTTGTGTGGATATCAGCCCTTCCCAGGGTTGCTCGCCATCTTGTCGTGGTTCGCTTGGATCTCAGCCCTTCCCAGGGTTTGTTGTTTTTTGTCTTTTTTGTGTGGATATCAGCCCTTCCCAGGGTTGCTCACCATCTTGTTGTGGTTCGCTTGGATCTCAGCCCATCCCAAGGTTTGTTGTTTTTTGTCTTTTTTTGTGTGGATATCAGCCCTTCCCAGGGTTGCTCACCATCTTGTCGTGGTTCGCGTGGATCTCAGCCCTTCCCAGGGTTTGTTGTTTTTTGTTATCAGCCCTTCCCAGGGTTGATCACCATCTTGTTGTGGTTCGCGTGGATCTCAGCCCTTCCCAGGGTTTGCTATTTTTTGTCTTTTTTTGTGTGGATATCAGACCTTCCTAGGGTTTGCTCCACCATCTTGTTGTGGTTCACGTGGATCTCAGCCCTTCCCAGGGTTTGTTGTTTTTTGTCTTTTTGTGTGGATATCAGCCCTTCCCAGGGTTGCTCACCATCTAGTTGTGGTTCGCGTGGATCTTAGCCCTTCCCAGGGTTTGTTGTTTTTTGTCTTTTTTGTGTGGATATCAGCCCTTCCCAGGGTTGCTCACCATCTTGTTGTGGTTCGCGTGGATCTCAGCCCTTCCCAAGGGTTTGTTGTTTTTTGTCTTTTTTTGTGTGGATATCAGCCCTTCCCAGGGTTTGTTGTTTTTTGTCTTTTTTTGTGTGGATATAAGCCCTTCCCAGGGTTGCTCACCATCTTGTTGTGGTTCGCGTGGATCTCAGCCCTTCCCAGGGTTTGTTGTTTTTTGTCTTTTTTTTGTGTGGAATATCAGCCCTTCCTAGGGTTGCTCACCATCTTGTTGTGGTTCGCGTGGATCTCAGCCCTTCCCAGGGTTTGTTGTTTTTTGTCTTTTTTTGTGTGGATATCAGCCCTTCCCAGGGTTGCTCACCATCTTGTTGTGGTTCGCGTGGATCTCAGCCCTTCCTAGGGTTTGTTTTTTTTTTGTCTTTTTTTGTGTGGATATCAGCCCTTCCCAGGGTTGCTCACCATCTTGTCGTGGTTCGCTTGGATCTCAGCCCTTCCCAGGGTTTGATTGTTTTTTGTCTTTTTTTGTGTGGATATCAGCCCTTCCCAGGGTTGCTCACCATCTTGTTGTGGTTCGCGTGGATCTCAGCCCTTCCCAGGGTTTGTTGTTTTTTGTCTTTTTTTGTGTGGATATCAGCCCTTCCCAGGGTTGCTCACCATCTTGTCGTGGTTCGCTTGGATCTCAGCCCTTCCCAGGGTTTGTTGTTTTTTGTCTTTTTTTGTGTGGATATCAGCCCTTCCCAGGGTTGCTCACCATCTTGTTGTGGTTCGCGTGGATCTCAGCCCTTCCCAGGGTTTGTTGTTTTTTTGTCTTTTTTTTGTGTGGATATCAGCCCTTCCCAAGGTTGCTTACCATATTGTTGTGGTTCGCGTGGATCTCAGCCCTTCCCAGGGTTTGTTGTTTTTTATCTTTTTTTGTGTGGATATCAGCCCTTCCCAAGGTTGCTCACCATCTTGTTGTGGTTCGCTTGGATCTCAGCCCTTCCCAGGGTTTGTTGTTTTTTGTCTTTTTTGTGTGGATATCAGCCCTTCCCAGGGTTGCTCACCATCTTGTTGTGGTTCGCTTGGATCTCAGCCCTTCCCAGGGTTTGTTGTTTTTTGCCTTTTTTTGTGAGGATATCAGCCCTTCCCAGGGTTGCTCACCATCTTGTTGTGGTTCGCGTGGATCTCAGCCCTTCCCAGGGTTTGTTGTTTTTTGTCTTTTTTTGTGTGGATATCAGCCCTTCCCAGGGTTGCTCACCATCTTGTTGTGGTTCGCGTGGATCTCAGCCCTTCCCAAGGTTTGTTGTTTTTTGTCTTTTTTGTGTGGATATCAGCCCTTCCCAAGGTTGCTCATCATCTTGTTGTGGTTCGCTTGGATCTCAGCCCTTCCTAGGGTTTGTTATTTTTTATCTTTTTTTGTGTGGATATCAGCCCTTCCCAAGGTTGCTCACCATCTTGTCGTGGTTCGCGTGGATCTCAGCCCTTCCCAGGGTTTGTTGTTTTTTGTCTTTTTTTGTGTGGATATCAGCCCTTCCCAGGGTTGCTCACCATCTTATTGTGGTTCGCTTGGATCTAAGCCCTTCCCAGGGTTTGTTGTTTTTTGTCTTTTTTTGTGTGGATATCAGCCCTTCCCAGGGTTGCTCGCCATCTTGTCGTGGTTCGCTTGGATCTCAGCCCTTCCCAGGGTTTGTTGTTTTTTATCTTTTTTTGTGTGGATATCAGCCCTTCCCTGGGTTGCTCACCATCTTATTGTGGTTCGCTTGGATCTAAGCCCTTCCCAGGGTTTGTTGTTTTTTGTCTTTTTTTGTGTGGATATCAGCCCTTCCCAGGGTTGCTCACCATCTTGTTGTGGTTCGCGTGGAT
This sequence comes from Aralia elata, assembly GCA_034770075.1. Taxonomy (NCBI): domain Eukaryota; kingdom Viridiplantae; phylum Streptophyta; class Magnoliopsida; order Apiales; family Araliaceae; genus Aralia; species Aralia elata. The sequence continues at coordinate 50,349,272 of CM068380.1, read as the reverse complement.
CTCAGCCCTTCCCAGGGTTTGTTGTTTTTTGTCTTTTTTTGTGTGGATATCAGCCCTTCCCAGGGTTGCTCACCATCTTGTTGTGGTTCGCGTGGATCTCAGCCCTTCCCAGGGTTTGTTGTTTTTTGTCTTTTTTTGTGTGGGATATCAGCCCTTCCTAGGGTTGCTCGCCATCTTGTTGTGGTTCGCGTGGATCTCAGCCCTTCCCAGGGTTTATTGTTTTTTGTCTTTTTTTGTGTGGATATCAGCCCTTCCCAGGGTTGCTCACCATCTTGTTGTGGTTCGCGTGGATCTCAGCCCTTCCTAGGGTTTGTTGTTTTTTGTCTTTTTTTGTGTGGATATCAGCCCTTCCCAGGTGTCGACGCCGGTTTTTTCCCTTCGCGGGTCCTTTTAGTCTTTTCCAATTTTATCCTTCTTGATTAAATAATTTTTGGAAAAGGTCGGCATTAATGTCGACGGGGTTTTGAAAGATCGCTTTTTATGATGAGCCAATTAATTAGAGTCGCCAGTTGGTATATTTGAATTGGATGTACCAACTCATCCGAGTTTTCGTTTTTTTATAAATCGCTGGCTCATATGTGACTCCGAATTAATTGGTCTGCGAATCGAGATTCATGGAGTTCGGGGGCTTGCTTAAGTGAGGGGAAGGTGTTAGGCACCCCTCGACTTCCGTGAAACACGGTTACCGCAATCTTGATGCCTGTCCTATCCTTTAATTCATGAAATGTGTATATATGCAGGTGTATATGTGTGTGCTTATGTGAATGTTGTGGTGAGTTTGTATGAAAGAATCATTTGGATTTTTTTTAGGGAAAGTTGTGCTTGGATTTTGAGAATATTTCAAAACGTCGTTTCTATTAATACGAGAAAGCTCCCTTTTTTCATGCAAAAGGTTTGATTTTACTTATCAAAACTATGAGATTTTTTATTAGATGTCGTTCTGGCAAAAACAAGAATTTTAAACCTTCGTCAAAATAGGAATCGAGATCCATACGTTGCTTTCGTAAAATGATGGGCAATTTCTAGGATGTCTTTAACCCTATGCACAAAGCTTTACTAAAATATTTCATTTTTTATTCATAAACGCCATTTTTGGTGATGTTTGAAAATGATTTTTTCTTTGGCCTTCTCGTTTAATAGGAATCAACATTTATTAGCATTCCAAATTTTTAGCCTCGTGATGCTAATATCCTACTTTGATTGATTTTAGGAAAAATCTTGTTTTGATTTTGAAATCTTTTGTTGATATTACAAACCAAATTTAAACATCACAACGCGTAAGGGCTATTCATGGGCATGTAAGCCATCAAAATACCCCGAACGCCAACAATCACATATTCCACTAATACGGGGCCTTAAATCCGATTCTCGCCTTAGCGTCGTTTTAAGGCCCGACGATTACAGATTTACTACGGAAGCTACATCATTCTTACTATTTACATAAAAAAATGTCCATCATCGGATTTGGACCACGGGGTCGCTTTCCTAGGCTCACAACCACGATTACCACATGCTCACAAAAGGAATACTACAATAATAACAACGTGGATTGCCTAACACATCCTAGAAATACAATCAATTAAACTACGCCTAATATATATCCATGAACAAACTAGAAATTTCACCAATTGGATATCATCGGGTTATTAGGAAGAATTTTGTTCCAATGGAACCCTCACCAATAATCCCTAATCCATGATTGTTCAACAATATTCTTGAAAATTACAATTTAATTTAACCAAATGACATGATAGAAGTTGCAAAAATAAGGAAATTTTCACCTTGTAAATGATACCAAAATTGTGTAGAAACTTGTGTATTGAGTGAAGTATGAGATGTATTGATAGAATCCCACAATAAGGGAAAATTCCTCTCTTTTTCTCTCAATTGTTACAAGAATTTTTGCTATTTCTCTCTATTTTCGAGCTAAAATTGCTGCTGTTTTTCTTCTTCTTCCGCCAAAAACTGCTGACTCCTGTATGCTGCACGAAACTGTGCTGAAATAGGCTGGCTGGCCCACCTCCCATCGCACTCAGCTGATAGTGCTGATTTCTTGGTTTCCGTGCTGGCGCACCCACTTGGCCGCAGATCAATCCGCGGCTGGCTGGCTTGACTTTCTCAATTTTCGTGCTACGCCTCGATTTTCATGTCGTGACGCTATTTTTCGCTGACAGGTTCGTATTTTACAGTCCGGGAATCATTGGGAGGCGTGCCACACCTTCCGGGAATGTCAAATTCGGATGGCCTTGCTGTCACGTCGATTTCGGTTGCACATTGTCATGGTGGCGTCGAGCGTCTGTACCTTTGCCATCTTTCGCTCTCGCAGGTCGGTCCATTTGACGAATTTGCCCTCCTGTCAAGGTTAGTATACGAAATGCAAAATTTGGGTGTCTACAGCTGCCCCTCTTTATCATGTTTATGAAATGTTAAATGAAATGAACAGGATAAAGAAACAGACACCCGATGTCTGAATGACAGTGCACAGATATGATAATACACACACGATGCAACACATGTAGTTTATGGTATAACACAAGATGTAGCGCATGCAAACATTCGAAAGAGTGTCAATGCATCAACCCTCTGAACGTATTTGTTGGTCGTTAGGTTCACTCTTCCAATCTATCATCTCGTTCGGGGCCGGGTATCGTCGCTGGACATCCATCTCGTGATCGCCGATTATCGTCGCCGGTCGATCGTCCTGTCGGGGCCGGGTATCGTCGCCGGTCACACATCTCGTAACCCCCGGTTATCGTCGTCGGTTGGTTATCTTGTCGGAGCCGGTTTTCGTCGCCGACATCCATCTCGTGATCGCCGATTATCGTCGCCGGTCGATCTTCTCGTCGGGGTCGGGTATCGTCGCCGGTCACCCATCTCGTAACCCCCGGTTATCGTCGTCGGTTGGTTTATCTTGTCGGAGCGGTTTTCGGTCGCCGGACATCCATCTCGTGATCGCCGGTTATCGTCGGCCGGTCGATCATCTTCGATCGGGGGCCCTCGGTCATCGATCGCCGGTCACGGACCATCCTCGTAACCTCCCACGGTTATCGTTCGCCCGGTTTGTTATCTTGTCGGAGCCGTGTGCGTTTGTCGTCCGCCTGGACATCCATCTCGTGAGATCCGCCAGGTTGTCTAACGTCGGTCGCCGGTCCGACTTCGTCTTGTCAGCGGGGTACCGGGTATCGTCGCCGGTTCACCACATCGCGTAAACCCCGGTTTATCGTCGCCGGTTGGTGTATCTTGTCAGGAGCCGGTTTTCCATCGCGGGGGACATCATCTCGTGGAAATTCAATTTTCATCGGCCGGTTATCGTCGTCGCTCGGGTCGATTACTGTCTCGTCGGGGACCGGGTATCGTTCGCCGGTCACCCATTACTCGATAACCCCCCGGTCTATCGTCGTCGGTTTTGGTTTTGGTTATTTCTTGGTCGGAGCCCAGGTTTTTCGAGTCGCCGGACATCCCATTCTCGCTGATCGCCGAGTTATCGTCGCCGAGGTCCGATTCAATCTCGTCGGGGTTCCGGGTTGTAACCATCGTTCCGCCGTTCCACTCCATCCTCGTAACCCCGCCGGTTATCGTCGGCCGGTTGCGCGTGTTATCTTGTCGAGAGACCGGTTTTTTCGTCTGCACCGGACATCTCATCTCGTGATCGCCGGTTATCGTCCGCCGGCTCGAATCTCGGACCTTTGTCGGGGCCGGAGGTATCGTCGCGCGGTGCACCCAATCGCGATAACCCCCCGGTTATCGTCGCCGGTTGGTTATACTTGTCGGAGCCGAGGTTTTCGGTCGCCGGACATCTCCCTATCTCGTTGATCGCTGGTTAATCCGTCGCCGGTCGAATCTGTTCTCGTATCAGGGGGGTCCGGGTATCGTCGCCGGTCACCACCAGTTCTCGTAACCCCCGGTGTACATTCGGTCCGCCAGTTGAGTTTAGTCTTGTTCGGGAGAGCGCGGTTTTCGTCGCTCCGGGACATCCATTCTCGGTGATCGCGGGTTATCGTCACCACGGTCGATCGTCTTTGTTCGGGAGGCACGGGGTAATCGTCGCCGGTCCACCCATCTACCCGTAAACCCCCGGTTATCGTCGGCCGGTTGGTTATGCTCTGGTCGGGGACAGCCGGTTTTCGTCGCCTGGACCAATCATTCTATCCATCTTTCGTTATTTTTTTTTTTGCTGTGGAATCTGCCGGTCTCAATCGTCACCGGTCGATCGTGTCTTGATCGGGAGGCCTAGGTTATCGTCGTCCGGTCACCCCAATCGTCGTAAACCCCCGGTGTTATCGTCGCCGGTTGGTTTATCTTGTCGGGGATAAGCAGCGGTTTTGCGCGTTCGCCGGACATCCCAACCTCGTGATCGCCGGTTATCGTTCCGTCGTGCTCGAATCGTTTCTTTGTTCGGGTCATGTCGGGGCCGGGTATTCGTCGCCGGTTCCGACCCATCTACGTGAACCGTTACTCGTTATTTGCCCACATCAACACGTCAGTATCCGGCCTGCCAAGTGGGAAGCAAGTGGAGCAAGGTGGGGATCCACCAGGATGGCAGTGGGATCACCAGGCCAGCAGACCGGATGGATCTGTCGGCGCAGCCGCACGAGATTGATGTCGCGGCCAGCCGCATGGATACATCTTCCCACTGGATCTACAATGATCGGGGTGTATATAGCGTGCGCGAGCACCCAGCCTCCGCCGTCGTCCATATCTTTTCACTTTCCAACTTGCGCAACTCACATAGATTCTCGCGATTTTTGTCTTGTTCGCAAGTGGCCTTTTGTCAATTTTTTCAACTTTCCTGCGAAAAAACTGTTTCCGGTAGGATCAGATATCTACGGCCACCGCTACAGGTATACCACTTTGACCGGGTCACTTTATCTGCAATTTCCGTCCAATGTTTTGCTATACATTTGGACTATTTGCATGTTTAGAGATTAAAAATCTGTATGCTCTTTTACTCAATGCTATGTAATGTATTATCAAAAGTTATATACATGCTATGTATTAACTGTGTGAAGTCCTATTTTATTGTTCCATGAGGCGGTCCCCAACGTATATGTTTTGCTCCCTTTTTTTGGAAAAGACAAATCATGCGCATTTAATGGCACCTCTTACAACACACGCTCTTATTTAGATACATATGAATGGCAAATAATGATCTGTTTGTGGCTTGAGTTCTTTGAAAAAACAATGCTTGGATGTATGCCTCTGGGATTGGTCTCCATTTTTACAGACGCAGATATAATCTTCTGGCTGAATATATTTTATTTTTTTTTTTTTTTCTTTTGTTGTTACATGCCATCATGCTTGCATTAATTATAGATGATGAGGATCAGAGAAAATTTATGAATATTCATTACAATAATTATTAAAAGGGAACTTACCATTCTTTATCGCCCGTTCTATTCCACGCTAGTGGATCGTGATTTGCGCCCAAGTAGCTCTTCAGCGCCTCTCGGGGAACTTTCGGGTGTCTTTTCGCCGACGCAGGGCGGGCCACCTGCCCCTATTCCTCCTCGTAACCCCAGTCAGGCTCGTCGACTTGGCAGAGGCTGTCATCCGTCCTGATCCACCGCGGTACGTTGAGGAGGTTAGGTTTCCTCTCCGCGAGGTTGCGGTAGGAGGAGCCGTCCTTTCCAGCACATCCGGCTTCCCCCCGTTCTTCTCATCGCGGCCTTTATTCTGGGCGCTTCTGTCCAGATGTACCACGTAGATCCATATTGGGTCGGGAGTCTCAGTCGTCACCCCTCGGCGATCTCTTGTTGCTAATGAGGTATAATTCGGACTTCGGCTTCTTCATTGGTGTTCTCGGATTTACTCAATTTCCGGTTCCTGTCTGGATTGACCCATTTGGAGATTTTTCACAAGGTCCCACAAAGGTTTACCCAGCCGAGGGGTAATTTTGGTTACAACATTTACTCTCTCTATGCGGCCCTGCATAGTGGATTACCGGAGATGGTGGACTCCTTGGGGCTTTCGACATTTCTTCACTATCATCCCCCCGTCCGTGCCCACCTGGGGTTACATGAGAGCTTTAATCCGAGCGATGGGTTCCACCATAACGCAGTCTCTTCATCTTCTCGACTGCGAGATCGTGCTGGACTCGTCCTGGGACTGGGCGGTACATTACGAGGCATAGAGATCACCGGGGTCCCGCGTCCCCCTGGATCTTTGATATCACTCCAGTGGAGGTTCGAGCCTTGAGCTAGGGCTTCCGCTGCTGATGATCTGTGTTCTTTAAGGCCCGTATATTACGTCCGGTGCCTTGGCCGTCGATGCTGTTGGGGTTTTATCCGCACTAGCCGTATTCCAGCGGATCATGGGACTTCATGACATCATCCCTGCTACGACGGTTTGTTTCCTAGGGAACAACTCCTCTAACCATCCACTTTAGCGGGTCGTAGGGGCTGTTAAGAGACGTAGAGACCGGATCGGTAGACTACGATTGAGGGGTTCATTCACCTTTGCTTATTTCCTCCACGGTCTTGCGACTGGCCTCGGCAGAGACAGACATATGCATGGCTATCGGATTCTTACACTTTCTGCTGGTGAGCCTTTCTTTCCCTCTCTTTACTTACTAGCACTTCCCTTTTAATTTTTTACATTTTTCTTTTTCTGCATTTTGGTCGGTTATTTCATGCATTTCCACTGTTTTACCCTGTTCGCACAGTTCTGGGCGTACGAGCGCCTTCCATGTCCTGAGCCATATCACTACTCTGGTCCTGGACACTTACCCCCAGGGGGTCGGCGACGGCACCAAAACAGCACTCTGGAGGATATCCCCGTGTCGGGTCATCTTTTGCCACATTGTCGTATTCAGCTGGAGTTTGATCACGGCTTGCCGATGTCCGTCTGGGTTCCCTACCTCTCTCGAGCATTACTGACTGTGGGGATGTGTAGTGTGTTGTGTGGTGTGTGTGTGGTTTTTTTTTTTTTTTTTTTTTTTTGCTGACGGGCATCCTTCCTGGCCCGGAGTTCTAAGCTTTCCACCCGTGCCGCCTCACTTTGCCAGAGTGTTGGAGGCTGGGTGATGTATCTGGGAGAGCGCGCATTCAGGATGTGCGTCCACTGGAGAGATCCGCATTCCCGCACTTCCCTTCCTTTTCGCTAACTGTCCTCCGCTGGATTCCTCAGCCACTCAGAGATCATGACTCGCCGGGGAGGATGGTCGGATGTCTTACCACAGGCCCCAGTACGAGCGAGGCTTTCAAGACTAGGGTGGTACCTTGTAGCCACTCGATCCACCAAACCCCCAGACCCGGCCTCTAACACCTTCTATTACCTCCGGGGATAGTTGGTCCCACGAGCCTATCGGTGATGACATGACTAAACTGTGATCAAGCCCTAGACATTCCTCATCAGACAATGAATATCTCCACCCACCTACTGAGCAGAATTAGAACACTTAATTTGACCCGCCAGGTGGAGCAGTTATCGGTAATTTATTAGGTGTGGCCGGGGAGAGTATATGAGAGCGTGGGAGGGTATGAGAGAGTCGATCAGGAGAGTGTAGATATATATGTCTCAGAGTGTTGTCGCGGCTATATATGTTCGAGACTGGAGAGCAGGTAGTGATGATAGAGGCGTCTGCGACCGTGACTGGGGGGGCTGGAGTGAGTGTTGTGTGTCGATGACGATGGCTGTGGAGTTGGGGGTGTTTGGGCCTAGGGTTGCGGAGTCGGGGCGAGGTGAGATCGATTTTATATCAGCCGGGGGGGGGGTGGGGCGGCGCTGTGTGAGTGGGTGTGTCCGAGGTAGGGGAGGGGGAGGAGGTGGGCGTTACTGGATGATGGGCAGTGATGGTAGAATGTGTGGTGGGGGTGGTCTCGGGGATCTGGGTATGCTTGGGGGTATATACGGGGGGGGGGCTGGGGGGTTAGGTGTGAGTTCACTGAGGTTCGGGAGTAGATTGGGCGGGGGGGAGTAGGGTGAGTGACACGAGGGTGGGGGGGGTAGGTGTAGGGGACTGTGTATATTGTAGGGGGATGTATGGGGAGGGGGGGGGGGGGGAGGAGAGTGTGGGATAGTGTGGGGGGGGGGGGGGGGAGAGTGGTGGGTGGGAGGGTGTGTGCTGGCGTGGAGAGGGATGGGGTTTAGGGGAAGTGGGTGTTGTGATAATTGAGTAAGGCTGTAGTTACGAGGTTAGATGTGGGGGGAGGGTGGTGAAGGAGTGGGGGGGGGGGGGGGGGGGGGGGGGGGGGGGGTGGGGAGGGGGGGTAAGGTGGGGGGGGGTGTCCGATGTGATATGTATGGTGGTGTAGGGTGGGGAGGGATGGAGTGAGGACGTTGTTTGGGGTTAGTTCTTGATGGAGTGGGGGATTTTTACGAATTGGTGTTGATTATGTGGGATTGGTTTTATTGGTAGTGGGGGAGGGGTGTGGTGTGGGCATGGTTGGGGGGGGTATGGGGGGGTGTGGGAGTGATGGTGGCGGAGGGGGTGGGGGGTGTAGTGAGGTAGTGTGTGTGGAGGGGTGTGTTGAGGGTGGGTGGTTGTTGGAGTGGGGTATGGTGGTACAGTCATATGTTGGGAGGTGAAAGAGTGTTGGGGAAAGGGGGGTGTAGGGGGGGGGGGTGGAATGTGACATAAATAGTGGGGGGGGGTGGGGGGGGGGGGTGGATGGTGGGAAGAAGAGATAGGGGGGGTATAGGGGTGTGTGGTAAGTGGATGGGGGGTATTGGGGGGGTTGAGGGGGGAGGGGGGGTGGGGAGGGGGGGGGGTATATGTGTAGGTGATGGGTGGGGGTTGTAGGGGGGGGGATGGGGGGGGTTTGATGGGGGGGGTGGGGTGTGGGGGTGGTGGTGTGGTGGGTGGGGGGGTAGGTGTGTGGGGGTGTTTGGGGTTTGGGTGGGGGATTGGTGGGGGGGTGGGGGGGGTGGGGGGGTGGGGGGGTGTTTGTGTGTTGGGGGGGTTGTGGTGGGTGTTGTTTGGGTTGGGGGGGGGGGGGTTGGGGGGGGGGGTTGGGGGGGGGTGGTGGGTGGGGGTGGGGGGTTGTGGGGGGGGTTGGGGTGTTGGGGGGGGGTGGGGGGGTGGGGGTGGTGGGGGGGGTTGGGGGGTGGGGTGAGGGGGGGGGTGGTTGGGTGGTGGTGGGGTGGGGTGGGGGGTTGGGGGTGTTTGTGTGGGTGTGGGGTGGTGGGGGGGGGGTTTGGGTTGTGTTGGGGGGGTTGGGGGGGTGGGGTGGGTGGTTGTGTGGGGGGGGGGGGGTGGTTTGTTGGGTTGGTGGGGGGGTTTGTGGGGTGTGGGGGGTGAGGGGTGGGTGGAAAGGATTGGGTGTGTTATAATGAAGGAATGGGTGTGGGGAGGGTGTAGGTATTGGGGATGTCAAAGATTGTGGGGGGAATGTTGTTGTATATGTGGTTCATGAGTCATCTTAGTCCTATCGGCCACTTCCGTCGCCGAGGGTTTTGCTTTAGCCATGACATAACCATGCAGTTTTCGTTTCGTCCCGTGAGTTGTTCTGATGTGGCCTCCTGGACATCATTTTTGTCTGTCATTGAGGATCCCTTTCACCTATTGGTCCATTCGGGCTATTGCTCCTTCATGAGCTTCTTGACTCATGTGTCTAACCTGGATTTCATCCCCATCGCTGGTTTGAGGGGCATGACGACCTATCATCCCCTGGCGGTTATGGGGCAGTTTGATCAGACACAGGATTTACACCCCTTCGCGGGTGCAGCCGCATACCGATTCCTTATATCATCCTGTACAGAGAGGGATCTATTGCAGGTATACGAGCTTTGGGATTGCAGGACCCTTGCCGAATATAGTGAGAGCTGTCACATCCAGACATTTGCTTACGTGCAGTGGCTACGCGGAGATTTGGATCCGGCTGGTTTGAGTCAGTCTGGGGGCCCTGATGACTTGGGGATGATTTCTCCAAATGATACTACATACCATTCCGTCTCTGTCGACTCTGCCCCAAGTCGGGTTATTGAGGATACCCGACTCCGTCTGGCCTTGATTACTGCTGAGGCTGAGAGGGATGCTGCTTTTGTCGAGAGAGATGATGCTATTCGGGCTAGAGACGCTGCCATTGCTGATAGAGAGACCATTGTAGTCCAGACCAGGGCAGTTGTAGATGCTCATTTTGGGACTGTCAGCCGAGCCACTGCTTTACTGGATCGTATTGATATGATGGGGCAGCAGATTGCAGGAGATACTGATGCTTCAGATTTATCCGCCACCTTGACCATCCTGCTTCAGCTAGTTTCAGATTTGTAGATTATTTTATTTTCTGCATAGACTATGTTAGTTCCATCAGTTATCGAAAAGCAATCTTGTAATAAAATGACTTATATATATAGACATGCATTTAAATTTAGTCATTTTCCCTTTTGTCGTATCATTGCCTTTCATTGGATCCCCATTTTATCCAGCTGATCCTGATTTTGACATTTCGCTTTCCTTCTCTTCTCAAGTCTTGATGGAGATTTGACAGATACTGTCGCACACCTTTTGATTTCATCGGATTGAATCTCAGATTTTTGGATAACTATTTGGTTGGATCAGGGCTATGTCTTTGGGATGAAGCTGGTTGGGCAGCTGGGTTCGGGAAGGTTTTGAGGGTGTAGGAGGGTTTTATCTGGTTATCGAAAATTGGTTTTGGTTAGGGAAAGGATTATTTTTTAAGGGATCGGACCGTGCCATGATGGCTGCCTACGTACCCCCACAAGTTAGGAGATCAGGTCCTACGTAGTTCGCTCTCAAGGAAAAAGGACCTGATGATTCAAGCATAGAACCGCTTCACCGAGTCAGAATTGAGGGGTTGTGGAAATACCTCACCATCCATTTCTTGCAATATGAGGGCTCCTCCGGATAAGCACCTTCTTAATCACAAACGGCCCCTCCCAGTTTGGGGCGAATTTCCCCTTGGCTTCGTCTTGACAAGGCATGACTCTCTTCAACACCAAATCATTTTCTTTGAACTTCCGAGGTCTCATCCTTTTGTCATATGATCGAGAGATCCTTTGTTGATATAATTGACCGTGCCAAACGGCAGCCACCCTTCTTTTCATCAATTAGGGCCAATTGGTCGTATCGATTTTGCATCCAATCCTCCTCACTTATCTGAGCATCGATCATTACTCTGAGGGATGCCATCTCAACCTCAACTGGTAGGAACAGCCTCCTTTCCATACACCACAGCGTAAGGGGTTGCCCCTTTAGACGTACGCGTTGACGTCCGGTATGGCAGCAGGGTGAGGGGTAACAAATCCGGCCATCCCCGATGATTAGCAGACATTTTTGCCATGATTTTCTTGATGTTTTTTGTTTGCAGCCTCCACTGCCCCATTCATCTTAGGACGGTAAATGACGGAATTGAGGTGCTTGATCTTGAACTGGTCACACAGTCCCCTCATGAGGGCGTTGTTTAAATTCTTGGCATTGTCAGAGACCAAAACCTCAGGCTGCCCGTATCGACAAATGACATTATTCCTGATGAACCTGACGATGACCTCCTGAGTTACTTTGGGGAAAGAAGCTGCTTCTACCCATTTGGTGAAGTAATCGATCATGACGAAAATGAATCGGTGCCCGTTGCTTGCCTTGGGCTCTATTGGTCCGATTACATCCATTCCCCACATTGAAAACGGCCACGGGGATGTCATACAGTGCAGTTCATTGGGAGGCGTATGGATCACATTACCGTGTGCCTGACATTGATAACACCGTTTGACATGATCATCGCAATCGGCTTTCAGCGTTAACCAATAATGTCCTGTCCTCAAGATCTTTTTGGCCAACATCGGTCCACTCATGTGTGGCCCACACACCCCGCCATGGATTTCATTCATAATCCTTTGGGATTGCGTTTCATCTACGCATTGCAACAGTCCCAACCCGACATCCCTTTTGTAAAGTGAATCCCCACTCAGGTAAAACTTCATCGCCATCTTTTGAATTCTCATTCTCTCAGTCCGATTTGCCTGGTCGGGAATGGACCTATCTCTCAGATATTCCCTTATGTCGTGATACCAAGGCTGCCTCGTTCAACCCCACCCTCGTTTGATAACACTGCCACATGTTCCTCATATGCCGGGCATTCTGTACGGTGATCTCAATCTGTGGACTGTCCCTACTCTTGATCACGTGGATTAAGGAGGCCAGAGTCGCCAATGCATCGGCAAAGTCATTTCGTCCCCGAGGAATATGGCGGAAGGCGATATCCTCGAACTCTTGCATCAGCTGGATGACACAACGATGGTATGGAAGTAACCGAAGCTCCTTAGTGTTGTATATCCCGATTGCCTGTCTGATTACCAATTCTGAATCCCCGAACACCGCTAGTCTCTTCACTCCCATGTCACGGGCCAAGCGAAGTCCTAAGATACACCCCTCGTATTCAGCGGTGTTGTTCGAATTGCTGAAACAAAGTTTAGTGGCCACGGGGTATTGTTCTCCGGTGATAGAGACTAGGACCGCTCCGGCTCCTGCCCCCTCGGCATTCATGGCACCATCAAAATACAGCTTCCAGAACTATCCCTCATCATCACATTTTTCGTGCGATACCCAAAATATATCCTCGCCCGGAAGAGGAGTCTCTAACGGCTCCATCCCTCCTGACGGGGTTTCTGCCAACTGATCTGCAATTCCCTGCCCTTTCATGGCCTTCTGGGTCACGTACACCATGTCAAACTGTTGTAAGATTAACTGCCATCTGGACAATCGACAATTCAGCATGGGCCTTTCAAAAATATATTTCAGGGGATCCATTCTTGATATCAGGTACGTCGTATGCCCATGGAGGTAGTGCTGTAATCTCCCTGCAGCCCAGGCTAGAGCACAACAGGTCTTCTCGATGGGAGTGTAATTCTGCTCACATTGGCTAAATCTTTTGCTGAGGTAATAGATAGCCTGCTCTTTACCCGCCTCATTTTTCTGTCCCAACATACATCCCATCGCGATGGCATTTACCGATATATATATAAACAGAGGGATCCCATCCCTCGGGGGTACCAACACTGGTGCTTCAGTCAATTGCTTTTTAATGGTCTGAAAAGCCTTCTGACATTGCTCATTCCATTCTTGGGACACCCATTTTCTTAACAGTTTGAAAATGGGCTCATATGTAGTCGTCAAGTGGGATATAAAACGGCTGATAAAGTTTATCCTTCCGAGGAATCCTCTTATCTCCTTCTCTGTGTGAGGCACCGGCATATCCACAATGGCCTTAATCTTTGCTGGGTCCAACTCAATGCCCCGATCACTCACCAGGAATCCCAGGAGCTTACCCGACTGCACTCCGAACGCACACTTGGCTGGATTGAGTTTCAAATTATACTTTCTGAGCCGATAGAATAGCTTTTTGAGATGGGTTATATGATCGGATTCTACCTTCGATTTCACAATAATGTCATCCACGTAAACTTCCATCTCCTGGTGCATCATATCGTGGAACAAGGCCATCATGGCTCTTTGATAAGTGGCCCCCGCGTTTGTGAGGCCAAAAGCCAATCGCCTATAGCAGAAAGTGCCCCAAGGGGTGATGAATGCGGTTTTTTCCCGATCTTCCTCTGCCACCATTATCTGATGATATCCCGCGAAGCAATCCACAAAAGAGTACATTTCGTACTGGGCTGTGTTATCTACCAGGATGTGTATGAAGGGCACCGGGAAGTTATCCTTGAGACTGGCCTTGTTTAGATCTCTGTAGTCTACACATACCCTTACTTTTCCTCCAGGCTTAGCCACTGGGACTACATTGGACAGCCATTCCGGATAAGTAGACACCATAATGATTCCCGCCCTGAACTGCTTGATGATTTCTTCCTTTACTTTTAGGCTCCACTCCGGTTTCAACTTTCTTAATTTTTGTTTGACAGGCCGGAAACCCTCATTGATGGGTAATCGGTGTACCACAATGTCGGTGGACAATCCGATCATATCCTCATGAGACTAGGCAAAGACATCCTCATATTGTTTTAGCAACTCAGTCACTTCGGCTTTTTGGCTAGGGGTAAGGTCTGTCCCTATCTTGAGTTCTTTTGGCTTGTCAGGGGTTCCAATATCAATGGTGACGGTTTGGTCCAAGTTGGGTTTGGGTTTGTCCTCGACCCATCCTTTGATCTCGTCAGGCGCATCGTCGTAATCTGTCTCGTCTTGTTCAATGCCCATTAAATCGAAATCCAGCTCAATGTCAAAATCATAATCATCATTCAAATTTGAGAGACCATTTGTTAGGCAAGGATTACTCAAATTGGTACACCTGACATGAAACAAAATACTTGTCATATATAAATCATTTTTCACGACGATCGCATTTTCAAAATAACACGAAGAAACGACATAATTATGCAGAAATAAAACAACAACAAAAATAAAACTTCTTCATTCCCCCATCCTCTGGGGTCCACCACCCTGACGTCGGGTTTTACCCTTTTTTGGATATTACTGGTTTCATGGTCCAGTTGTCGACAGTCAGGTCAGATGAAATGCGCTGGATGAAAGGGGGTTTTACATCGGACACTTCCCCGATAATTACGGCTACGTCGCCTGAGTCCTCCCTCCTATTCTCCTCAGGAATGATCAGCCTTGCCCAATCGATGACAGGCACAACTTGTTGGGCTTCGGGTGGTGTGATAATATTCGTCCCCTCCCCACTGTTTGTTGATTGTTCGGGGATGTAGCATTTGGTTTCAAACTCCTTTGTGACCTCCTGCAGGAAACTTTCCTTCCGGGCCGACTCATTACGTGCGGGGGTTAACTCTTCATTCCCTGCCCCAATCACAGGCTCGCTGATCCCCTGCTCATTGTCGACTTTGGTCACTGGACTGCCAGCTAGTCGAATCGGAGCCGCACCCCGACGGTGTCTCCGTGCTGCGTCCTCATGGTATCCCAGCCCTGCTTTGCCTATCTGCTGTGGTAGGTGAATGGGCTTGGTGATTCCCTGACTGCTCCTTCCTAACCCCTGCCCAGGCTGGAAGTTCATTTTTATCATTTCCTTTGCCACAAAGGTAAGTTCGGGAGAGACCCTAGGTTTCACAGTTGGAGCTCCCAGGCATTTATAGTGGGGAGTGCTAATCTCCAGTGCTTGAAAGCTGGCAGGTGCTGCCAACTCATCCACATTGATCACTGGCAGGTCACTCCTAGGAGGAGAAGGGTCATCACATTCGGCCGAGATTGTTACCAGATTCCCATCGATGATTAGCTTGATTTGTCGGTGGAGCGTGGAGGGAACTGCCCCGGCCATGTCTATCCATGGCCTCCCTAACAGCAGGTTGTAGCTGGCCGCGATGTCAAGAACTTGGAAAGAGATGTCAAAAATACAGGGCCCTATCTCCACCGACAACTCTATTTCTCCAAGGGTATCCCTCCGGGATCCGTCAAAAGCTCGGACCACCACATGACTGGCCCGTAGGCGTTTGGAACTGATGTTCATTTTCTTTAGCGTACTGAGAGGACATATATTCAATGCCGATCCCCCATCGATCAGCACCCCATTCATGACATATCCTGAGGAGATTACCGCAATGTGTAGCGGTTTTCGGTGCCCCCTTCCCTCCTTGGGAATGTCCTCATCCGTAAAGGATATTGCATTGCTTTCCAATAGGTGGCCCACCAGCTGGCCGAAACCCTCCTCACTAATTTCTTTGGGCACGTATGCCTCCTCCAGAACCTTCGTCAGGGTTTTGCAATGCTCACTGGATGACAACACCAAGTCCATGACTGATGTTAGGGTTGACTCCTCATTTAAAATCTGGATCCCTCTTGTTTCTGGGTGATCCATCCTTTTCAAAAATTCTATGGCCCTTTCCTCGGAAACCTCTTCATTTTTTCTCTTTTGGCTCTCAAGGACTCGCCCGGGAAGATATAAGGGGTTCCCCTTTGTTGTCACGGAAGCACAACTGACCGCTTCCTCTGGTATTCCCCCATAATTCCAGGGTACAGTCTTTAGACTACTGATAGGGAGTTGCGGCCTTACCGCAAGGATGATGGGCCTCGGAGCCGTCAACTTGACCGGTCCCTCCGTGCTATTCGTACTTACCCCTATCAACCTGATGGGCGTTCCCCATGCACTCCCATGATCATGTATCACGTTGATCATTTCCTTAATTTTCTGCACATAGTTCAACCTTGGCGGCCCCCCAGCTTCACTTGCCTCCGTCGCATTGACTCCCCCTCCATCATGTCTTGGCAGGGGATTTGCCTTAACATTCGGGGAGTCTGGTTGTTCCACCACAATTTCCCCATTGTCGATCATGTTCTGAATTATATGTTTCAATGTCCAACAATCTTGTGTATCATGACCCGGGGAACCCGAGTGGTAGGCGCACCGTTTGCTTGGGTCAAATCTCCTTCCCTTCGGGTCACTTGGGGGAGCCAAATTGATTATCTTCTTTTGGGCCATCAATACCGCCAAAATCCGCTCGAGAGGCTCCCCGAGTGGGGTGAATACTCGATTTTGCGAGGCCTCATATCTTCTTCGCCCCTCTGCCCTCTGATCTGCGAAGTTTGGCTGTCGGGATGGCCCTACCCTTTGCACCTGTACCGGGAGATGGCCTTCTGTTTTTCTGGATGACCCCTGTAGGATGAGGGATACATCCTCCTCCTTTTTCTTTTGCCCCCTTCGGGAAGTGCTGCCATAGTTTCCATTCTGTATTTGCTCGGCGGCAGTTTCCAAGGCCGTAAAATCCCGGATTTTGCCAGATTTCAGACCCATATCTACCATCTCCCCATGTTTAATCATTTCAGCAAAGGGTCTTCCAATCCCCGAGATGACTCGTTCGTAATACGGTGCCTCTTGAATGTCTACAAAAGTCATCACCATCTCTGATTCGCTCATCGGGGGGGTCACCTGTGCGGCCATGCCCCTCCATCGTTGCGCATATTCCCTGAAGGATTCCCTAGGTTGCTTCTTAACCTTTATCATTTGGTACCTGTCAGGGGCCATCTGGGCCTGAAAGCTGTATTGGGTTAAGAAGGTATGGGCCAATTCCTCCCAGTTGTGGATTCGGGCGTTGTCAAGGCGGGCATACCAAATTCTTGCCTCCCCCGTTAAGCTTTTCTGGAACAGTTGCATTCTCAACCCTTCGTCCTCGGCATAAGACCCGAGTTCTCCAATGTATATTTTCAAGTGGGTGTAGGGATCCCCCTTCCCGTTGTATTTTTCAAACTCAGGGATTTTAAATTTCTCCGGGTATCTGGCTCCGGGGAAAACACATAAATCTGAATAGTTAACCCTGCCGAGGGACCCTATGCCCTTCATAGATTGGATGGTTTCTTCCATTTGTCTCATTTTCTTCCGCAAGTCATCTGTATCTCCCTCTTCCGGGATAGTAATCACTGTTTTGTTTGGTACGGGAATGGCCTTTGGGACGACTGGCTCGCCCTTAGGTGGATCATCCTTAGGTAGTTCCTGCCTGGGTATCAACTTCTCTCTTAGCATTATGGCCATTTCTAACATCTGCTTCTTAAAGTCATCAAATTCCTCCCTAGATATGGCACCGGAATTGGTAGATGGAATATCAGCCATTTCAGATATGGAGTTTTGGGCCCTTTTAGACTGCGAACGGGTTTGAGGAGCAATCCTACAGAAACCAAGTTTCGAAGTTTAGTTGTGGGGAATAAAAATGCGGATGCATGCGAAAGCTATAATTTTTGTGTTTTTGGGGTTTTTTAATCTTTCCCTGCAAAACAGAAAGTTAGTAGTCCTCTAATGCAATGACAAATGCTAAACATTGCTTTATTATGCTCCCTAGCTGTTCCCTGCAAAACATAGAGGTTAGTAATTTCTCTCGGCAAAAAGGAAGGCGAGTATGAATAATATCATGACATTTATGCGTGAAATGTAAAAAGGCATGAAGAGACTTTTCCTGCGTAGGGTTAATCTGAGGTTGACCTATCCTAGGGTTTCTCTCACGGGCTTTTCGGCATGAAGGTCCCCAAATCTTCGTAATCTACTCGTTTGAGCCCTTTCGATTGGAGCGGATTTGGGTGGTGCGTTTCTTGAGCCATCTCCGGGGAGCAGCCCCTTCGAGTCCAGTAATAAGCAACCGACGGGTTCGCCTCAGGAGGAGGTACTCTCTCAGCATACATTCACATTCATCGTCCTCACCGCATGCAAATGATTACTTGAAAGTAAAGCAATTTCATTCAACCATTCATTTATTGGACAGAACACACATTCACACAACAAAACGTTCAAAAGATCACAATATCGCACACACACACATATTCATGAATTTTAAAGGATAAGAAAGCATCAAAATTTGAAAGCGGCTTAAGCCCTCTAAATGTTCCCCAGCAGAGTCGCCAGCTGTCGACGCCGGTTTTTTCCCTTCGCGGGTCCTTTTAGTCTTTTCCAATTTTATCCTTCTTGATTAAATGATTTTTGGAAAAGGTCGGCATTAATGTCGACGGGGTTTTGAAAGATCGCTTTTTATGATGAGCCAATTAATCAGAGTCGCCAGCTGGTATATTTGAAATAGATGTACCAACTCATCCGAGTTTTCGTTTTTTTATAAATCGTTGGCTCATATGTGACTCCGAATTAATTGGTCGTAGATCAATCCGCGGCTGGCTGGCTTAACTTTCTCAATTTTCATGCTACGCCTCGATTTTCGTGCCGTGACGCTATTTTTCGCTGACAGGTTCGTATTTTACAGTCCGGGAATCATTGGGAGGCGTGCCACACCTTCCGGGAATGCCAAATTCGGATGGCCTTGCTGTCACGTCGATTTCGGTTGCACATTGTCATGGTGGCGTCGAGCGTCTGTACCTTTTCCATCTTTCGCTCTCGCAGGTCGGTCCATTTGACGAATTTGCCCTCCTGTCAAGGTTAGTATACGAAGTGCAAAATTTGGGTGTCTACACTAGGGTTGCTCACCATCTTATTGTGGTTCGCTTGGATCTCAGCCCTTCCCAGGGTTTGTTGTTTTTTGTCTTTTTTTGTGTGGATATCAGCCCTTCCCAGGGTTGCTCGCCATCTTGTTGTGGTTCGCGTGGATCTCAGCCCTTCCCAGGGTTTGTTGTTTTTTGTCTTTTTTTGTGTGGATATCAGCCCTTCCTAGGGTTGCTCACCATCTTATTGTGGTTCGCGTGGATCTCAGCCCTTTCCAGGGTTTGTTGTTTTTTGTCTTTTTTTGTGTGGATATCAGCCCTTCCCAGGGTTGCTCACCATCTTGTCGTGGTTCACGTGGATCTCAGCCCTTCCCAGGGTTTGTTGTTTTTTATCTTTTTTTGTGTGGATATCAGCACTTCCCAAGGTTGCTCGCCATCTTGTCGTGGTTCGCTTGGATCTCAGCCCTTCCCAGGGTTTGTTGTTTTTTGTCTTTTTTTGTGTGGATATTAGCCCTTCCCAGGGTTGCTCACCATCTTGTCGTGGTTCGCTTGGATCTAAGCCCTTCCCAGGGTTTGTTGTTTTTTGTCTTTTTTTGTGTGGATATCAGCCCTTCCCAGGGTTGCTCACCATCTTGTCGTGGTTCGCGTGGATCTCAGCCCTTCCCAGGGTTTGTTGTTTTTTATCTTTTTTTGTGTGGATATCAGCCCTTCCCAGGGTTGCTCGCCATCTTGTCGTGGTTCGCTTGGATCTCAGCCCTTCCCAGGGTTTGTTGTTTTTTGTCTTTTTTTGTGTGGATATCAGCCCTTCCCAGGGTTGCTCACCATCTTGTTGTGGTTCGCTTGGATCTCAGCCCTTCCCAGGGTTTGTTGTTTTTTGTCTTTTTTTGTGTGGATATCAGTCCTTCCCAGGGTTGTTCACCATCTTGTTGTGGTTCGCGTGGATCTCAGCCCTTCCCAGGGTTTGTTGTTTTTTGTCTTTTTTTGTGTGGATATCAGCCCTTCCCAGGGTTGCTCACCATCTTGTTGTTGTTCGCTTGGATCTCAGCCCTTCCCAAGGTTTGTTGTTTTTTGTCTTTTTTTGTGTGGATATCAGCCCTTCCCAGGGTTGCTCACCATCTTGTTGTGGTTCGCGTGGATCTCAGCCCTTCCCAAGGTTTGTTGTTTTTTGTCTTTTTTTGTGTGGATATCAGCCCTTCCCAGGGTTGCTCACCATCTTGTTGTGGTTCGCGTGAATCTCAGCCCTTCCCAAGGTTTGTACTTTTTTGTCTTTTTTTGTGTGGATATCAGCCCTTCCCAAGGTTGCTCACCATCTTGTCGTGGTTCGCGTGGATCTCAGCCCTTCCTAGGGTTTGTTGTTTTTTGTCTTTTTTTGTGTGGATATCAGCCCTTCCTAGGGTTACTCACCATCTTGTTGTGGTTCGCGTGGATCTCAGCCCTTCCCAGGGTTTGTTGTTTTTTGTCTTTTTTTGTGTGGATATCAGCCCTTCCCAGGGTTGCTCACCATCTTGTTGTGGTTCGCTTGGATCTCAGCCCTTCCCAGGGTTTGTTGTTTTTTGTCTTTTTTTGTGTGGATATCAGCCCTTCCTAGGGTTGCTCACCATTTTGTTGTGGTTCGCGTGGATCTCAGCCCTTCCCAGGGTTTATTGTTTTTTGTCTTTTTTTGTGCGGATATCAGCCCTTCCCAAGGTTGCTCGCCATCTTGTCGTGGTTCGCTTGGATCTCAGCCCTTCCTAGGGTTTGTTGTTTTTTGTCTTTTTTGTGTGGATATCAGCCCTTCCCAAGGTTGCTCACCATCCTGTTGTGGTTCGCGTGGATCTCAGCCATTCCCAGGGTTTGTTATTTTTTGTCTTTTTTTGTGTGGATATCAGCCCTTCCCAGGGTTGCTCACCATCTTGTCATGGTTCGCTTGGATCTCAGCCCTTCCCAGGGTTTGTTGTTTTTTGCCTTTTTTGTGTGGATATCAGCCCTTCCTAGGGTTGCTCACCATCTTGTTGTGGTTCGCGTGGATCTCAGCCCTTCCCAGGGTTTGTTGTTTTTTGTCTTTTTTTGTGCGGATATCAGCCCTTCCCAGGGTTGCTCGCCATCTTGTCGTGGTTCGCTTGGATCTCAGCCCTTCCTAGGGTTTGTTGTTTTTTGTCTTTTTTGTGTGGATATCAGCCCTTCCCAGGGTTGCTCACCATCTTGTTGTGGTTCGCGTGGATCTCAGCCCTTCCCAGGGTTTGTTATTTTTTGTCTTTTTTTGTGTGGATATCAGCCCTTCCCAGGGTTGCTCACCATCTTGTCGTGGTTCGCTTGGATCTCAGCCCTTCCCAGGGTTTGTTGTTTTTTGTCTTTTTTTGTGTGGATATCAGCCCTTCCTAGGGTTGCTCACCATCTTGTTGTGGTTCGCGTGGATCTCAGCCCTTCCCAGGGTTTGTTGTTTTTTGTCTTTTTTTGTGCGGATATCAGCCCTTCCCAGGGTTGCTCACCATCTTGTCGTGGTTCACTTGGATCTCAGCCCTTCCCAGGGTTTGTTGTTTTTTGTCTTTTTTAGTGTGGATATCAGCCCTTCCCAGGGTTGCTCACCATCTTGTCCTGCTTCGCGTGGATCTCAGCCCTTCCCAGGGTTTATTGTTTTTTATCTTTTTTTGTGTGGATATAAGCCCTTCCTAGGGTTGCTCACCATCTTGTTGTGGTTCGCGTGGATCTCAGCCCTTCCCAGGGTTTGTTGTTTTTTGTCTTTTTTTGTGTGGATATCAGCCCTTCCCAGGGTTGCTCACCATCTTGTTGTGGTTCGCTTGGATCTCAGCCCTTCCTAGGGTTTGTTGTTTTTTGTCTTTTTTGTGTGGATATCAGCCCTTCCCAGGGTTGCTCACCATCTTGTTGTGGTTCGCGTGGATCTCAGTCCTTCCCAGGGTTTGTTGTTTTTTATCTTTTTTGTGTGGATATCAGCCCTTCCCAAGGTTGCTCACCATCTTGTTATGGTTCGCGTGGATCTCAGCCCTTCCCAGGGTTTGTTGTTTTTCGTCTTTTTTTGTGTGGATATCAGCCCTTCCCAGGGTTGCTCACCATCTTGTTGTGGTTCGCGTGGATCTCAGCCCTTCCCAGGGTTTGTTATTTTTTGTCTTTTTTTGTGTGGACATCAGCACTTCCCAAGGTTGCTCACCATTTTGTTGTGGTTCGCATGGATCTCAGCCCTTCCCAGGGTTTGTTGTTTTTTGTCTTTTTTGTGTGGATATCAGCCCTTCCCAGGGTTGCTCACCATCTTGTTGTGGTTCGCTTTGATCTCAGCCCTTCCCAGGGTTTGTTGTTTTTTGTCTTTTTTTGTAAGGATATCAGCCCTTCCCAGGGTTGCTCACCATCTTGTTGTGGTTCGTGTGGATCTCAGCCCTTCCCAGGGTTTGTTGTTTTTTGTCTTTTTTTGTGTGGATATCAGCCCTTCCCAGAGTTGCTCATCATCTTGTTGTGGTTCGCGTGGATCTCAGCCCTTCCTAGGGTTTGTTGTTTTTTGTCTTTTTTTGTGTGGATATCAGCCCTTCCTAGGGTTGCTCACCATCTTGTTGTGGTTCGCGTGGATCTCAGCCCTTCCCAGGGTTTGTTGTTTTTTGTCTTTTTTTGTGTGGATATCAGCCCTTCCCAGGGTTGCTCACCATCTTGTTGTGGTTCGCTTGGATCTCAGCCCTTCCAAGGGTTTGTTGTTTTTTGTCTTTTTTTGTGTGGATATCAGCCCTTCCTAGGGTTGCTCACCATCTTGTTGTGGTTCGCGTGGATCTCAGCCCTTCGCAGGGTTTGTTGTTTTTTATCTTTTTTTGTGCGGATATCAGCCCTTCCCAAGGTTGCTCGCCATCTTGTCGTGGTTCGCTTGGATCTCAGCCCTTCCTAGGGTTTGTTGTTTTTTGTCTTTTTTGTGTGGATATCAGCCCTTCCCAAGGTTGCTCACCATCCTGTTGTGGTTCGCGTGGATCTCAGCCATTCCCAGGGTTTGTTATTTTTTGTCTTTTTTTGTGTGGATATCAGCCCTTCCCAGGGTTGCTCACCATCTTGTCATGGTTCGCTTGGATCTCAGCCCTTCCCAGGGTTTGTTGTTTTTTGCCTTTTTTGTGTGGATATCAGCCCTTCCTAGGGTTGCTCACCATCTTGTTGTGGTTCGCGTGGATCTCAGCCCTTCCCAGGGTTTGTTGTTTTTTGTCTTTTTTTGTGCGGATGCCCTTCCCAGGGTTGCTCGCCATCTTGTCGTGGTTCGCTTGGATCTCAGCCCTTCCTAGGGTTTGTTGTTTTTTGTCTTTTTTGTGTGGATATCAGCCCTTCCCAGGGTTGCTCACCATCTTGTTGTGATTCGCGTGGATCTCAGCCCTTCCCAGGGTTTGTTATTTTTTGTCTTTTTTTGTGTGGATATCAGCCCTTCCCAGGGTTGCTCACCATCTTGTCGTGGTTCGCTTGGATCTCAGTCCTTCCCAGGGTTTGTTGTTTTTTGTCTTTTTTTGTGTGGATATCAGCCCTTCCTAGGGTTGCTCACCATCTTGTTGTGGTTCGCGTGGATCTCAGCCCTTCCCAGGGTTTGTTGTTTTTCGTCTTTTTTTGTGCGGATATCAGCCCTTCCCAAGGTTGCTCACCATCTTGTCGTGGTTCACTTGGATCTCAGCCCTTCCCAGGGTTTGTTGTTTTTTGTCTTTTTTAGTGTGGATATCAGCCCTTCCCAGGGTTGCTCACCATCTTGTCCTGGTTCGCGTGGATCTCAGCCCTTCCCAGGGTTTATTGTTTTTTATCTTTTTTTGTGTGGATATCAGCCCTTCCTAGGGTTGCTCACCATCTTGTTGTGGTTCGCGTGGATCTCAGCCCTTCCCAGGGTTTGTTGTTTTTTGTCTTTTTTTGTGTGGATATCAGCCCTTCCCAGGGTTGCTCACCATCTTGTTGTGGTTCGCTTGGATCTCAGCCCTTTCTAGGGTTTGTTGTTTTTTGTCTTTTTTGTGTGGATATCAGCCCTTCCCAGGGTTGCTCACCATCTTGTTGTGGTTCGCGTGGATCTCAGTCCTTCCCAGGGTTTGTTGTTTTTTATCTTTTTTTGTGTGGATATCAGCCCTTCCCAAGGTTGCTCACCATCTTGTTGTGGTTCGCGTGGATCTCAGCCCTTCCCAGGGTTTGTTGTTTTTCGTCTTTTTTTGTGTGGATATCAGCCCTTCCCAGGGTTGCTCACCATCTTGTTGTGGTTCGCGTGGATCTCAGCCCTTCCCAGGGTTTGTTATTTTTTGTCTTTTTTTGTGTGGATATCAGCACTTCCAAAGGTTGCTCACCATTTTGTTGTGGTTCGCATGGATCTCAGCCCTTCCTAGGGTTTGTTGTTTTTTGTCTTTTTTGTGTGGATATCAGCCCTTCCCAGGGTTGCTCACCATCTTGTTGTGGTTCGCTTTGATCTCAGCCCTTCCCAGGGTTTGTTGTTTTTTGTCTTTTTTTGTAAGGATATCAGCCCTTCCCAGGATTGCTCACCATCTTGTTGTGGTTCGTGTGGATCTCAGCCCTTCCCAGGGTTTGTTGTTTTTTGTCTTTTTTTGTGTGGATATCAGCCCTTCCCAGAGTTGCTCATCATCTTGTTGTGGTTTGCGTGGATCTCAGCCCTTCCTAGGGTTTGTTGTTTTTTGTCTTTTTTTGTGTGGATATCAGCCCTTCCTAGGGTTGCTCACCATCTTGTTGTGGTTCGCGTGGATCTCAGCCCTTCCCAGGGTTTGTTGTTTTTTGTCTTTTTTTGTGTGGATATCAGCCCTTCCCAGGGTTGCTCACCATCTTGTTGTGGTTCGCTTGGATCTCAGCCCTTCCAAGGGTTTGTTGTTTTTTGTCTTTTTTTGTGTGGATATCAGCCCTTCCCAGGGTTGCTCACCATCTTGTTGTGGTTCGCGTAGATCTCAGCCCTTCCCAGGGTTTGTTGTTTTTTGTCTTTTTTAGTGTGGATATCAGCCCTTCCCAGGGTTGCTCACCATCTTGTTGTGGTTCGCTTGGATCTCAGCCCTTCCCAGGGTTTATTGTTTTTTGTCTTTTTGTGTGGATATCAGTCCTTCCCAGGGTTGCTCACCATCTTGTTGTGGTTCGCGTGGATCTCAGCCCTTCCCAGGGTTTGTTATTTTTTGTCTTTTTTTGTGTGGATATCAGCCCTTCCCAGGGTTGCTCACCATCTTTTTGTGGTTTGCGTGGATCTCAGCCCTTCCCAGGGTTTGTTGTTTTTTGTCTTTTTTTGTGTGGATATCAGCCCTTCCCAGGGTTGCTCACCATCTTGTTGTGGTTCGCGTGGATCTCAGCCCTTCCCAGGGTTTGTTATTTTTTTGTCTTTTTTTATGTGGATATCAGCCCTTCCCAGGGTTGCTCACCATCTTGTTGTGGTTCGCGTGGATCTCAGCCCTTCCCAGGGTTTGTTGTTTTTTGTCTTTTTTTGTGTGGATATCAGCCCTTCCCAGGGTTGCTCACCATCTTGTTATGGTTCGCTTGGATCTCAGCCCTTCCCAGGGTTTGTTGTTTTTTGTCTTTTTTTGTGTGGATATAAGCCCTTCCTAGGGTTGCTCACCATCTTGTTGTGGTTCGCGTGGATCTCAGCCCTTCCCAGGGTTTGTTGTTTTTTGTCTTTTTTTGTGTGGATATCATCCCTTCCCAGGGTTGCTCACCATCTTGTTGTGGTTCGCGTGGATCTCAGCCCTTCCCAGGGTTTGTTGTTTTTTGTCTTTTTTTGTGTGGATATCAGCCCTTCCCAGGGTTGCTCACCATCTTGTTGTGGTTCGCTTGGATCTCAGCCCTTCCCAGGGTTTGTTGTTTTTTGTCTTTTTTTGTGTGGATATCCGCTCTTCCCAGGGTTGCTCACCATCTTGTTGTGGTTCACGTGGATCTCAGCCCTTCCCAGGGTTTGTTGTTTTTTGTCTTTTTGTGTGGATATCAGCCCTTCCCAGGGTTGCTCACCATCTAGTTGTGGTTCGCGTGGATCTCAGCCCTTCCCAGGGTTTGTTGTTTTTTGTCTTTTTTGTGTGGATATCAGCCCTTCCCAGGGTTGCTCACCATCTTGTTGTGGTTCGCTTGGATCTCAGCCCTTCCCAGGGTTTGTTGTTTTTTGTCTTTTTTTGTGTGGATATCAGCCCTTCCCAGGGTTGCTCACCATCTTGTTGTGGTTCGCGTGGATCTCAGCCCTTCCCAAGGGTTTGTTGTTTTTTGTCTTTTTTTGTGTGGATATCAGCCCTTCCCAGGGTTGCTCACCATCTTGTTGTGGTTCGCTTGGATCTCAGCCCTTCCCAGGGTTTGTTGTTTTTTGTCTTTTTTTGTGTGGATATCAGCCCTTCCCAGGGTTTGTTGTTTTTTGTCTTTTTTTGTGTGGATATCAGCCCTTCCCAGGGTTGCTCACCATCTTGTTGTGGTTCGCTTGGATCTCAGCCCTTCCCAGGGTTTGTTGTTTTTTGTCTTTTTTTGTGTGGATATCAGCCCTTCCCAAGGTTGCTCACCATCTTGTTGTGGTTCGCTTGGATCTCAGCCCTTCCAAGGGTTTGTTGTTTTTTGTCTTTTTTTGTGTGGATATCAGCCCTTCCCAGGGTTGCTCACCATCTTGTTGTGGTTCGCGTGTATCTCAGCCCTTCCCAGGGTTTGTTGTTTGGATTTGAGTGATTTTTTTTTTTTTTTGTTTTTGAAATGGGATGTGTGATCGACTTCATGTCCTGGTTCTCCCACCAACATCGTCCACGTACCATGCCGCAAAAGCCATCACTCTGATCATTTGTGAGGTTGAAAGTGACGTGCTTGTACTTTCCTGAGGATTTTATTTTGATCATACCTGCATGCATGAAAAAGATGTTATGCATGATCTGGCAGATATGTTATGGACAGATACATGTGCACAACATATGTTTAGATAGAAATGACCCCTGTTCAGTCAAATGATACGATTCGACAATCGTCGTTGTTTGCCAACATTTGATTGGATCACGCCTCGTCGTGAAGTGTGGTTTCTAGACTTCAAAATTGGTTTGGTAATCTGCCTGTTCTTGGTCGTCTTCATTTCATCGAGTTGAGGCAGTCTGTTTCGCTCTCTGTGATGACCGAAAGCTATGTTGGGCTCTTTGGCCTTTTGATCATTTCTGACGGTCGTTATGTTATTGTCCCGCATTATATCATCCTTGTATATGCTCATGCACGTGGATCATTTGGATGTCGAGGTAGTGATAGTCAGGATTGGGGAGAGGCTCAATGATGAGAAGTTTTGTGCAACCTCAGCTTCCTTTCAGTTCACGATTCTTAACTGCCCCTGCCTTGGTGCATGTCGCTACCAAGAATTTCTATCGAAAACTCGCGATGTTGACCGTGCTGAATTATCCACAGCTCTGCAAGATCCTGCATATCAGATGACTAACAAATGCCAAAACTTGAAGGCTCGGGTCGTTAGTGTTAGTTCAACACAAAGATATTATAATCTCGACAAAAGAGTAAATGCAGTTAAAGCACATGAAATTGAATATCTGTTGATCGCACAATCTAGCAAGTTGTGAACCGTGCATGTACTAGATTGGAAGTTATTTTTGATCCTTCGTGATTGATGATTTTCTATTTAACGAGTTATGAAATCGCAAGAAAACCTTCAAGCATTCATGGTCATTGTACGTGAGTAAGATCGAATTCAAAAGAACTACCTTCCCTCGTCAAAGGTACTCTGTCTCCATTCTCGACAACGTCCTTAGCAGGATTGACGTCATATAACAAATGCACTGTGCGATGCAGCATTCAGTAGGGGTTTTTCTTTCATGACTTGTCGTTTTAAGGCCGAGAGTTTTTTTTTCATATTATCTTTTCTCTTTATTAGCCCACGTCACTTGTCTCGTTTTCTTAGGCTATTCAAAGTTACCCATTTAACGAGTTTTGGACCAATGGCTCCCAAACCAGACGGTTTTGGGGCATTAGGTGTATAGACACCCCTTCGGATTTACTTACTCGAGTAACAAAGGCCACGGTTCGAGACAAGCTTGTGGACTGCACCATTCATTCTTTGCTTGACCTTGCGCAAGATTCGTTTTCTTAGGCTTGAGTTACCCATGTAGCGAGTGTTAGGCCGGTGACTCCCAAACCCGACGGCTTTAGGGCACCAGATGCAGAGACACCCCTTAGGCTTAATTACTCGAGTAGCCCATGCCACGATTCGAATCTGCTCGGGCCTCCTCTACTGTAATGCTCGTTTTCTTAGGCTCTGAGTTACCCATGTAACGAGTGTTGGGCCAGCGACTCCCAAACCAGATGGCTTTAGGGCACCAGGTGTAGAGACACCCCTCGGGCTTAATTACTCAAATAACCCAGGCCATGATTCGAGACATTAGCTTGATGATCATTTATCGTCTGACTACGTGTTAATCGCCATCAACGTCGTCATAGTTTTATACCCCACAACTGAAAGTGTGTGCAAGTGCAAAGTGAAGGCTGTCACATGAGGTCGATTCTGTCGCAAACGTTGCTTTGAATTAAGGCTCTGTACCTGATCAAAAGGTTGAATAGCCTTCTTCGTCTAATCATACTCACGATCGTGCTCCACGGCTGCTTGTCAGAATTAATCCGACTCCTATCAAGTCAAATAAAATCCCCTTTCACGCGGGTCATCGTATCCCGGGAAAACTATGCTTGACAAATGCCAGATGATCGTACCGTTGGAGATTGAATTGACATGAGGTAGCATTTGATGATGGTGCATGTTGATGGAATTGTTGCATGGGTGCCAATTTGCACGTCATCATTTCCTGGGTAGTTGACAAATGCCCCAGAGTTAAGTTGCCTTTCTTGTGATCTCCCTCGTACTGGTTGCATCGTTATCCTCTTTCAAATTTTGGCCTATTGCTTGTCAGGCTAGGATGCTTCAAATCGGGGTACCTGACATAAAACAAATATGCTTGTCATATATATAAAACATTTCAGCACATGATCTTCTTTTGGATGACATGACAAAATGACATGAGCGTGCAAGGATTTGAAATAAAACTCAGAATTTTAAAACCCATTGATTTTCTACTGGCCGGGATTCATTGCCATACTCCGGGATTTACCCCTTCCTGGATATCACCTGCTGCTCGGTCCAACTGGCCACAGTGAGGTCAACCAATGGATCTCATTAGGAGGTGCATGGATCGCATTTGGCATGAATCTGGCATTGATGGCATTTCCTGACATAAGTATCGCAGTCAGTTTTTTATGGTTAGCCAGTAGTGACCCGTTCACATGATTTTCTTTGCCAAAATGTTCTGCTCATATGGGCTCCGCACACATTGCCATGTACTTCGTTCATTAATCTGTGGGCTTCTTCGGCTTCCAGATATCTCAACAGTCCCGTAGCTAGGTCCCAATTATGCAAATCGTCTCCGCTTAGGAAGAATTTCACTGCCCATCTTTGGATTCTCTTTCCTTGGTCAGATCTACATTTTCGGGAGGGGAGTTGTCTCGAAGGAACTCCTTAATGTTTTGATACCAAGCCCATTTAGGAGGGGCGTCACTATGGGAGATCCCTCCGATCTGATCCTCATAGGCCGGACAAGTCTGTACTGCAATTTCCCCCTTAAAGCTCATCTCGTATCGTGATGTGTGAATCAGGGAAGCCAGTGTATTTCATGGCTACCGGCCCCTACCATTTGGATGGATGGAGTATGGACTTTACGGCCTCTTAGTTGGGTCTTAGGGGCAATCTCGCAAAACAAACGAAGGCCGTAGTTTAGTACTGTGCCCGTTACAAGTTGGCAGATGCATGTCAACACTGATACATGATTATCATTTTTATTTTTCTTTTTTTTTTGTGGTCGAATATGCCCCCACTCCGGGTTCTTTGTGATCGTTAGGCCACGCTTTCACGGTTCTCTAATCTTATCCTGCAAAACAAGGTCAGTGTTTGATGACAGGATAGTTTTTAGAAGTTTTAGAAAACCTTGGTACGTGGTATGGATGGCCTTCCTGCAAAACCATGTCAGTATTCTCTTTATATGTGCAGGTGATGTAATCACATGATATAGGACATATTTATTACGATGATGATGGTATGACAGTTGTATGCCATTTGCATGACATTTATTTGTTTGACTGAACGATAAAAGGGCATGAAGAAGCTTCCCTTTCTTTAGGTTTATCAGAGGCTGACCTACCCTAGGGTTACTCTCGCGGGCTTTTTGGCATTAAGGTCCCCAAATCTTCGCAATCTACTCGTCTGAATCCTTTCGATTGGAGCGGATTTGGGTGGTGCGTTTCCTGAGCCATCTCCGGGGAGCAGCCCCTTCGAGTCCAGTAATAAGCAACCGACAGGTTCGCCTCAGGAGGAGGTACTCTCTCAACATACATTCACATTCATCGTCCTCACCGTATGCATATGATTACTTTGAAGTAAAGCAATTCCATTCAACCATTCATTCATTGGTAAAACACATTCACACAACAACAGGTCAAAATATCGCACGCACACACATTCATCATGATTTTTGAAGGATAGGATAGCATCAAGACTTGAACGCGGCTTAAGCCCTCTAATATCCCCAGCGGAGTCGCCAGCTGTCGACGCCGGTTTTTTCGTCAAATGCGGTGATTATCACCCTTTCCGATTTTAGCCTTTTCATTAGATGATTTTTTTTGGAAAAGGTCGGCTTGAGTGTCGACGGGTTTTGAAAGATCGTTTTTTATGATGAGCCAATTAACCAGAGTCGCCAGTTGGTATATTTAAAATGGATGTACCAACTCATCCGAGTTTCGTTTTCGTAATCGCTGGCTCATATGTGACTCCGAATTAATTGGTCTGCAAACTGAGATTCATAGAGTTCGGGGGCTTGCTTAAGCGAGGGGAAGGTGTTAGGCACCCCCCGACTTCCGTGAAACACGGTTACCGCAATCTTGATTCTTTTCCTATCCTTTTAATTCTTGAATGTGTGTGTGTGTGTGTGACTATATGAACGTGGTGGTGAGTTTGCATGAAAAAGACCATTTGGAGGTTTTGTATGAAAAAGTCGTGCTTTATTTTGAGAATGCCTTAGAATGTCCTTCGGCTTATACGAGAAAGCTTCATGAGAAAGGTTTGATTTTAATTTATCAAAACTATGAGATTTTCATTAGGTGCCGTTTTGGCAAAAACAAGAGTTTTCTAAACCTTCATCAAAATAGGAATCGAGATCTATACGGTGCTTTTGTAACTCAAATGATGGGCAACTTCTAGAATCTCTTTAACCCTATGCACAACGGTTTAATAAAACAACCATTTATTTTCATCAAACCATTTTCTTGTGACGTTTGAACACAATCCTTCTTTTGCCTTCTCGTGAAATAGAAATCGACATTCATTAGCACTCCCAAATTTTAGCCTCGTGATGCTAATAACCTAGTTTGATTGATTTTATGAAAATCTTATCGTTTAGCTTTGAAATCAATTTCATGTCATAAATTAAATTAATCATTAAAATGCATTGGGGCTATTCATGGGCATGTAAGCCATCAAAATAACCCCAAACACCTACGATCACAAGTTTCACTATTTCGGGGCCTTAAACACGATTCTCGCCTTGGCGTCGTTTTAAGGCCCGACGATTACATATTACAATGAAAGGTACATCGAATTTATTACATATATCAAAAGATGTCCATCATCGGATTTGGACCACGGGGTCGCGCTCCTAGGCTCACATTCAAAATCGCTACACACCCACAAGATCCTAAAAATAGCAATCTAAACAATCTATGCACAATACATCATTACAACGAGCTAAAAAATCATCAAATGGATATCATCGGGCCATTAGGAGGAATTTCGTTCCATTTGGAACCCTCACTAACAACCCTCCATCCAAGGATTCACAACAATATCCAAGAACAACGACATTTAATATAGTTCGGATGACAAAAGCTTAACAAAAATGATAAAACAAAATGCTAAAACAAAGGATTTTTCACCTTGCAAATAATCCCCACAATATGTATGAATTTGTGTATTGAAATAGAGTAGAAAATATGAGATGTAATCTCACAAAATGGGTACAATTTCTCACTATTTCTCACTCTTTTCTCTCTTAATTTCTGCTGTTTTCTTCTTCTTTTTCGCCTTTCTTCGAGCTACTGCTGCTGCTCCCTCTCCTTCTTCTCCCAAAAACCTTCAACTCCCTGTATGCTGCACGAAACTGGGCTGAAATAGGCTGGCCAGAGCCAGCCGCATGTAATTCTGTTCGCATTGGCTAAATCTCTTGCTGAGGTAATAGATGGCCTGCTCTTTACCTGCCTCATTTTTCTGTCCCAACATACATCTCATCGCAATGGCATTGACCGATATATACATAAATAGAGGGATCCCGTCCTTCGGGGGTACCAGCACTAGTGCCTCAGTCAGTTGTTTTTTAATGGTTTGAAAAGCCTTCTGACATTGCTCATTCCATTCTTGGGAAGCACCCTTCCTTAACAGTTTGAAAATTGGCTCGCATGTAGTCGTCAAGTGGGATATAAAACGGCTGATGAAGTTTATTCTTCCGAGGAATCCTCTTATCTCCTTCTCTGTGTGAGGTGTCGGCATATCCACAATGGCCTTAATCCTTGCTGGATCCAACTCAATGCCTCGATCACTAACCAGGAATCCCAAGAGCTTACCCGACTGCACTCCGAAAGCACACTTTGCTGGATTGAGCTTCAAATTATACTTTCTGAGCCGATCGAATAGCTTTTTAAGATGGGTTATATGGTCAGATTCTACCCTCGACTTCACGATAATGTCATCCACGTAGACCTCTATCTCCTTATGCATCATATCGTGGAACAGGGCCATCATGGCTCTCTGATAAGTAGCCCCTGCGTTTGTGAGACCAAAAGCCAATCGTCTATAGCAGAAGGTGCCCCAAGGGGTGATGAACGCGGTCTTTTCCCGATCTTCCTCCGCCACCATTATCTGATGATACCTGGTAAAGCAATCCATAAAAGAATACATTTCGTACTGGGCTGTGTTATCCACCAGGATGTGTATGAAAGGCACTGGAAAATTATCCTTGAGACTGGCCTTATTTAGATCTCTGTAGTCTACACATACCCTCACCTTCCCTCCAGGCTTAGCCACTGGGACCACATTGGACAGCCATTCGGGGTAAGTGGACACCATAATGATTCCCGCCCTGAACTGCTTGATGATCTCTTCCTTCACTTTTAAGTTCCACTCCGGTTTCATCTTTCTTAATTTTTGCTTGACATGCCTGAAACCCTCCTTGATGGGCAATCGGTGTACCACAATTTCGGTGGATAATCCGATCATATCCTCATGAGACCAGGCAAAGACATCCTCATATTGGTTTAGCAATTTAGTCATTTTGGCTTTTTGGCTAGGGGTGAGGTCCGTCCCTATCTTAAGTTCTTTTGGCTTGTCAAGGGTCCCGATATCTATAGTGATGGTTTGGTCCAAGTTGGGTTTGGGTTTATCCTCGACCCATCCTTTGAACCGAAATTGGGCTGAAATGGGCGTGTAATTTTGTTCGCATTGGCTAAATCTCTTGCTGAGGTAATAGATGGCCTGCTCTTTACCTGCCTCATTTTTCTGTCCCAACATACATCCCATCGCAATGGCATTGACCGATATATACATAAATAGAGGGATCCCGTCCTTCGGGGGTACCAGCACTGGTGCCTCAGTCAGTTGTTTTTTAATGGTTTGAAAAGCCTTCTGACATTGCTCATTCCATTCTTGGGAAGCACCCTTCCTTAACAGTTTGAAAATTGGCTCGCATGTAGTCGTCAAGTGGGATATAAAACGGCTGATGAAGTTTATTCTTCCGAGGAATCCTCTTATCTCCTTCTCTGTGTGAGGTGCCGGCATATCCACAATGGCCTTAATCTTTGCTGGATCCAACTCAATGCCTCGATCACTAACCAGGAATCCCAAGAGCTTACCCGACTGCACTCCGAAAGCACACTTTGCTGGATTGAGCTTCAAATTATACTTTCTGAGCCGAAAGAATAGCTTTTTAAGATGGGTTATATGGTCAGATTCTACCCTCGACTTCACGATAATGTCATCCACGTAGACCTCTATCTCCTTATGCATCATATCGTGGAATAGGGCCATCATGGCTCTCTGATAAGTAGCCCCTGCGTTTGTGAGACCAAAAGCCAATCGTCTATAGCAGAAGGTACCCCAAGGGGTGATGAACGCGGTCTTTTCCCGATCTTCCTCCGCCACCATTATCTGATGATACCTGGTAAAGCAATCCACAAAAGAATACATTTCGTACTGGGCTGTGTTATCCACCAGGATGTGTATGAAAGGCACTGGAAAATTATCCTTGAGACTGGCCTTATTTAGATCTCTGTAGTCTACACATACCCTCACCTTCCCTCCAGGCTTAGCCACTGGGACCACATTGGACAGCCATTCGGGGTAAGTGGACACTATAATGATTCCCGCCCTGAACTGCTTGATGATCTCTTCCTTCACTTTTAAGCTCCACTCCGGTTTCATCTTTCTTAATTTTTGCTTGACATGCCTGAAACCCTCCTTGATGGGCAATCGGTGTACCACAATTTCGGTGGATAATCCGATCATATCCTCATGAGACCAGGCAAAGACATCCTCATATTGGTTTAGCAATTTAGTCATTTTGGCTTTTTGGCTAGGGGTGAGGTCCGTCCCTATCTTAAGTTCTTTTGGCTTGTCAAGGGTCCCGATATCTATAGTGATGGTTTGGTCCAAGTTGGGTTTGGGTTTATCCTCGACCCATCCTTTGAACCGAAATTGGGCTGAAATGGGCGTGTAATTTTGTTCGCATTGGCTAAATCTCTTGCTGAGGTAATAGATGGCCTGCTCTTTACCTGCCTCATTTTTCTGTCCCAACATACATTCCATCGCAATGGCATTGACCGATATATACATAAATAGAGGGATCCCGTCCTTCGGGGATACCAGCACTGGTGCCTCAGTCAGTTGTTTTTTAATGGTTTGAAAAGCCTTCTGACATTGCTCATTCCATTCTTGGGAAGCACCCTTCCTTAACAGTTTGAAAATTGGCTCGCATGTAGTCGTCAAGTGGGATATAAAACGGCTGATGAAGTTTATTCTTCCGAGGAATCCTCTTATCTCCTTCTCTGTGTGAGGTGCCGGCATATCCACAATGGCCTTAATCTTTGCTGGATCCAACTCAATGCCTCGATCACTAACCAGGAATCCCAAGAGCTTACCCGACTGCACTCCGAAAGCACACTTTGCTGGATTGAGCTTCAAATTATACTTTCTGAGCCGAAAGAATAGCTTTTTAAGATGGGTTATATGGTCAGATTCTACCCTCGACTTCACGATAATGTCATCCACGTAGACCTCTATCTCCTTATGCATCATATCGTGGAATAGGGCCATCATGGCTCTCTGATAAGTAGCCCCTGCGTTTGTGAGACCAAAAGCCAATCGTCTATAGCAGAAGGTGCCCCAAGGGGTGATGAACGCGGTCTTTTCCCGATCTTCCTCCACCACCATTATCTGATGATACCCGGTAAAGTAATCCACAAAAGAATACATTTCGTACTGGGCCGTGTTATCCACCAAGATGTGTATGAAAGGCACTGGAAAATTATCCTTAAGACTGGCCTTATTTAGATCTCTGTAGTCTACACATACCCTCACCTTCCCTCCAGGATTAGCCACTGGGACCACATTGGACAGCCACTCGGGGTAAGTAGACACCATAATGATTCCCGCCCTGAACTGCTTGATGATCTCTTCCTTCACTTTTAAGCTCCACTCCGGTTTCATCTTTCTTAATTTTTGCTTGACAGGCCTGAAACCCTCCTTGATGGGCAATCGGTGTACCACAATGTCGGTGGATAATCCGATCATATCCTCATGAGACCAGGCAAAGACATCCTCATATTGGTTTAGCAATTCAGTCATTTCGGCTTTTTGGCTAGGGGTGAGGTCCGTCCCTATCTTAAGTTCTTTTGGCTTGTCAGGGGTCCCGATATCTATAGTGATGGTTTGGTCCAAGTTGGGTTTGGGTTTATCCTCGACCCATCCTTTGATCTCGTCAGGCGCGTCGTCGTAATCTGTCTCGTCTTGCTCAATGCCCATCAAATCGAAGTCGAGCTCAATGTCAAAATCATAATCATCATTCAAATTTGAAAGACCGTTTGTTAGGCAAAGATTACTCAAATTGGTACACCTGACATGCAACAAAATACTTGTCATATATAAGTTATTTTCCACGACGATCACATTTTCAGATAACATGAAGAAACGACATAATTATGCAAAATATAAAATAACAACAAAAATAAACTTCTTCATCCTCCCATCCTCTGGGGTCTACCACCCTGATGTCGGGTTTTACCCTTGTTTGGATATCACTGGTTTCATGGTCCAGTTGTCGACGGTCAGGTCAGATGAAATGCGCTGGATGAAAGGTGGCTTCACATCGGACACTTCCCCGATGATTACGGCCACATCGCCCGAGTCCCCCTTCTTACCTTCTTCGGGAATAATTAATCCTGCCCAATCGATGACAGACACAACTTGTTGGGCTCCCAGTGACGTGACAACATCCGTCCCCTCTCTACAGTTTGTTAATAGTCCGGGGATATAGCACTTGGTTTCAAATTCTTTCGCGACCTCCTGTAGGAAACTTTCCCTCCGGGCCGACTCATCACTTGCGGGGGTTAACTCTTCATTCCCCGACCCAATCACAGGCTCGCTAGTCCTCTGTTCATTGATGACCTTGGTCACCGGACTGCCAGCTAGCCGAATCGGAGCCGCACCTTAACGGTGTCTCCGTGTTATGCCTTCACGATATCCCAACTCTACTTTACCTATCTGATGGGGTAGCTGAATGGGCTCGGTGATTCCTTGGCTACTCTTTCCTAACCCCTGTCCAGGTTGGAATTTCATTTTCATCATTTCCTTTGCAACAAAGGTAAGTTCTGGGGAGACCCTAGGTTTCATGGCTGGGGATCCCAGGCATTTGTAATGGGGAGTGCTAATTTCCAACGCCTGAAAACTGGCAGGTGCCGCCGACTCGTCCACATTAATCACTGGCATGCCACTCCTGGGAGGAGAAGGGTCATCACATTCTGCTGAGATCGTTATCAGATTCCCATCGATGATTAATTTGATTTGTTGGTATAGCGTGGAAGGGACTGCCCCGGCCATGTGTATCCACGGCCTCCCCAATAACAGGTTATAACTGGCTGCAATGTCTAGAACTTGGAAAGAGATATCAAAAGTACAGGGTCCTATTTCTCCAATTGTGTCCCTCCGGGAACTATCGAAGGCTCGCACCACTACATGACTGGCCCGTAGGCGCTTGGGATTGATGTTCATCTTCTACAATGTACTGAGGGGACAAATATTCAGTGCCGACCCTCCATCAATCAGCACCCCATTCATGATATAACCCGAGGAAATTACCGCAATATGTAGCGGTTTTCGGTGCCCCCTTCCCTCCTTAGGGATGTCCTCATCTGCAAAGGATATTACATCACTCTCCAACAGATGGCCCACCAGATGGCCGAAACCTTCCTCACTAATTTCCTTGGGTACGTATGCCTCCTCCAGGACTTTCGCCAGGGTTTTGCAGTGATCATTGGACGACAACACCAAGTCCATGACTGATGTTAGGGTTGACTCCTCATTTAAAATCTGGATCCCTCTTGTTTCCGGGTGATCCATTCTTTTCAAGAATTCTATGGCCTTTTCCTCGGAAATCTCTTCATTTTTCTTCTTTTGGCTCTCAAGGACTTTCCCGGGAAGATATAAGGGGTTCCCTTTTGTCGTCACAGAAGCACAACTGGCCGCTTCCTATGGCATCCCCCCATAATTCCAGGGTACCGTTTTTAGAATACTGATAGGGATTTGCGGCCTTGCCGCAAGGATGAGGGGCCTCGGAGCCGTCAACTTGATAGGTCCCTCCGTGATATTCGTACTTACCCCTATCAACCTGATGGGCACTCCCCGTGCACTCCCATGATCATGTATCACGTTGATCATTTCCTCAATTTTTTGCACATAGTTCAACCTTGACGGCCCCTCGGCTTCACTGGCCTCCGTCGCATTGACCCCCCCTCCATCATGCCTTGGCAGGGGATTTGCCTTAACATTCGGGGAGTCTGGCTGTTCCACCACAATTTCCCCACTATCAATCAAGTTCTGGATTCTGTGCTTCAACGTCCAACAGTCTTGCGTATCATGACCAGGGGAACTTGAATGGTATGCGCATCGCTTGCTTGGGTCAAACCTTCTTCCCTTTGGGTCACTCGGGGGTGCCAAACCAACTATCTTCTTTTGGGCCATTAATACCGCCAAAACCCATTCAAGAGTCTCCCCGAGCGGGGTGAATACTCGATTCTGCGAGGCCTCAAATCTCCTTCGCCCTTCCGCCCTCTGATCAGCAAAGTTAGGTTGTCGGGATGGCCCCACTCTCTGCACCGGTACTGGAAGATGGTTTTCTGCCTTTCTAGACGAGCCCTGAAGGATGAGGGAAACATCCTCCTCCTTTTTCTTTTGCACCCTACGAGAAGTGCTGCCATAATTTCCATTTTGTATTTGCTCTGCAGCTGTTTCCAGAGTCGTGAAATCCCGGATTTTGCCAAATTTCAACCCCATATCCACCATTTCTCCATGTTTAATCATCTCAGGAAAGGGTCTACCAATCCCTGATATGACCCGCTCATAATACGGTGCCTCTTGAATGTCTACAAAAGTCATCACCATCTTTGACTCGCTCATCGGGGGATTCACCTGTGCGGCCATACCCCTCCATCGTTGTGCATAATTCCTGAAGGATTCCCTGGGTTGCTTCTTAACTTTTGTCATTTGGTATCTATCAGGGGCCATTTGTGCCTGAAAGC
The DNA here is from genome assembly GCA_034770075.1 of Aralia elata. NCBI lineage: Eukaryota > Viridiplantae > Streptophyta > Magnoliopsida > Apiales > Araliaceae > Aralia > Aralia elata. Next base: position 50,310,706 of record CM068380.1, on the reverse strand, counting down.
TATACTGTGTTAAGAAGTTATGGGCCAACTCTTCCCAATTATGGATCCGGGCATTGTCAAGACGGGCATACCAGATTCTCGCTTCTCCCGTCAAACTTTTCTGGAAAAGTTGCATCCTTAGACCCTCATCCTCGGCGTAAGATCCAAGCTCCCCGATGTAGATTTTCAAATGTGTGTAAGGATCCCCTTTCCCATTGTATTTTTCAAATTCGGGGATTTTAAATTTCTCCGGGTATCTGGCTCCGGGGAAGACACAAAGATCCGAGTAGTTCACCCTGCCTAGGGACCCTATTCCCTTCATAGATTGGATAGTTTCCTCCATTTGTTTCATTTTCTTCCGCAGGTCATCCGTATCTCCCTCTTCCGGGATATTAATCACTGTCTTGTTAAGTACGGGAATGGCCTTTGGGACGACTGGCTCGCCCTTAGGTTGGGGTGGATCCTCTTTAGGTGGGTCCTGTCGAGGTATCAATTGTTCCCTTAGCATTATGGCCATTTCTTACATCTGCTTCTTGAAATCATCAAATTCCTCCCGAGATATGGAGCCAGGATTAGTAGGTGGGAGCTCAGCCATTTCAGATGTAGAGTTTTGGGCCCTTTTATACTGCGAACGAGTTTGAGGAGCAATCCTACAGAAACAATGGTTCAAAGTTTAGATCATGGGCAATGAAAGGATATGGATGCATGCTAAAGCGGTAACTTTTGTGTTTTGGGTTTTTTAATCTTTTTCTGCAAAACAGTATGTTAGTAGTCCCTTATTGCAATAATGATTGATAGACATGACTTATTGTGCCTTCCCAGCTATTCCCTGCAAAACATGGAGGTTAGTACTTTCTTTTGTCAGCAGGGGAGGCATATATGAATGGGATCATGACATTTTATACGCGTGAACGTAAAAGGGCATGAAGAGACTTTTCCTGCGTTGGGTTAATCTGAGGCTGACCTATCCTAGGGTATCTCTCACGGGCTTTTCGGCATGAAGGTCCCCAAATCTTCGCAATCTACTCGTCTGAGCCCTTTCGATTGGAGCGGATTTGGGTGGTGCGTTTCCTGAGCCATCTCCGGGGAGCAGCCCCTTCGAGTCCAGTAATAAGCAACCGACAGGTTCGCCTCAGGAGGAGGTACTCTCTCAACATACATTCACATTCATCGTCCTCACCGTATGCAAATGTTTATTTAAAAATAAAGCAATTCAATCATTCATTTATTGGGCAAAACACACATTCACACAACAAAAGTAAGAAATCAAAATATCGCACACACACACATTTTATGAATTTAAAAAAGATAGGATAGCATCAAGATTTGAACGCGGCTTAAGCCCTCTAATATCCCCAGCAGAGTCGCCAGCTGTCGACGCCGGTTTCACGCCTCTTCCGATTTTCTTAGCCTTTTGATTGAATGATTTTGGGGAAAAGGTCGGCATTAATGTCGACGGGGTTTTGAAAGATCATTTTTTATGATGAGCCAATTAACTAGAGTCGCCAGTTGGTATATTTGAAATGGATGTACCAACTCATCCGAATTTTCATTTTTTATAAATCGTTGGCTCGTATGTGACTCCGAATTAATTGGTCGGCGAACTTGAGATTCATAGAGTTCGGGGGCTTTCTTAAGTGAGGGGAAGGTGTTAGGCACCCCTCGACTTCCGTGAAACACGGTTACCGCAATCTTGATGCTTTCCTATCCTTTAATTCATGAAATGTGTGTGTATGCGCGCGCGTGTGTGTGTGTGCCTATGTGAGTGTTGTGGTGAGTTTGTATGAAAGAATCATTTGGATTTTTAGGGAAAGTCGTGCTTTAATTTGAGAACGCTTCGGAATGTCTTTTCGGCATACACGAGAAAGCTTTATGAAAAAGGTTTGATTTTAATTGTCAAAACTAGGAGATTTTCATTAGGTGTCGTTTTGGCAAAAATAAGAGTTTATTAAACTTTAGCCAAAATAGGAATCGAGATTTATACGTTGCTTTCAAAAATGATGAGCAATTTCTAGGATCTCTTTCGCCCTATGTATCAAGGTTTAATAAAACGTTTAGTTCTTTTTATAAAAACCATTTTTTGTGACACTTGAAAACAACTTCTCTTTAGTTTTCTCGTAAAATAGGAATCGACTTCCGTTAGCATTTCTAATTTTTAGCCTCGTGATGCTAATATCCTACTTTGATTGATTTTAGAAAAATCTTTATTGTTTTGGCCTTGAAATCTTTTGTTTGGTGTTGCAAATCAAATTAAATATCAAAACGCGTAGGGGGCTATTTACGGGCATGTAAGCCATCAAAATACCCCGAACGCCAACAATCACATATTTCACTACTACGGGGCCTTAAACACGATTCTCGCCTTGGCGTCGTTTTAAGGCCCGACGGTTACATGTTACAAAAACGAGCACCTTGAGTCTATTACATACATCAAAATGTCCATCATCGGATTTGGACCACGGGGTCGCGTTCCTAGGCTCACACCCGATATTGCTACATACCCACAAAATGAATACTACAAAACTAATCAACACGGATTTGCCTAATACACCATGATATCCGAAAATGACAATCTAAATGAATTACACCCAATAAATCATCATAACCAAGCTAGAAATTTCACTAATTGGATATCCTCGGGTTATTAGGAAGAATTTTGTTCCGATGGAACCCTCACTAATAATCCCTAATCCGTGATTGTCCAACAAGATACATGAAGATTACATTTAATTTAACCAAACAATATGATATGAATTGCTAGAACAAAGAGAATTTTTACCTTGCAAATGATCTCAAATGGATGTAAACTTGTATATTTGAAATAGGATTAGAAGGATATTTGATACAACAAAAATCAAAAGAGTATAAATCTTCTTTTTTTTCTCTTTTCTTCCTATTTTGTTGCAAAACTTAGCTATTTTCCTCTCAATTCCCGAGCTTTTCTGCTGCTGAATCCTTCTTTCTCAAAACTGCTCAACTTCTCCAACTCTTCTGTATGCTGCAACGAAAAATGAGCTGAAATATGCTGGCCAAAGCGGCTGCCGCAGATCAATCTGCGGCTGGCTGGCCGCCTGCCTTCCACTCACCTGGTTTCGAGTTCCGTGTTTTCAAAAGGCGCACTATTTGGCCGCAGATCAATCCGCGGCTGGACGATTTGACTTTCTCGATTTTTGTGCCACGCCTCAATTTTCGTGTCATAACGTCGGTTTTCGCTGACAGGCTCGTATTTTGCAGTCCGAGAATATTCGGGAGACGTGCCACCTCATTCGGGAATGCCTGTTTCGGACGACCCTATTGTCATGTCAGCTTTGGTCGTCAATCATTGCGTTGGTGTTGGACGTTCGCACTTGTGCCCATTCCTTCGCTCCCGCAAGCCGGTTCAATTGACGATTTTTCCCTCCTGTCATGGTTAGTACAGGGAACGCAAAAATTGATTGTCTACAGCTGCCCCTCTTTATCATGTTTATGCAATGTTTAAATGAAATGAACAGGATAAAGAATAGACACTCGATGCATGAATGACAGTGCACAAGGATGACAATCCATGCGTGATGCAACACATAGGACTCATGATGCAATGGATGCAAAACGTCCGTAAAAGGGTGTCAATGCGGATGATTGTCTCGTCGAGGCCAGGTTTCGTCGCCGGTCACCCATCTCGTAATCGCCGGTTATCGTCGCCGGTCGATCGTCTTGTCGGGGCCGGGTATCGTCGCCGGTCACCCATCTCGTAACCCCCGGTTATCGTCGCCGGTTGGTTATCTTGTCGGAGCCGGTTTTCGTCGCCGGACATCCATCTCGTAATCGCCGGTTATCGTCGCCGGTCGATTGTCTCGTCGGGGCCAGGTATTGTCGCCGGTCACCCATCTCGTAACCCCCGGTTATCATCGCCGGTTGGTTATGTTGTCGGAGCCGGTTTTCGTCGCCGGACATCCATCTCGTAATCGCCGGTTATCGTTGCCGGTCGATTGTCTTGTCGGGGCCGGGTATCGTCGCCAGTCACCCATCTCGTAACCCCCGGTTATCGTCGTCGGTTGGTTATCTTGTCGGAGCTGGTTTTCGTCATCGGACATCCATTTCGTAATCGCCGGTTATCATCGCCGGTCGATTGTCTCGTCGAGGCCGGGTATCGTCGTCGGTCACCCATCTCGTAACCCCCGGTTATCGTCGCCGGTTGGTTATCTTGTCGGAGCCGGTTTTCGTCGCCGGACATCTATCTCGTAATCGCCGGTTATCGTTGTCGGTCGATTGTCTTGTCGGGGCCGGGTATCGTCGCCGGTCAACCATCTCGTAACCCCCGGTTATCGTCGCCGGTTGGTTATCTTGTTGGAGCCAGTTTTCGTCGCCGGACATCCATCTCGTAATCGCCGGTTATCATCACTGGTCGATTGTCTCGTCGGGGCCGGGTATCGTCGCCGGTCACCCATCTCGTATTCGCCGATTATCGTCGCCGGTCGATTGTCTTATCGGGGCCGGGTATCGTCGCCGGTCACCCATGTCGTAACCCCCGGTTATCGTCGCCGGTTGGTTATCTTGTCGGAGCCGGTTTTCGTCGCCGGACATCCATCTCGTAATCGCCGGTTATCGTCGCCGGTCGATTGTCTCGTCGGGGCCGGGTATCGTCGCCGGTCACCCATCTCGTAATTTATTTTCACAATACACATCGAACGGCTGCAAGGGAACCAGGGGGACCCACCAGGGCCAGCCGCAGATGGATCTGCGGCCAAGATCGGGTTTCTTAAGCGGCTCGCCACTTCCAGATCTGTCACTTTCAACTTCGTACCCCACATAGATTCTTGCGATTTTGCTCGTTTGCAAGGGCCCTCTGCCGAGTTTTCCAACCTTTCTGCAAAAACTGCTCCGGTAGAATCGATCTACGCGCTACAGGTAACACTTTAACCGTTAACTTTTCAATTTCGTCAACGTTTTGCTATACATTTGGCTATTTGCATGGTTAGAGATAGAAATGTATGCTTTACAATGATATGCTATGTATTATCATATATACATGCTATGTATCAACTGTGTGAGTCCTACTTTATGCTCATGATGCGGTTCCACATATCTGTTGTTCCTTTTTTTGAAAGAAAATCATGCATTATGGTCCTTTACATGCTGTAATTACACATATGAATGCAACTTTGATCTGTTTGAGGCTTGGATTGATGGAAAACATGTTTGGCTTATGCCTGGGATGTCCATTTTACAGACGGAACTCTGCCGATTATTTTTTTTTTTACATAATAAACATGCATCATGTTGCATTAATTCTACGATAAATATTGGAATATTTGTGGCATAAATAAAAAAAGGGAACTTACCTTCCTCCTTGCCTGTTCTGTTCCAGCTATGGATCCCGACGCTCCTAGTAGCTCCTCTGCGTCTCGGACATCGGGTGTTCGCCGTCGTAGGGCTGCACCTGCCCCTGTTCTTCCTCGGACCCATCAGGCTCGCCGCTTGGCGGAGGCTGTCATCCGTCCCGATCATCCAGACGTTGAGGAGGCTGCTCCTCCGGAGGTTTTGGTAGAGGGGCCATCCTCTAGCACACCGGCTCCATCTCCTCATCACGCTCCTTCTGGCGCCCCTGTGCAGATACCCGATCTTTTGGGTCGGGATCTCAGTCGTCACCCCTCGGCCTCTCTTGTAGCTAATGAGGTATATTCAATTCTATTCTCATTTCATTTTTAATTTCTCAATTTCCGTTCTACCTGGACTGACCCATTAGTGATTGCCACAGGTGCCGGAGTTTACTCAGCCCAGGGGCAACTGGTTCAACATCTACTCCCTCTACACGGCTTTGCACAGCGACTACCGGGCGGTGGTGGATTCTTGGGGCTTCCGTCACTTTTTCACTATCATCTCCCGTCAGTGCACCTGGGGTTACATGAGGGCCTTATCCGAGCGATGGTTCCATCAGACGCAGTCCCTTCATCTTCTTGACTGCGAGGTTGTGCTGACCCCCTGGGATTGGAGGTACATCACAGGTATAGAGTTCACCGGGTCCGGTGTCCCTCTGGATCTCGACATCACTCCAGCAGAGGTTCGAGCTTTGCTGGGTTTCGCTGCCGACGACCGGGTCTTCAAGGCCCGCAGTATTCGGTCTGGCGCTTTGGCTGTTGACGCCGTCGGGGGTCTATACGCACTGCCTATTCCAGCGGATCAGGGCACTCGGGACATTCTACTACGACGCTTATTCCTGACCATTATGAGGGGTTGTTTCCTAGGGAACAACTCCTCCACCATTCATTTCTGCGTCGTAAGAGCCGTTAGAGACGTGGACCGTATCAGTGACTATGATTGGGGGCCATTCACCTTTGCTTATTTCCTCCACGGTCTGCGTCTACGTTCGGAGGGCCAGACAGATGCTTGGCTCGGATTCTATCACTTCTTGCTGGTGAGGCTTCTCCTCCTCTTTTCTTACTGGACTTTCCTTCATTTATTTCTCTTTTCTGTATTTGTCAGTTGCTCATGCTTTTCACTGTTTCTGTTCGCAGTTCTGGGCCTACGAGCGCCTCCCATGTCTGAGGCCTGTCACTACTCTTGGCCTGGACACTTATCCCCGGGGTCGGCGATGGCATCATAGAACCTTGGAGGAGGTCCCGGTATCTGGCAGCTTTGCACATTGCCGCATCCAGCTGGAGCTGATCACGGCTGCTGATGTCGTCTGGGTTCCCTACCTCTCCGAGCATCTGACTGTGGGGTTTGCTGATGGGCATCCTTCTGGCCCGGAGTTCGAGCTTTCCACTCGTCGCCTCACTTTGCAGAGTGTTGGAGGATGGGTGATGTACCTTGGGGTGCGCGCATTCAGATGCGTTACTGGAGAGATCCGCATCCCGCATTCCCTTCCTTTCACTACCTCCTGGCCGCTGGATTCTCAGCCTTCGGAGATCATGCTCGCAGGGGAGGATGGCCGGATGCTTTCGACGGGTCCCAGTACAAGTGATGCTTTCCGTACTTGGTGGGTGCCCCGCACTATCGGTCCTCAGACCCGGGCCACATTCTTTCTCGGGGATATGGTCCCTGGCTCGGTGATGATGACTGACTAGGCAGCCTGCGTTCGGAGCCCTACCCATGCTGAGCAGATCGCCACTCTGACCCGTCAGGTAGACCAGTTGTCTCTATATCTTCGAGTGTTGGGCCGGACTCCAGAGGATGCTTATGCCTACGATCCTGACGGTGCGGGTTATGATGCGGGCCCGAGCTCATCTGATGCCACAGCGCAGCCATACATCCCCGACATGAACTTTGGGCCTTCGACTTCGGCGACTCCGGGGGATCAGTTTGAGGATCCCGCTTTCATAGATGAGATTGATTTTATTTAGATCAGGATAGGATATGGCTTTTGTACCTGCACCTGTTTAGATTTATTATTTTTTTATTTTATGCACTATGTACTGAACTCATTTATGCACAGTTTTTTATCTTTTATATCTATGAAATTTATTTGCTCTATTATCAAATGCATGATGCATGCTTTTTATTTATGGATAGAGAATGACCCTGTACAGTCTTTTTGATACTATTTTTTCACAGATGTCGTCCTCAGATGTCGTGGTACGTTTGGACTTTATTCCTCCCACAGGGTTGGTTGGCAGTCTCCTCCGCTGGTTGGACAGTTTATTGCCGGCCGACAGGGTCATCGCAGATGGTCTTTTGGGCCATTCTAGGTCCTTATTATCCTTTCAGGTGCCAGCGGGCTTTGTGGAGGGTATTCTGAGCTATTGGGCCCCTGCCCGTCAAGTGTTCAGGTTAGGGACAGTAGAGTTGACCCCCACCCTCGAGGAGTATGCTCGCTTCACCGGCCTGCCTTTGGACGGTCCTTGTGCCAAGATTACACCTGGTTCCATGCGCCGTCAATTCTTGACTTTCACCGGTTTGTGGAGGACAGTTTTGTTATCGGTGATCACCTCAGACCATATGGTTCCCCTCCAGTTCTTGATTGACCGATTTGGCTCAGCCGACAGTTTTCGTCCTTTCTTCGGTGATTTTTTCGTGTCCGAGGAGCACTGGGGTGCCTTGAGATTAGGCGTTTTGATGGCCTATGTCATCTCAGTTTTATACTTACCTGCAGGACCCGATCAGTTGGACATGAGGGTCGTCGCGGCCGTTAGAGCCCTTCAGGATGGTCACACCATTCTTCCCATGATATTGGCAGATACCTACATGTCAGCCTCATATTGCCAGTCTTTCCGCGGCAGAGTATTCAGAGGGAGCTCGACTTTGTTGTACGTGTGGTTCATGAGTCATCTCAGTACCATCGGCCACTTCCGTCGCCAAGGGTTTTGCTTTAGCCACGACATAACCACGCAGTTTTCGTTTCGTCCCGTGAGCTGTACTGATGTGGCCTTCTGGACATCATTTTTGTCGGTCATTGAGGATCCCTTTAATCTACTGGTCTATTCGGGTTATTGCTCCTTTATAAGTTTCTTGACTCATGTGCCTGACCTAGACTTCATTCCTATTGCTGGCTTGAGGGGCGTGACGACTTATCATCCCTTGGCTGTTACACGGCAGTTTGATCAGACACAGGGTTTTCACCCCTTCACGGGTGCAGCCGCCTATCGATTCCTTATATCATCCCAGACAGAGAGGGACCTACTGCGGGTATACGACCTTTGGTCTTGCAGGATCTCCGCCGAATATAGTGAGGGTTGCCACCTCCAAACATTTGCTTACGTGCAATGGTTGCGCGGAGATTTGGATCCGGCTGGTTTGAGTCGGACTGGGCCTTTGATGACTTTGGAATGATTTCTCCAGATGATACTATTTCCCACTCCATCTCAGCCGATTCTGCCCCAAGTCGGGTTACTGAGGATACCCGACTCTGCCTGGCCTTGATTACTACTGAGGCTGAGAGGGATGCCGCTCTTGTCGAGAGAGATGATGCCATTCTGGCTAAAGATGCTGCCATTGCTGGTAGAGATGCCATTGTACTTCAGACCAGGGCAGTTATAGATGCTCATTCTGGGACTATCAGCCGAGCCACCGCCTTATTGGATCGTATTGATATGATGGGGCAGCAGATTGCAAGGGATGCTGATGCTTCAGATCTATCCACCACTTTATCCATCCTGCTTCAGCTAGTTTCAGATTTGTAGATTATTTTTATTTTCTACATAGACTATGTTAGTTTCATCGGTTATTGAAAGAGGAATCTTAAAATAAAATGACTTATATATATAAACATGCATTTAAATTTAGTCATTTTCCCTTTTCGTCGTATCATTGCCTTCCATTGGACCCTCATTTTATCCCGTTGACCACGATTTTGACATTTTGCTTTCTTTCCCTTCTCAAGTCTCGATGTAGATCTGACAGATATTGCCGTACCCCTATCGATTTCATCAGATTGGGTCTTAGATCTTGGATAACTGTCTGGTTGGATCAGGGCTATGTCATTTGGGATGAAGTTGATTAGGAGGCTGGTTTTGGGAAGGTTTTGAGGGTTTAGGAAGTTTTATCTGGCTGTTGGGAAATGGTTCGGTTTAAGGAAAGGATTATTCTTTTCTTTTTTTTTATTTTATGGATCGGACCGCACCATGATGGCTGCCTACGTACCCCCACAAGTTGGGAGATCATGTCCTACGTAGTTCGCTCCTTCAAAGAAAAGGAAGAATTGATGATTCAAGCGTAGAACCGCTTCACCGAGTCGGAATTGAGAGGTTGTGGAAATACCTCCCCATCCATTTCTTGCAACATGAGGGCTCCTCCGGATAGCACTTTCTTAATTACAAATGGTCCCTCCCAGTTCGGGGCGAACTTCCCCTTGGCTTCGTCTTGACAAGGCATGACTCTTTTTAGCACCAAATCATTTTCCTTGAACTTCTGAGGTCTTATCCTTTTGTCGTATGATCTAGAGATCCTTTGTTGATATAACTGACCATGCCAAACAGCAGCCACCCTTCTTTCATCGATTAGGGCCAATTGGTCGTATCGACTTTGCACCCAATCCTCCTCGCTTATCTGAGCATCGATCACTATTCTGAGGGATGCCATTTCAACCTCAACTGGCAAAACGGCCTCCATTCCATATACCAAAGCGTTAAGGGGTTGCCCCTGTAGAAGAGATACGCCCGTTGACGTTCGGTATGCCAGCAGGGTGAGGGGTAACAAATCCGGCCATCTCCGATGATTAGCAGACATCTTTGCCATGATCTTCTTGATGTTCTTGTTTGCAGCCTCCACTGCCCCATTCATCTTAGGACGGTAAATGACAGAATTGAGGTGTTTGATCTTAAACTGGTCGCACAATCCTTTCATGAGGGCGTTGTTTAAATTCTTGGCATTGTCGGAGACCAAAACCTCAGGTTGCCCGTATCGACAAATGACATTATTCCTGATGAAACCAACGATGACCTCCTGAGTTACTTTGGGGAAAGAAGCTGCTTCTACCCATTTGGTGAAGTAATCGATCATGACAAAAATGAATCGGTGCCCGTTGCTTGCTTTGGGCTCTATTGGTCCGATTACATCCATTCCCCACATTGAAAATGGCCACGGGGAGGTCATACAGTGCAGTTCATTGGGAGGCGTATGGATCACATTACCGTGCGCCTGGCATTGGTAACACCGTTTGACATGATCATCGCAGTCGGCCTTTAGTGTTAACCAATAATGCCCCGTCCTCAAGATCTTTTTGGCTAGCATCGGTCCACTCATGTGTGGCCCACACACTCCACCATGTATTTCGCTCATAATCCTTTGGGCCTGCGTCTCATCTACGCATTGCAACAGTCCCAACCCAGCATCCCTTTTGTAGAGTGAATCCCCACTCAAGTAAAATTTCATTGCCATCTTTTGAATTCTCATCCTCTCAGTTCGGCTCGCCTGGTCAGGAATGGTTCTATCTCTCAGATATTCCCTTATGTCGTGATACCAGGGCTGCTTTGGCAACACCACCTCGTCTAATAATACCGCCACATGTTCCTCATATGCCGGGGCATTCTGTACTGCTATCTCAACCTGTGGAACGTCCCTGTTATTGATTACGTGGATTAAGGAAGCCAGAGTTGCCAATGCATCGGCAAAATCATTCCGTCCCCGGGGAATATGACGGAAAGCGATATCTTCGAACTCTTGCATCAACTGGATAACACAACGATGGTATGGAAGTAAATGGAGCTCTTTTGTGTTGTACACCCCGATCGCTTGTCTGATTACCAGTTCTGAATCCCCGAACACCGCTAGTCTCTTCACTCCCATGTCGCGGGGAAAGCGGAGTCCCAAGATACATCCCTCATATTCAGCGGTGTTGTTCGAATTGCTGAATTTCAGTTTAGTGGCCACAGGGTATTGCTCTCCGGTGATAGAGACCAGGACCGCTCCGGCTCCTGCCCCCTCGGCATTTATGGCACCATCAAAATACAGCTTCCAGAACTGCCCCTCGTCATCACTGTCGACGCCGGTTTCTTCGTCAAATGCGGTGATTATCACCCTTTCCGATTTTAGCCTTTTCATTAGATGATTTTTTTTGGAAAAGGTCGGCTTAAGTGTCGACGGGTTTTGAAAGATCGTTTTTTATGATGAGCCAACTAACCAGAGTCGCCAGTTGGTATATTTGAAATGGATGTACCAACTCATCCGAGTTTCGTTTTCGTAATCGCTGGCTCATATGTGACTCCGAATTAATTGGTCTGCAAACCGAGATTCATAGAGTTCGGGAGCTTGCTTAAGCGAGGGGAAGGTGTTAGGCACCCCCCGACTTCCGTGAAACACGGTTACCGCAATCTTGATTCTTTTCCTATCCTTTTAATTCTTGAATGTGTGTGTGCGTGTGTGTGTGTGTGACTATATGAACGTGGTGGTGAGTTTGCATGAAAAAGACCATTTGGAGGTTTTGTATGAAAAAGTCGTGCTTTATTTTGAGAATGCCTTAGAATGTCCTTCGGCTTATACGAGAAAGCTTCATGAGAAAGGTTTGATTTTAATTTATCAAAACTATGAGATTTTTATTAGGTGCCGTTTTGGCAAAAACAAGAGTTTTCTAAACCTTCATCAAAATAGGAATCGAGATCTATACGTTGCTTTCGTAACTCAAATGATGGGCAACTTCTAGAATCTCTTTAACCCTATGCACAACGGTTTAATAAAACAACCATATATTTTCATCAAACCATTTTCTTGTGACGTTTGAACACAATCCTTCTTTTGCCTTCTCGTGAAATAGAAATCGACATTCATTAGCACTCTCAAATTTTAGCCTCGTGATGCTAATAACCTAGTTTGATTGATTTTATGAAAATCTTATCGTTTAGCTTTGAAATCCATTTCATGTCATAAATCAAATCAAGCATTAAAATGCGTTGGGGCTATTCATGGGCATGTAAGCCATCAAAATAACCCCAAACGCCTACGATCACAAGTTTCACTATTTCGGGGCCTTAAACACGATTCTCGCCTTGGCGTCGTTTTAAGGCCCGACGATTACATATTACAATGAAAGGTACATCGAATTTATTACATATATCAAAAGATGTCCATCATCGGATTTGGACCACGGGGTCGCGCTCCTAGGCTCACATTCAAAATCGCTACACACCCACAAGATCCTAAAATAGCAATCTAAACAATCTATGCACAATACATCATTACAACGAGCTAAAAAATCATCAAATGGATATCATCGGGCCATTAGGAGGAATTTCGTTCCATTTGGAACCCTCACTAACAGCCCTCCATCCAAGGATTCACAACAATATACAAGAACAACTACATTTAATATAGTTCGGATGACAAAAGCTTAACAAAAATGATAAAACAAAATGCTAAAACAAAGGATTTTTCACCTTGCAAATAATCCCCACAATATGTATGAATTTGTGTATTGAAATAGAGTAGAAAATATGAGATGTAATCTCACAAAATAGGTACAATTTCTCACTATTTCTCACTCTTTTCTCTCTTAATTTCTGCTGTTTTCTTCTTCTTTTTCGCCTTTCTTCGAGCTACTGTTGCAGCTCCCTCTCCTTCTTCTCCCAAAAACCTTCAACTCCCTGTATGCTGCACGAAACTGGGCTGAAATAGGCTGGCTGGCCGCCTGCCTTCCACTCGCCTGGTTTCGAGTTTCGTGTTTCGAGTTTCGTGTTTTCGAAAGGCGCACTATTTGGCCGCAGATCAATCCGCGGCTGGACGGTTTGACTTCCTCATTTTTCGTGCCACGCCTCGATTTTCGTGTCGTAACGTCGGTTTTTGCTGACAGGCTCGTATTTTGCAATCCGGGAATTTCCAGGAGACGTGCCACCTCATACGGGAATGCCTGCTTCGGATGGCTTTATTGCCACATCAGCTTTGGTCGCCAATCATTGCGGTGGTGTTGGACGTTCGCACTTGTGCCCTATTCCTTCGCTCCCGCGAGCCGGTTCAATTGACGATTTTGCCCTCCTGTCATGGTTAGTACAGGGAACGCAAAATTTGGGTGTCTACAACTGCCCCTCTTTATCATGTTCATGGAATGTTTAAATGAAATGAACAGGATAAAGAATAGACACTCGATGCATGAATGACAATGCACAAGGGAGACAATGCAACTCATGTGCCTTATGATGCAACGTAAGATGCAATGGATGCAAAACACTCACAACGGGTGTCGATGCGGATGATCGTCTTGTCGGGGCCGGGTTTTGTCGTCGGTCACCCATCTCGTAACCCCCGGTAATCGTTGCCGGTTGGTTATCTCGTCGGAGCCGGTTTTCGTCACCGGACATCCATCTCGTAATCGCCGGTTATCGTCACCGGTCAATTATCTCGTCGGGGCCGGGTATCGTCGCCGGTCACCCACCTCGTAACCCTCGGTTATCGTCGCCGGTTGGTTATTTTGTCGGAACTGGTTTTCGTCGCCGGACATCCATCTCGTAATCGTCGGTTATCGTCGTCGGTCGATTGTCTTGTCGGGGCCGGGTATCATCGCCGATCACCCATCTCATAACCGTGTCGCCGGTCGGTCGTCTTGTCGGTGCCGGGTATCGTCGCCGGTCACCCATCTCGTAATCGCCGGTTATCGTCGTCGGTCGATCGTTTGGATCTCAGCCCTTCCCAGGGTGTTAGTTTGGATCTCAGCCCTTCCAAGGGTGCTAGTATTTTTTTGTCTTTTTTCTTTTTGTGGATATCAGCCCTTCCCAGGGTTGCTCACCATCTTGTTGTGGTTCGCGTGGATCTCAGCCCTTCCCTGGGTTTGTTGTTTTTTGTCTTTTTTTCTGTGGATATCAGCCCTTCCCACGGTTGCTCGCCATCTTGTCGTGGTTCGCTTGGATCTCAGCCCTTCCCAGGGTTTGTTGTTTTTTGCCTTTTTTCTTTTTGTGGATATCAGCCTTTCCCAGGGTTGCTCACCATCTTGTTGTGGTTCGCGTGGATCTCAGCCCTTCCCAGGGTTTGTTGTTTTTTGTCTTTTTTTGTGTGGATATCAGCCCTTCCCAGGGTTGCTCGCCATCTTGTCGTGGTTCGCTTGGATCTCAGCCCTTCCCAAGGTTTATTGTTTTTTGTCTTTTTTTGTGTGGATATCAGCCCTTCCCAGGGTTGCTCACCATCTTGTTGTGGTTCGCGTGGATCTCAGCCCTTCCCAGGGTTTGTTGTTTTTTGTCTTTTTTTGTGTGGATATCAGCCCTTCCCAGGTTGCTCGCCATCTTGTCGTGGTTCGCTTGGATCTCAGCCCTTCCTAGGGTTTGTTGTTTTTTGTCTTTTTTTGTGTGGATATCAGCCCTTCCCAGGGTTGCTCACCATCTTGTTGTGGTTCGCTTGGATCTTAGCCCTTCCAAGGGTATGTTGTTTTTTGTCTTTTTTTGTGTGGATATCAGCCCGTCCCAGGGTTGCTCACCATCTTGTTGTGGTTCGCGTGGATCTTAGCCCTTCCCAGGGTTTGTTGTTTTTTGTCTTTTTTTGTGTGGAAATCAGCCCTTCCCAGGGTTGCTCACCATCTTGTTGTGGTTCGCTTGGATCTCAGCCCTTCCTAGGGTTTGTTGTTTTTTGTCTTTTTTTGTGTGGATATCAGCCCTTCCCAGGGTTGCTCACCATCTTGTTGTGGTTCGCGTGGATCTCAGCCCTTCCCAGGGTTTGTTGTTTTTTGTCTTTTTTTGTGTGGATATCAGCCCTTCCCAGGGTTGCTCACCATCTTGTTGTGCTTCGCTTGGATCTCAGCCCTTCCCAGGGTTTGTTGTTTTTTGTCTTTTTTGTGTGTATATCAGCCCTTCCTAGGGTTGCTCACCATCTTGTTGTGGTTCGCGTGGATCTCAGCCCTTCCCAGGGTTTGTTGTTTTTTGTCTTTTTTTTTGTGGATATCAGCCCTTCCCAGGGTTGCTCACCATCTTGTTGTGGTTCGCGTGGATCTCAGCCCTTCTCAGGGTTTGTTGTTTTTTGTCTTTTTTTGTGTGGATATCAGCCCTTCCCAGGGTTGCTCACCATCTTGTTGTGGTTCGCTTGGATCTCAGCCCTTCCCAGGGTTTGTTGTTTTTTGTCTTTTTTTGTGTGGATATCAGCCCTTCCCAGGGTTGCTCACCATCTTGTTGTGGTTCGCGTGGATTTCAGCCCTTCCCAGGGTTTGTTGTTTTTTGTCTTTTTTTATGTGGATATCAGCCCTTCCCAAGGTTGCTTACCATCTTGTTGTGGTTCGCTTGGATCTCAGCCCTTACCAGGGTTTGTTGTTTTTTGTCTTTTTTTGTGTGGATGTCAGCCCTTCCCAGGGTTACTCACCATCTTGTTGTGGTTCGCTTGGATCTCAGCCCTTCCCAGGGTTTGTTGTTTTTTATCTTTTTTTGTGTGGATATCAGCCCTTGCCAGGGTTGCTCACCATCTTGTTGTGGTTCGCGTGGATCTCAGCCCTTCCCAGGGTTTGTTGTTTGGATTTGAGTGATTTTTTTTATTTTTTTTTGTTTTTGAAATGGGATGTGTGATCGACTTCATGTCCTGGTTCTCCCACCAACATCGTCCACGTACCATGCCGCAAAAGCCATCACTCTGATCATTTGTGAGGTTGAAAGTGACGTGCTTGTACTTTCCTGAGGATTTTCATTTTGATCATACCTGCATGCATGAAAAAGATGTTATAAATGATCTGGCAGATATGCTATGGACAGATACATGTGCACAACATATGTTTAGATAGAAATGACCCCTGTTCAGTCAAATGATACGATTCTACAATCGTCGTTGTTTGCCAACATTTGATTTGATCACGCCTCGTCGTGAAGTGTGGTTTCTAGACTTCAACATTGGTTTGGTAATCTGCCTGTTCTTGGTCGTCTTCATTTCATCGAGTTGAGGCAGTCTGTTTTGCTCTCTGTGATGACCGACAGCTATGTTGGGCTCTTTGGCCTTTTGATCATTTCTGACGGTCGTTATGCTGTTGTCCCGCATTATATCATCCTTGTATATGCTCATGCACGTGGATCATTTGGATGTCGAGGCAGTGATAGTCAGGATTGGGGAGAGGCTCAATGATGAGAAGTTCTGTGCAACCTCAGCTTCCTTTCAGTTCACGATTCTTAACTGCCCCTGCCTTGGTTTACAATAACTAATTAGGTTTATTTATATTTTAAAGTTAATCAAATCATAAATAATTAATTTACAATTCTTAATTATCCTTAATCATTATTTAATAACAATTAATCAATTACTTAACTTTATTTATTATTTAAACATAATTAAATAACAAATAGTTAATTTGTTTTCTAATTTTCGTTCTTGATTTCCAGATTTGGGGTCTTTCACCAAAACCTTCATAAAACGAAATCTACAACTTCGATTTACGATCCGTCGATTTTGTTGGATTCGTATCTTCCTGAACTACACTTTTCATTTATCAAACATCAAATTTGGTTATGTCTAGGTCTCGGAAAACAGGCTCAAAGTCAGGGGTCAGCAAGGTTGTTCAACAGTTGGCATGCTTTGGTAATAAATTCATGGTTTGCTCATTTTTCAACATATTTGAGTGACTCAAAAGGGATTTTGTCCCTAACCTATGGATCTAGCATATCAATAAAGAAAATCACAATATCCCTTTATAGATTTCAAAATGACAAGCATATAACAACCTTTTTCAAAACAAAATTTCCGGAAATCTCCTTTACTTCCTTTCTTCTAAATTTTTCCAACATAAACTCACACATATGAACAAGCAAAACATTATACATTCAAGATATAACCTTATCATAAGGTTCTAGCCATCAAGAATATAAAACTTCAAGGATCTATGTCCAAAACACATTAAAATAGCTTAAAGTTTGGAGTTATACCTTTTTGATTTCTTCTTCTTCTTTTCCTTCCCAAAATAGGTTGTGAATGAGGATGGCCTAAAATAATCAAGACCTTCTTCTTTCTCCCACAAGATTTGCTCTTGCTTCTCTCGTCAAAACTCTCTCAAGCTCACAAACTCTCTACTTGGTGAATAATAAGTGAGCCAACCCTTGTTAACTTTGGTGAGGGGTCCTATTTATAGGAAAGTAGAGACCATGGGCAAAATAGTCATTAATCATGACTAGGCAAGGGTAATTTGGTCAATTCATCAATAGTAGGAAGTTTCCTAGCAACTTCCTCAAGGGTATTTTAGTCCTTTCCCAACCTCTTTCAAGGTTAAAATAGTCTTTTCGCAAAATCTTAATTATCCATTAGTTATTACCCATTCTTCATTGGTTATTAGACATTGGTTATTATCTTGTCATCATTACATTGGTTAAACACAATGGTTATTATCCCGCCATCATTTCATTGGTCATTAACCACTTGGATATACAATGGTTATTGCCCTTACATAATTACCTTGGTTATTAACTACTCTTGGCCATTTTAGTCATTACCCACTAATTCCTACACTTGACTCACCTATGGTTATCTCTTAACCATAGTTATATCATACCTGCCAACACGAGTATAGACACATCTTATACATCTCTCACCAATTAACCCAAGTTGGTTTAAATAGAACACAACATTAACTCATTAAATTAAATTAGATTTAATTAATAAGGACGTTCAAAATTCACGGGCATTACATCCCTCCCCCCTTATAAAAATTCCGTCCTCGGAATTGCAAAAATAGGGTTACTCAAATAAGAACGGATAATTCGCCTTCATTTTCTCTTCGAGTTCCCACGTAGCTTCTTCGACTGCGTGATTCCTCCAGAGAACTTTGACGGAATGTATGGTCTTGTTTCTCAGCTTCTGTTCCTTCCTATCGAGAATCTGGACGGGAACCTCCTCGTACGATAAGTCCCTCTCGACTTGAATTGGCTCATAGGAAATAACATGCTTGTAGTCTGGCTTATATGGACGTAACACTGATACATGAAATACATTGTGAATGTGCTCAAGTTCAGGAGGTAATGCTACCTCGTACGCCACTTCGCCTATTTTCCTTAATATTTCAAAAGGTCCTATGAACCTAGGGCTCAGCTTGCCTTTCTTCCCAAAGCGGATCTTCCCTTTCCAGGGAGATACCTTCAAAAATACATAGCTACCAACTTCAAGGTCTCGTTTTTGACGATGTAAGTCGGCGTACTTCTTCTGACGATCCTGGGCAGCTACTAACCGTTGTCTTATTACTTTAATGATTTCCACAGTTTGTTGTACCAATTCTGGTCCCAACAATCTACGTTCACCAACTTCGTCCCAACACAACGGCGTTCGACACTTCCTTCCATATAACGCTTCGTACGGTGGCATACCGATGCTAGCGTGATAACTATTGTTGTAAGCGAACTCTACCAAGGGCAAGTGATCGTCCCAGCTGCCACCTAAGTCCATCACAACTGCCCGGAGCATATCCTCTAAGGTTTGAATTGTTCGCTCACTCTGACCATCAGTCTGAGGATGATATGCCGTACTCATTCTCAACTGTGTTCCCAGTCTCTCCTGTAGGCTTCTCCAAAAATTTGACGTGAAGCGCGGATCTCTGTCAGACACAATAGAAACCGGCACCCCATGTCGCGATACTATCTCCTTTACGTAGAGTTTCGCCAACTGCTCCAATTTGTACCTGATCTTGATCGGTAGAAAGAAAAATGGGCAGACTTGGTCAACCGATCTACGATCACCCAGATGGCGTCTAGACCCTTTTGTGTTGTCGGGAGTCCTACCACAAAATCCATAGTGATGTGCTCCCACTTCCACTCGGGAATCTCTAAGGGTTGCAACAATCCGCTCGGCCGTTGGTGCTCTGCCTTGACCCTCTGACAAGTTAAACACCGGCTGACGAATTCCACAACTTCCCCTTTCAAATGCGGCCACCAATAATGTTGACGAAGATCTTGATACATCTTGGTGCTACCCGGATGTACCGAAAATCTCGTATTATGGGCCTCTTGCAATATTTCTTCCCTTAAATCTGGTACATAGGGTATCCAGATCCTTCCTTCGAACCTCAGCAGACCTGTGCTGTCAATCTTGAACTTCAACGTCTTTCCTTCCGATAGTTGCTTCTTAATGCCAATGCATTCTTCATCAAATTCTTGAGCCTCCTTTATCTTATCCAGTAGAGTCGGACCCACTGTCACGGTGAACAATTTTTCGTCCGTCTCCATTGGATACTTAACCTCCAGTTCCAGTCGTCCAAAGTCCTTTATCAGCTCTGCCTGAGTTGTAAGCCTCATCAACTTCTCTCTGCCTTTCCTACTCAGGGCATCTGCCACTACATTTGCTTTGCCCGGATGGTACAGAATCTCACAATCGTAATCCTTGATCAATTCTAACCATCGGCGCTGCCTCATATTCAGCTCCTTTTGAGTGAAGATATATTTCAGACTTTTGTGGTCTGTATATATCTCGCACTTCTCTCCATATAGGTAGTGCCTCCAAATCTTCAAGGCGAACACTACTGCTGCTAATTCCAGATCATGAGTCGGGTATCCCTTCTCATAGTCCTTCAGCTGGCGTGAAGCGTACGCAATGACCCTGCCGTGCTGCATTAGTACACAACCAAGGCCCTTGTGTGACGCATCACTGTATACTACAAAACCTCCAGTGTCGTCTGGTAATGCCAACACTGGTGCTTGGCTAAGTCTCTTCTTCAACTCCAAGAAACTCTCCTCGCACTTCTCTGTCCAAACAAACTTTACCGTCTTTCTGGTTAGATTGGTCAACGGTGATGCTATCTTCGAGAAATCCTGGATGAATCTCCGATAGTATCCCGCTAACCCTAGGAAACTTCTGATCTCCGTTGGTGTCTTTGGCTGCTCCCAGTTGATAATGGCTTCCACCTTTGCTGGGTCTACCGAAACACCACTACTGTCAATGACGTGTCCAAGAAACTGCACCCTCTGCAACCAAAATTCACACTTCGAAAACTTTGCGTACAGTTTCTCCCTTCTTAATGCCTCCAGAGCAATCCTTAGATGTTCAGCATGTTCTTCCTCTGACACTGAATACACCAAGATATCATCGATGAATACTACCACGAATTTGTCCAAATACTGCTTGAACACTCTGTTCATCATATCCATGAATGCCGCTGGTGCATTTGTCAGGCCAAATGACATAACCAGAAACTCGAAATGTCCATAACGAGTTCTGAATGCCGTCTTCGGAATATCCTCCTGTCTCACCCTTAGTTGATGATAGCCCGTCCTTAAATCGATCTTCGAAAAGTATTTCGCTCCCTTGAGTTGATCAAACAGATCGTCTATTCTGGGTAGCGGATACCTATTCTTAATCGTAACTTTGTTCAACTCACGGTAGTCGATACAAAGCCTCATCGAGCCATCCTTCTTCTTTACGAACAGAACTGGCGCTCCCCATGGTGACACGCTTGGCCTGATATAACCCCTGTCTAACAGTTCCTGCAGTTGAACCATCAGTTCTTTCATCTCTACTGGTGCCATTCGGTAAGGCGCCTTAGATATCGGTGCCGTCCCGGGTACCAAGTCGATTGCAAATTCTATCTCCCTATCCGGTGGCAGTCCCGGAAGTTCATCTGGGAAGACATCAGCGAATTCCCTTACAACGGGTATCTGACTCAGTTCCCCCTCGACCCGTCGAGTATCTACCACGTGAGCCAAATAACCTATACAACCCTTCTTAAGCAATCTCTTTGCTTGCATCATCGTCAGACAACAAGATTGTCTCGGCGATTTACTACCATAGAACACCACCTTCGACTTACCCGGAGTCTGCAGGTGTATGCACTTTTTCTTACAGTCAATGACCGCCCCGTGGCTCGCTAACCAATCCATCCCCAGGATTACATCGAATTCTCCAAGACGAATCGGCAACAAGTCCACGTTAAGCTTAAACCCTCTCACATCCGCACAACAATTCTTATAAATGTAGTTTACGGGGATAATCTCTTTGTTCGCTACTTCTACATTCATCTGGTGTTCTAACAGTTCACTAGGCAATTTAAATCTTTGAGCAAATTCATCAGAGACAAAAGAACATGAAGCACCCGAATCAAATAGCACATAGGCATCTATGTTGTTGATTGGAATAATACCTGACACCACCTCTCTGGATGCCATAGCATCTTGTACTGTCATGTTGAAGGTCCTTGCTGTTGGCTTATTTGGCTGGGCTGGTCCTCCACTGGTTGTCCTCGAGTTGTTGCCCCTATTGCCGTTTCCGCCATCCATATTCCTCTTTCGGGGGCATTCCTTGCTCCGATGCCCTATCTCTCCACAATTGAAACAACCTCCCTTCTTCGCCTTAGGACAATTGGGCGAGATATGCCCTTCTTGCCCACAGGTATAACATACCATCTTCCCTTTCATACACTCTCCCGAGTGACCCTTTCCCGCACTTCCCACATACCGGCCTTTTCTGTTGTATGCTCCCTTGCTGGATTTCAGAATTGCTACCCCCACTGCTCCATTGACGCTTCCTACTGTTGCTACCACCACCGCTAACATTTACATTTCCTCCTTCTACCTTCTTCTTGTTCCTTTCCCGATTATATTTCGAAACCGCTTCACTCCCACCTTCAGCAATGAGAGCTTTCTCCAACAAGGTTGAGAACGATGTAATTTGCAAAACCGCTACCTTGCTGTAGATCCACGGCTTTAATCCATTCTCGAATCTCCTGGCCTTCCTCACCTCAGTATCCACCTGATGTGGGGCGAATCTAGCCAATTCATTGAATTTTGCAGCGTACTCCGACACTGACAAATTTTCTTGCTTCAATTCTAGAAACTTGATCTCCATTTTTGCCTGCGTACTCTCAGGGAAGTAATTCTCGAAAAACAATGTCTTGAAAGCTTCCCACGCCATGACTCCAGTTCCAGCTTTGTTCTGATTGGCTTCCCACCAGAAGTTAGCCTCACATTTCATTAAGTAAGTAGCAAAAACTGTCTTCTGCTCCTCAGCGACTCTAGCGATGACAAAGGCCTTTTCAATCTCCTTTATCCATGACTGGGCCTCTATCGGGTTCGCTGTTCCTCTAAATTCCGGAGGCCCTACTGCCTTAAAGTCTTTAAAATTGGCTAAGTGGTTGCCTGTCTGGTTTCCTGTAGTAGTGGTTTGATTTCGCAAGGCTTCTGCTATCATGTTCACAAAATCTTGCATTGGGTTTGGTGGAGTTTCCTCTACATTGTTAACTGACTCTTCGATCCCATGATTTCGTAGGATTCGTCTGGGCGGCATTATCTGTTTAAGCAAACCCTAACACGTTACACGGGCTTCCTTAAAACATAAGTATTCAGCATGTATATAATAATCACATGACTCTTGTGTGGGAGTTTTAGATTACCCAACCTCGAAAATTCTGCTTTCCCGATTAGTGATTTAAGTTACTAAGATACCGATTCAGTCTCACTGAATTAACATAATCATTGCATAAATGGTATATCAAGTAAAATTCTCAAGCACATACCATAATAATGCATCTATATTCATATACCGACTTAAGCGTCTTACACGTTTATCACAGGCATATTGTCATAATTGCTACCATCCCATTTAATATAACAAAAGGTGGGATTCACTTAAACCATTCTTTCCTACCTACATAATTGGGAAGTACATCCTACATACGAACTACCTCGCACCTTGCTGAGGTTAATACAACTCTAGTAAATCAAATGATAGTACCAATAACACTGCTCAAGGCATAACCACCCACTTCTAACTATCCTCTAAGGGACACAAGGTGAATGCAACTCAACGTTCCTTGCCAGCAGGTTTCCTATCACCTTAGGCTCTATGGGCTCCTGGTTAACTGAAAGGCTATCTTGACGCTCGTCCGACATCCTACAAACACCACACAAATAAATCAACATCAGTACCACAATAAAATATATTCATTGATGAAATGAAATGATATTTTATTCGGTACGACTAGAACTCTATGAATCTCCCCGACCCATCACCTACATACTCTATGTGAGTTTTCTACTAAGGTTATATCCTAGGTTTCTTGTTCCTAACGTTTATAACCTACAGCTCTGATACCAACCTGTGACACCCCCAAATCCAGGTTTCCAAACCTCGAATTCGGTGCTCACGATAATTCGACGACAAACATACTATCTAACTAAATGCGGAATAATAAACATACATTGTTTATCGAATGGAAATAAAGTCCTTACAATTCTGGTCCCAAGGTTCTTTAACCTTAACATAAAACGTACTCTTAATACAAATAAGGGTTCACTTAATCAAACCACATTCGGAAATAGCTAGTACATAGGCACTAACGGGCATCTACTCTTGCACCTTCCCTTTTCCTTTGTCTCCCCTAGACGTTTCTGCCTTAGCTGAAATAAAGATCATGATATAGCAAGGGTAAGCAACTAATTTGCTTAGCAAGTATATACACAAAGAGATATATCATGATAGAAGGAAATTTCGCTTTCAATGTTCAACAACAGTATAAAAGTGTGGAGGAGCATTGAATTAATAAACAACAGTTGAATATTCGAATAATTGAATGACAATTACTGAGTGGTTTGAAATAACCAAGGACGTTTTCCAAGGTTCTCAGCATGTAAGCTGGACCTCTTAAAAAGTTTTGGTAATCGAGGGGATCAGCCTCTCATACCCCGTGATTTATGCATAAACACTTAATAACCAGCATTGATATCATGCCTTAAACAAGTTTATCCTTTTCTCAGCCAAGAGTTCTTATGGGAGCTGTCGTTTTACACTCCAAAATTAATACCTTACTAACACTCTACTAGCACAAAACTTAGTATAATGACAAGCAAGGATCGATCCCACAGAGAAGTGAATTAATCTTTTACTTATTCTAGCATTCCTATTATTTCTATTAATGAGGGGTTTTTGAGTTTGATTCACTAAACTAACAAAAGTAATTAAGAATGATCAATGAATAAAAAGCTTCAGTTCTTCAGTTCAGTATCACCTCATCACAATTATGGAAAAGTCAAGTTTATTAATATTTACCCTTCAATGAGATTAATAACCCTAGATAACCGCGATCGCTAATTATCTGAAATTCTCCTTATGTGTAAATCTAATGTGACAATCGCCTCAAGAGACTCTAACTATCATATAACCTAGAACTATCAGTCTAGATTTAATATAACAGCAGCATAAAGAATGAGAGAATTAGGTTATTCCAAGCAACAATTGCACAATCAGGAATTATTTAACTTGCCTTCTAATAATCTTAATAATATCCAAAAGCTTGTCCACAATCAGATACTATCAATTGCTACCTATGATCAGACATAATATCGTTTACTTAATACTATATCTTAATCTAGCAGATGATATCAATCAAATTAATTCAATTGGCCAGATCAAATCAAAAGATTAAATAACATATAATCAATTAAAACAGATTATCAGAATAAACCTCATGCAAGAAGGAATAAATAAATAAAACCTGATTAAACCATTAATTATGAAAAAGATTCAACATCCCTTAGAACTGAAAGTAAGAGTTTAGCCTGACATGCCTTCAATCTCCTCCTATTAGAGTTACAATTGTCGTTGCCAAGATCTCTAGCTCTAGAATAATAATAATCCTAAATCATAAAAGTCTCTAAGTTTTTATACTTAGGGTTTCCTTCTCACTATCTGATCAATATAAACTAGAATCCTCTTCAGAATTGGCTTCCTTTTCCTCCTCCAGCTGAACTTTAGTAACCCAAGTCGAGGCTTAGCGCTGTTAGCGCTTGAGTGAGCGCTTCTGGCGCCACTATGCAGAATGCCTAGCGCCTCTGGCGCTTGGTTTGTGAAGGGTCGAGCGCTAATAGCGCTGATGTAGCGCTTCTGGCGCTATGCTGATGAATGGTCGAGCGCTGCTAGCGCTGTGCTGAGCGCCAATGGCGCTAGTGTGCAGTGGCTGATGGCTTGTGTAGCGCTGCAAGCGCTGGTCCTAGCGCTTCTGGCGCTAGGTCTCTCCCTCATATTTACAAAAATGCCATTTAAGCCCCAATTTTCCATCTTTTTCCATCTTTGACCCTGAATTCTCCTGAAATCAATAAATAACCTAATAAGTGCATATACACAATAAAACATGCAATAAACTAGATATAAAGGAATAAAAATAAATGAATAATATGCACTTATCAAATTCCCCCACACTTAGTCTTTACACGTCCTCGTGTAAACTAAAACAAAGATTATAATGAAATCATTTGAATTCTATTCAACCAAGCTCCCAAAGGTTCAAATTCAATTAGCATCCATGAATACTAACACCAATCAACAGAAATTCATTCTATACATCATCAATCAATTCATAACAATAATCCCATCAGTCCCCACTGAACATCTCTAAATCAAATTGAAACCACATAAGCAGCTCCTATGATTAACACAGATACTCAACTCAGTTTATATGGAACAACAACCATGCACACTGACTCACAACCAGAACATGTTTTTTTTCCTGCCATTCATTTTTTCTTCATTCAGGTGAATGCATTTTATGCTCCATTTCACCTTCCTCATTCTTTTCTTAAGTGAGTGCATTTTATGCTCCATCTCACTTTCCTTCTCACCAACGAGTGCGTTTTACGCTCCATCTCGTTGCATGTGTTTATGGGTGAGTGCGTTTTACGCTCCATCTCAACCCACCACATGTTTTCCTTTTGAGACAAAATGTTTTTTTTTATGTTTATGTTTTTTTTCAATTTTTTTCTTGCTCTCAATTTTTCAAATTTCCAATTCTTGATTTTGTCTTCACATGATCCTGGAAACAAGATAAGCAGTTAAACAGTTCTAAATCATGAAATCAGTGCACATAGTCAACTCCACAACTAACCCAGTCAAGTAAACATGTATCTCACACTCAAGTACTCATGCAATACCAACTCAATCTAAATCAGTCAACTATGGGTCCTAACTTCATTATCATCTTTTATCAATTAATTCAGCATCAAACAAATTCTATCAATTAGCATCAATTTTCATTCTAAAACCAAAAACCTTTGAAAACTTGACCAAACACAAAAACTTTTGGAAAATTTAAGTCAACTCAGATTTCCAAACTTAGAACAAAAGCAAAACCTATTCTATATTAAACTAAACCTAAACCTAAACCTAAACCTAAACCTAAACCTAAACCCCTCCCCCACACTCAAACCTTACATTGTCCCCAATGTAAGACAATCATGCAAAAGACGAGCAAAATACTTAAAAAACAATAAATAAGTAAAAAGGTATAGAAAAGCAAATCTGGTGTCTTGGGTTGCCTCCCAAGCAGCGCATTTGGTTAACGTCGTTAGCCCGACATCGATGCTCCTCAATCATTCATAGCTCGGATCCACTAGGTCTATCATCTCCACACTCTCCATTGAAAATCCTTCACGGAAAGGTTTCAGCCTATGTCCATTGACCTTGAAGACTTTCCCTGTCTTTGGATTCTTTATATCTATAGCACCATGAGAGAATACATTAGTAATAACAAAAGGACCCTCCCACCGAGAGCGCAACTTACCTGGAAATAACTTCAGCCGCGAATTGAATAGGAGAACTTGTTGGCCAACGGTGAAATCTTTCCTCAAAATCTGCTTGTCATGGAAGGCCTTTGTTTTATTCTTGTATAGTCTAGAACTCTCATAGGCTTCATTCCTCATCTCTTCTAATTCCTGCAACTGAAACTTCCTATGCATCCCCGCTTCATCCAAACTCATATTACATTGCTTGATCGCCCAAAAAGCTCTGTGTTCTAATTCCACGGGTAGATGACATGGCTTCCCAAAAACCAATCTGTACGGAGACATACCAATGGGGGTTTTGTATGCAGTTCTATACGCCCACAATGCATCTTCTAACCGCAGACTCCAATCTTTTCTGCTTGGCTTGACAACCTTCTCCAAAATCGATTTCACTTCACGGTTGGATACTTCAGCTTGACCATTGCTTTGCGGATGATAAGATGTAGAAATCTTATGCAAAACATTATATTTCCTGAAAAGTGCTGCTAGCATCCTGTTGCAAAAATGAGTTCCTCTATCGCTGATGATAGCTCTAGGAGTTCCAAATCTGACAAATATATTAGTTTTGACAAAATCTGTAACAACTTTAGAATCATCAGTCCTGGTGGCTTTAGCTTCCACCCATTTAGAAACATAGTCAACAGCCAAGAGAATGTAAACATTACCATGAGAAAAGAAACAGGAAAAGGTCCCATAAAATCAATACCCCAAACATCAAAAATCTCAACAATTAAAATGGGAGTTTGTGGCATTTGATTTCTATGTGATATGTTACCTGTTCGTTGACAATTCTCACATGA
Organism: Aralia elata; assembly: GCA_034770075.1. Classification (NCBI taxonomy): domain Eukaryota; kingdom Viridiplantae; phylum Streptophyta; class Magnoliopsida; order Apiales; family Araliaceae; genus Aralia; species Aralia elata. Next base: position 50,283,105 of record CM068380.1, on the reverse strand, counting down.
TTTACAAAATAGATATGAGTCTTTAAAAATTGTTGGCCAATAAAAACCACTTTCTAAAACTTTATGAGCAGTCCGTTTGGGTCCAAAATGACCTCCACAAGCATAGGAATGGCAAAAATTTAGAATAGACAATGTTTCGGTATTAGGCACACACCTACGGATTATTTGATCAGCACAAAATTTCCACAGATATGGATCATCCCAAACATAATGTCTAGCATCACTCCTAAGCTTATCCTTCTGGTTTTTAGAAAATTCATTGGGAATAAATGCACTTGCCAAATAATTAACAATATTCGCGTACCAAGGCAATTCCTCCTGAATAGAAAAGAGATGCTCATCTGGAAAGGAATCATGCAAAGGTAGTGCCTCCTCATCTCTCATCAATCGACTCAAGTGATCTGCTACCAAGTTATCTGCTCCCTTCTTATCCTTGATTTCCAAGTCAAATTCCTGCAACAGCAGAATCCATCTGATAATCCTGGGTTTAGAGTCCTTCTTGGTTAACAAATACCTAAGAGCTGCATGGTCAGAATAAACTACAACTTTAGTGCCAAGTAAATAAGATCGAAATTTATCTAAAGCAAAAAAAAAAACAATAGATAAAAGTTCTTTTTCTGTTGTCGAGTAGTTAATCTGAGCTGCATTCAATGTTCTAGAGGCATAATAAATGGCATGGACAACTTTGTCAACTCTTTGGCCCAAAACAGCTCCGACTGCATAATTGCTTGCATCACACATTATTTCAAAGGGAATATTCCAATTTGGCGGTTGAATCACGGGTGCGGAAGTCAATAGGCTTTTCAACATATCAAATGCCTTCTTGCACGTTTCATCGAACTGGAATTCCACATCTTTTTGCAGCAATTTACATAATGGCAGAGCTATTTTGGAGAAGTCTTTGATAAATCGCCGATAGAAACCTGCATGTCCAAGAAAAGAGCGAATCTCCCGCACACTAGCAGGGTAAGGCAAAGCAGACACAATATCTATCTTAGCTTTATCAACCTCTAAACCTTTAGCTGACACAACATGACCAAGCACTATACCCTGTTTCTACCATAAAGTGACACTTTTCCCAATTAAGAACAAGGTTAGTTTCCAAACATCTATCTAGCACACGCGTTAGATTTTCCAAGCACAAATCCAAAGAATCACCATGTACTGTGAAATCATCCATAAAGACCTCGATGCAATTTTCCAAAAGATCAGAAAAAATGCTTACCATGCATCGCTGGAAAGTACCTGGCGCATTACATAGTCCAAACGACATCCTCCGGTATGCAAAAGTACCAAATGGACACGTGAATGTGGTCTTTTCCTGGTCTTCGGGTGCAATCACGATCTGATTATATCCTGAAAAACCATCTAGAAAGCAATAATAAGTATGCCCCGCTAATCGTTCTAGCATTTGATCAATAAAAGGAAGAGAAAAGTGATCTTTTTCTGGTTACAGCATTTAGTTTCCTGTAGTCAATACACACTCTCCATCCTGTTTGTATCCGTGTGGGCACCAACTCATTATTGTCATTCGTGATGACAGTTATTCCAGACTTCTTCGGAACTACCTGTACCGGACTCACCCACTGACTGTCGGAGATGGGGTAGATTATGCCTGCATCAAGCAATTTAATCACCTCTTTCTTGACTACCTCCATCATGGGTGGATTTAATCTTCGCTGTGCTTCTCTCGTGGGCTTTGCTCCATCATCCAAAAGAATCCTATGCATGCACATCGCGGGGCTTATACCTTTGATATCTGCTATCGTCCAGCCAAACACTGTAACATGGTCCCTTAGGACTCTCAACAATTTCTCTTCCTGCACTTTGGTTAGATTGCTAGAAATAATCACAGGTAACGTTTCATTAGTCCCTAAATATGCATATTTTAAGTGAGCAGGTAGGGGTTTCAATTCTAAGATTGGAGCTTGCTCCACAGAAGGTAACTGTTTTTTATGAGAAACAGGCAATTGAATTGATTGAACTGCATACTTATCTGTGAATTTTGGCAACGATTGCAATGCAGCCACAACTTCCTTCAATTCCTGATTCTGATCAAATTCTTCCTCTTTATCCATGTCCAAGTTGTTAGCAATAGCCATCTCCAAGCTTTCCCTGTGGTCTTGTTCAAAAGATCCCTGCACTATAGAATCAATGATGTCAATGGCAAAAACATGATCAACATCACTAGGGTACCTCATGGCATCATATATATTGAACTGAATTTTCTCTCCATCAAATTCCATGGTCAAGGTCCCATTGTGTACATCGATCATTGTCCTTGCTGTTTTCAAGAATGGTCGCCCTAACAAGATATGTGAAGGATTTGGAGATCTATCATCTTCCATATCCACAATGTAAAAATCTGCAGGAAATATTAGCTGATTAACCTGCACTAAGACATCTTCAATTACCCCTTGCGGATAAGTGTTAGTTACGATCAGCAAGTTGAATGATAACACCAGTTTGTTTCAAAGGTCCTAGATTTAAAGAGGCAAATACAGACAATGGCATGACATTTATTGACGCTCCTAAATCTAACATGGCTTTCTCAAATCTGGTATTACCTATTCTGCATGGGATTGTAAACATTCCTGGATCTTTACATTTAGGAGGCATTTTCCTTTGAAGCACTGCTGACACATTCTCTCCTACAGTGATTTTTTCATCATCTTTCAATTTTCTTTTGTTAGTACACAATTCTTTCAAAAACTTTGCATACCTGGGCACTTGTTTGATGGCATCCAATAGAGGAATATTTACCTCTACCTTCCTGAAGGTTTCCAAAATTTCCCTTTCATTTTCCTCCTTCTTTGAAGTCTTGTGGGTTCTAGGTGGAAACGGCAATGGTGGAGTCTTAACTGGAGTAGATGGGGTAACAACTTCCCTCGGTGTCTCTATCTCATCACTAGCCTCCTCTTTTTCAATTTCCGTCACTGTTTTGGGTACTTCCAACTCCTTTCCACTCCTTAGTGTAATCGCACTAGCATTCTCCCTTGGATTGATAATTGTTTGGGAGGGCAACTTTCCTGAACCCTGAGCATCCAACCTCCCCACTGTGGTGGCAAGTTGACCTATCTGATTTCTCAAGTCTTGAACAGAATTTTTTGTTTCCTGCTGGAACTGCTGTGTCTGTGTCATGAATGCCTTGAACATGTCTTCCAAAGATGTTCCGGGATTTGCAGGAGCTGCCTGTCTAGGTTGATATTGAGGTTGAGTTGGTTGAGAGCCTTGTGGGAACCCTTGTTGTCTAACCGGATATACACCTTGCGCTGGTGGCCTATTTCCTCCATAACTCAAATTAGGATGATCCCTCCATCCTGGATTGTAAGCATTGGAGTACGGGTCATACTTCCGCTGTGGTTGTGCCTGATAGTTCCCCATCGCATTAGCTTGCTGTGTTGTGTCTTCCTCTTGCAATGTTGGACAAGAATCGGTACTATGACCAGTCATTAAGCAAATCCCACAAACTTTTGCTGCTGGTGTATTTCCTGTAGCCATTTGTTTAACCAGCACAGTTAGATCAGAAATTTGTTGTTCAAGGTTGCTCGTGGTCATCTCATTCACTCTTGCAGGTGCATGGTTATTCCTTGTCCCATACTGCTGAGAATTAGCAGCCATATTTGCAATTAGAGTCCTTGCAGCCTCCGGTGTCTTATCCACTAGTGCTCCTCCACTTGCAGCATCGATCATACTCCGATCCATTGGTAATAGTCCCTCATAAAAGTACTGAATCAGGTGTTGATCGTCTATTTGATGGGGGAGGACAACTGGAAACACAATTTTTTAAATCTTTCCCAATACTCATACAGTGTCTCTCCGTTGAACTGTCGAATGCCGCATATCTCCTTTCTGATGTTGGCAACTCTTGAAGCAGGAAAGTACTTCTCCAAGAATAGCCTTTTCATGTCATTCCATGACTGTATTGACCCTGAAGGAAGATAGTACAGCCAGTCCTTCGCTAGATCTCCCAGTGAGAATGGAAATGCCCTTAGCTTGATTTGATCCTCTGTTATTCCATGTGGCTTCATGGTGGAACACACCACATGGAATTCCTTCAAGTGCTTGTATGGATCTTCACCTGTGAGACCACGAAAAGTAGGCAAAAGATGAATTAGTCCCGATTTAAGTTCAAAAGCAGCAGTTAAAGTAGGATATTCAATGCACAAGGGTTGTTGATTAAGATTGGGAGTGGCTAATTCTTTGAGTGTTCTGTTGTTATTTGGCACCGCCATTTCTTCTTCCTTCTCTGAATCGGTGGATGATGTATTTGACAGTAACTCAAGTGCTATGTTGAGTCCCGGTGATGGAATTTCGTCTGACTCTGCAGTGATGCCTCGAGCTTGACGAGCTTCTTTCCTTAGCCTGCGTGCAGTTTTCTCAATTTCTGGATCAAAATTCAAATCACCGGATTGAGAGGATCGTGTCATAAACTACAATAATGAACAAAAATAAAATAAAATAAAATGAAGAATAAATAAAGATAAATAACACTTCCCCGGCAACGGCGCCAAAATTTGGGAGCTGTCGTTTTACACTCCAAAATTAATACCTTACTAACACTCTACTAGCACAAAACTTAGTATAATGACAAGCAAGGATCGATCCCACAGAGAAGTGAATTAATCTTTTACTTATTCTAGCATTCCTATTATTTCTATTAATGAGGGGTTTTTGAGTTTGATTCACTAAACTAACAAAAGTAATTAAGAATGATCAATGAATAAAAAGCTTCAGTTCTTCAGTTCAGTATCACCTCATCACAATTATGGAAAAGTCAAGTTTATTAATATTTACCCTTCAATGAGATTAATAACCCTAGATAACCGCGATCGCTAATTATCTGAAATTCTCCTTATGTGTAAATCTAATGTGACAATCGCCTCAAGAGACTCTAACTATCATATAACCTAGAACTATCAGTCTAGATTTAATATAACAGCAGCATAAAGAATGAGAGAATTAGGTTATTCCAAGCAACAATTGCACAATCAGGAATTATTTAACTTGCCTTATAATAATCTTAATAATATCCAAAAGCTTGTCCACAATCAGATACTATCAATTGCTACCTATGATCAGACATAATATCGTTTACTTAATACTATATCTTAATCTAGCAGATGATATCAATCAAATTAATTCAATTGGCCAGATCAAATCAAAAGATTAAATAACATATAATCAATTAAAACAGATTATCAGAATAAACCTCATGCAAGAAGGAATAAATAAATAAAACCTGATTAAACCATTAATTATGAAAAAGATTCAACATCCCTTAGAACTGAAAGTAAGAGTTTAGCCTGACATGCCTTCAATCTCCTCCTATTAGAGTTACAATTGTCGTTGCCAAGATCTCTAGCTCTAGAATAATAATAATCCTAAATCATAAAAGTCTCTAAGTTTTTATACTTAGGGTTTCCTTCTCACTATCTGATCAATATAAACTAGAATCCTCTTCAGAATTGGCTTCCTTTTCCTCCTCCAGCTGAACTTTAGTAACCCAAGTCGAGGCTTAGCGCTGTTAGCGCTTGAGTGAGCGCTTCTGGCGCCACTATGCAGAATGCCTAGCGCCTCTGGCGCTTGGTTTGTGAAGGGTCGAGCGCTAATAGCGCTGATGTAGCGCTTCTGGCGCTATGCTGATGAATGGTCGAGCGCTGCTAGCGCTGTGCTGAGCGCCAATGGCGCTAGTGTGCAGTGGCTGATGGCTTGTGTAGCGCTGCAAGCGCTGGTCCTAGCGCTTCTGGCGCTAGGTCTCTCCCTCATATTTACAAAAATGCCATTTAAGCCCCAATTTTCCATCTTTTTCCATCTTTGACCCTGAATTCTCCTGAAATCAATAAATAACCTAATAAGTGCATATACACAATAAAACATGCAATAAACTAGATATAAAGGAATAAAAATAAATGAATAATATGCACTTATCATCTTACCACAACAATTTAATAAGAACAGCTTTTAAAATACCATTGTCTTAACCAATTTAGACATGCTGGATCTAGCTGATACAAATAGCATAGATCGATCTCATAAACAATTCATACTTGAAAGAACTTTAATTAAATTTACAGTTCAATCATAATAGGATAGGAATTCAATTGCACAATGTGCGAATCTCAATAAATAGTATAGATGTGAATAATCGACAATAATTATTCACTATCATGCTTCGAAAATAATAACTCGAGTTTGAGTTAGGGAACTTGCAATAATGTAAGAAGTTTAGGGTTAGGAACTTGCCTGTTTGCTCAGCTACAAATAATTCTAGCTTTAACTAATTGGCCTTGAAGAACCTAACATTGATAATATTGAGCTATCAATTAGTACTGGCGTAGTTTAGTTGTATATCGATACGCTTACTTATGCTATTTATTTAACAATTAAGCAATTCACATAGCACACATAAGTTAATAAACTATCATAAATACTATAAGACACTTTAATGGATCTCTAGGTGGATGGTTTAATTAATTAACCATGTTTCCCTTAAGTGATAATCACTTATTAACCTTTAAGCAATTTATTATAATTGTTAAATTAATTAACATTACTCTTTCTTAAGTAATATTCATTTATTAAACCCTTAAACAATTTGTTATGATTGTTTAATTAATGGGTTATTAAACTCTCTCTATTTTATTAACTCTATCTTCATTTAATTACTATTAAATAGTAATTAATTAATTATCTTTAGTTATTATTAATAGTAATTAATAACTAATTACAGTTACTTATTATTTAATTATTAATTAAATAATAATCGAATTATAAATTTTAATTGTCTCTAATTATTATTTAAGATTTAAATAATAATTAGTTAGGTTTATTCATTATTTAAAGTTAATCAAATAATAAATAATTAATTAGTGAGTAATAATTATCTTTAGTTATTATTTAATAATAAATAATAACTAATTAGGTTTATTTATTATTTAAAGTTAATCAAATAATAAATAATTAATTAGTGAGTAATAATTATCTTTAGTTATTATTTAATAATAAATAATAACTAATTAGATTTATTTATTATTTAAAGTTAATCAAATAATAAATAATTAATTAGTGTAGTAATAATTATCTTTAGTTATTATTTAATAATAAATAATAACTAATTAGATTTATTTATTATTTAAAGTTAATCAAATAATAAATAATTAATTAGTAAATATGAATTATCTTTAGTTATTAATAAATAATAACTAATTAGATTTATTTATTATTTAAGGTTAATCAAGTAATAAATAATTACTTAGTGAATAAGAATTATCTTTAGTTATTATTTAATAAATGATAACTAATTAGGTTTATTTTATTATTTAAAGTTAAATCAAATAATAAATAATTAATTAGTGAGTAATAATTATCTTTAGTTATTATTTAATAATAACTAATTAGGTTTATTTATTATTTAATGTTAATCAAATAATAAATAACTTATAAGTGAGTACTAATTATCTTTAGTTATTATTTAATAATAAATAATAACTAATTAGGTTTATTTATATTTTAAAGTTAATCAAATCATAAATAATTAATTTACAATTCTTAATTATCCTTAATCATTATTTAATAACAATTAATCAATTACTTAACTTTATTTATTATTTAAACATAATTAAATAACAAATAGTTAATTTGTTTTCTAATTTTCGTTCTTGATTTCCAGATTTGGGGTCTTTCACCAAAACCTTCATAAAACGAAATCTACAACTTCGATTTACGATCCGTCGATTTTGTTGGATTCGTATCTTCCTGAACTACACTTTTCATTTATCAAACATCAAATTTGGTTATGTCTAGGTCTCGGAAAACAGGCTCAAAGTCAGGGGTCAGCAAGGTTGTTCAACAGTTGGCATGCTTTGGTAATAAATTCATGGTTTGCTCATTTTTCAACATATTTGAGTGACTCAAAAGGGATTTTGTCCCTAACCTATGGATCTAGCATATCAATAAAGAAAATCACAATATCCCTTTATAGATTTCAAAATGACAAGCATATAACAACCTTTTTCAAACAAAATTTCCGGAAATCTCCTTTACTTCCTTTCTTCTAAATTTTTCCAACATAAACTCACACATATGAACAAGCAAAACATTATACATTCAAGATCTAACCTTATCATAAGGTTTCTAGCCATCAAGAATATAAAACTTCAAGGATCTATGTCCAAACACATTAAAATAGCTTAAAGTTTGGAGTTATACCTTTTTGATTTCTTCTTCTTCTTTTCCTTCCCAAAATAGGTTGTGAATGAGGATGGCCTAAATAATCAAGACCTTCTTCTTTCTCCCACAAGATTTGCTCTTGCTTCTCTCTTCAAAACTCTCTCAAGCTCACAAACTCTCTACTTGGTGAATAATAAGTGAGCCAACCCTTGTTAACTTTGGTGAGGGGTCCTATTTATAGGAAAGTAGAGACCATGGGCAAAATAGTCATTAATCATGACTAGGCAAGGGTAATTTGGTCAATTCATCAATAGTAGGAAGTTTCCTAGCAACTTCCTCAAGGGTATTTTAGTCCTTTCCCAACCTCTTTCAAGGTTAAAATAGTCTTTTTCGCAAAATCTTAATTATCCATTAGTTATTACCCATTCTTCATTGGTTATTAGACATTGGTTATTATCTTGCCATCATTACATTGGTTAAACACAATGGTTATTATCCCGCCATCATTTCATTGGTCATTAACCACTTGGATATACAATGGTTATTGCCCTTACATAATTACCTTGGTTATTAACTACTCTTGGCCATTTTAGTCATTACCCACTAATTCCTACACTTGACTCACCTATGGTTATCTCTTAACCATAGTTATATCATACCTGCCAACACGAGTATAGACACATCTTATACATCTCTCACCAATTAACCCAAGTTGGTTTAAATAGAACACAACATTAACTCATTAAATTAAATTAGATTTAATTAATAAGGACGTTCAAAATTCACGGGCATTACATCCCTCCCCCCTTATAAAAATTCCGTCCTCGGAATTGCAAAAATAGGGTTACTCAAATAAGAACGGATAATTCGCCTTCATTTTCTCTTCGAGTTCCCACGTAGCTTCTTCGACTGCGTGATTCCTCCAGAGAACTTTGACGGAATGTATGGTCTTGTTTCTCAGCTTCTGTTCCTTCCTATCGAGAATCTGGACGGGAACCTCCTCGTACGATAAGTCCCGCTCGACTGGAATTGGCTCATAGGAAAATAACATGCTTGTAGTCTGGCTTATATGGACGTAACACTGATACATGAAATACATTGTGAATGTGCTCAAGTTCAGGAGGTAATGCTACCTCGTACGCCACTTCGCCTATTTTCCTTAATATTTCAAAAGGTCCTATGAACCTAGGGCTCAGCTTGCCTTTCTTCCCAAAGCGGATCTTCCCTTTCCAGGGAGATACCTTCAAAAATACATAGCTACCAACTTCAAGGTCTCGTTTTTGACGATGTAAGTCGGCGTACTTCTTCTGACGATCCTGGGCAGCTACTAACCGTTGTCTTATTACTTTAATGATTTCCACAGTTTGTTGTACCAATTCTGGTCCCAACAATCTACGTTCACCAACTTCGTCCCAACACAACGGCGTTCGACACTTCCTTCCATATAACGCTTCGTACGGTGGCATACCGATGCTAGCGTGATAACTATTGTTGTAAGCGAACTCTACCAAGGGCAAGTGATCGTCCCAGCTGCCACCTAAGTCCATCACAACTGCCCGGAGCATATCCTCTAAGGTTTGAATTGTTCGCTCACTCTGACCATCAGTCTGAGGATGATATGCCGTACTCATTCTCAACTGTGTTCCCAGTCTCTCCTGTAGGCTTCTCCAAAAATTTGACGTGAAGCGCGGATCTCTGTCAGACACAATAGAAACCGGCACCCCATGTCGCGATACTATCTCCTTTACGTAGAGTTTCGCCAACTGCTCCAATTTGTACCTGATCTTGATCGGTAGAAAATGGGCAGACTTGGTCAACCGATCTACGATCACCCAGATGGCGTCTAGACCCTTTTGTGTTGTCGGGAGTCCTACCACAAAATCCATAGTGATGTGCTCCCACTTCCACTCGGGAATCTCTAAGGGGTTTGCAACAATCCGCTCGGCCGTTGGTGCTCTGCCTTGACCCTCTGACAAGTTAAAACACCGGCTGACGAATTCCACAACTTCCCCTTTCAAATGCGGGCCACCAATAATGTTGACGAAGATCTTGATACATCTTGGTGCTACCCGGATGTACCGAAAATCTCGTATTATGGGCCTCTTGCAATATTTCTTCCCTTAAATCTGGTACATAGGGTATCCAGATCCTTCCTTCGAACCTCAGCAGACCTGTGCTGTCAATCTTGAACTTCAACGTCTTTCCTTCCGATAGTTGCTTCTTAATGCCAATGCATTCTTCATCAAATTCTTGAGCCTCCTTTATCTTATCCAGTAGAGTCGGACCCACTGTCACGGTGAACAATTTTTCGTCCGTCTCCATTGGATACTTAACCTCCAGTTCCAGTCGTCCAAAGTCCTTTATCAGCTCTGCCTGAGTTGTAAGCCTCATCAACTTCTCTCTGCCTTTCCTACTCAGGGCATCTGCCACTACATTTGCTTTGCCCGGATGGTACAGAATCTCACAATCGTAATCCTTGATCAATTCTAACCATCGGCGCTGCCTCATATTCAGCTCCTTTTGAGTGAAGATATATTTCAGACTTTTGTGGTCTGTATATATCTCGCACTTCTCTCCATATAGGTAGTGCCTCCAAATCTTCAAGGCGAACACTACTGCTGCTAATTCCAGATCATGAGTCGGGTATCCCTTCTCATAGTCCTTCAGCTGGCGTGAAGCGTACGCAATGACCCTGCCGTGCTGCATTAGTACACAACCAAGGCCCTTGTGTGACGCATCACTGTATACTACAAAACCTCCAGTGTCGTCTGGTAATGCCAACACTGGTGCTTGGCTAAGTCTCTTCTTCAACTCCAAGAAACTCTCCTCGCACTTCTCTGTCCAAACAAACTTATACCGTTCTTTCTGGTTAGATTGGTCAACGGTGATGCTATCTTCGAGAAATCCTGGATGAATCTCCGATAGTATCCCGCTAACCCTAGGAAACTTCTGATCTCCGTTGGTGTCTTTGGCTGCTCCCAGTTGATAATGGCTTCCACCTTTGCTGGGTCTACCGAAACACCACTACTGTCAATGACGTGTCCAAGAAACTGCACCCTCTGCAACCAAAATTCACACTTCGAAAACTTTGCGTACAGTTTCTCCCTTCTTAATGCCTCCAGAGGCAATCCTTAGATGTTCAGCATGTTCTTCCTCTGACACTGAATACACCAAGATATCATCGATGAATACTACCACGAATTTGTCCAAATACTGCTTGAACACTCTGTTCATCATATCCATGAATGCCGCTGGTGCATTTGTCCAGGCCAAATGACATAACCAGAAACTCGAAATGTCCATAACGAGTTCTGAATGCCGTCTTCGGAATATCCTCCTGTCTCACCCTTAGTTGATGATAGCCCGTCCTTAAATCGATCTTCGAAAAGTATTTCGCTCCCTTGAGTTGATCAAACAGATCGTCTATTCTGGGTAGCGGATACCTATTCTTAATCGTAACTTTGTTCAACTCACGGTAGTCGATACAAAGCCTCATCGAGCCATCCTTCTTCTTTACGAACAGAACTGGCGCTCCCCATGGTGACACGCTTGGCCTGATATAACCCCTGTCTAACAGTTCCTGCAGTTGAACCATCAGTTCTTTCATCTCTACTGGTGCCATTCGGTAAGGCGCCTTAGATATCGGTGCCGTCCCGGGTACCAAGTCGATTGCAAATTCTATCTCCCTATCCGGTGGCAGTCCCGGAAGTTCATCTGGGAAGACATCAGCGAATTCCCTTACAACGGGTATCTGACTCAGTTCCCCCTCGACCCGTCGAGTATCTACCACGTGAGCCAAATAACCTATACAACCCTTCTTAAGCAATCTCTTTGCTTGCATCATCGTCAGACAACAAGATTGTCCTCGGCGATTTACTACCATAGAACACCACCTTCGACTTACCCGGAGTCTGCAGGTGTATGCACTTTTTCTTACAGTCAATGACCGCCCCGTGGCTCGCTAACCAATCCATCCCCAGGATTACATCGAATTCTCCAAGACGAATCGGCAACAAGTCCACGTTAAGCTTAAACCCTCTCACATCCGCACAACAATTCTTATAAATGTAGTTTACGGGGATAATCTCTTTGTTCGCTACTTCTACATTCATCTGGTGTTCTAACAGTTCACTAGGGCAATTTAAATCTTTGAGCAAATTCATCAGAGACAAAAGAACATGAAGCACCCGAATCAAATAGCACATAGGCATCTATGTTGTTGATTGGAATAATACCTGACACCACCTCTCTGGATGCCATAGCAATCTTGTACTGTCATGTTGAAGGTCCTTGCTGTTGGCTTATTTGGCTGGGCTGGTCCTCCACTGGTTGTCCTCGAGTTGTTGCCCCTATTGCCGTTTCCGCCATCCATATTCCTCTTTCGGGGGCATTCCTTGCTCCGATGCCCTATCTCTCCACAATTGAAACAACCTCCCTTCTTCGCCTTAGGACAATTGGGCGAGATATGCCCTTCTTGCCCACAGGTATAACATACCATCTTCCCTTTCATACACTCTCCCGAGTGACCCTTTCCGCAATTCCCACATACCGACCTTTTCTGTTGTATGCTCCCTTGCTGGATTTCAGAATTGCTACCCCCACTGCTCCATTGACGCTTCCTACTGTTGCTACCACCACCGCTAACATTTACATTTCCTCCTTCTACCTTCTTCTTGTTCCTTTCCCGATTATATTTCGAAACCGCTTCACTCCCACCTTCAGCAATGAGAGCTTTCTCCAACAAGGTTGAGAACGATGTAATTTGCAAAACCGCTACCTTGCTGTAGATCCACGGCTTTTAATCCATTCTCGAATCTCCTGGCCTTCCTCACCTCAGTATCCACCTGATGTGGGGCGAAATCTAGCCAATTCATTGAATTTTGCAGCGTACTCCGACACTGACAAATTTTCTTGCTTCAATTCTAGAAACTTGATCTCCATTTTTGCCTGCGTACTCTCAGGGAAGTAATTCTCGAAAAACAATGTCTTGAAAGCTTCCCACGCCACGACTCCAGTTCCAGCTTTGTTCTGATTGGCTTCCCACCAGAAGTTAGCCTCACATTTCATTAAGTAAGTAGCAAAAACTGTCTTCTGCTCCTCAGCGACTCTAGCGATGACAAAGGCCTTTTCAATCTCCTTTATCCATGACTGGGCCTCTATCGGGTTCGCTGTTCCTCTAAATTCCGGAGGCCCTACTGCCTTAAAGTCTTTAAAATTGGCTAAGTGGTTGCCTGTCTGGTTTCCTGTAGTAGTGGTTTGATTTCGCAAGGCTTCTGCTATCATGTTCACAAAATCTTGCATTGGGTTTGGTGGAGTTTCCTCTACATTGTTAACTGACTCTTCGATCCCATGATTTCGTAGGATTCGTCTGGGCGGCATTATCTGTTTAAGCAAACCCTAACACGTTACACGGGCTTCCTTAAAACATAAGTATTTCAGCATGTATATAATAATCACATGACTCTTGTGTGGGAGTTTTAGATTACCCAACCTCGAAAATTTTGCTTTCCCGATTAGTGATTTTAAGTTACTAAGATACCGATTCAGTCTCACTGAATTAACATAATCATTGCATAAATGGTATATCAATTAAAATACTCAAGCACATACCATAATAAAGCATCTAAATTCATATACCGACTTAAGCGTCTTACACGTGTATCACAGGCATATAGTCATAATTGCTAACCATCCCATTTAATATAACAAAAGGTGGGATTCACTTAAACCATTCTTTCCTACCTACATAATATGGGGAAGTACATCCTACATACGAACTACCTCGCACCTTGCTGAGGTTAATACAACTCTAGTAAATCAAATGATAGTACCAATAACACTGCTCAAGGCATAACCACCCACTTCTAACTATCCTCTAAGGGACACAAGGTGAATGCAACTCAACGTTCCTTGCCAGCAGGTTTCCTATCACCTTAGGCTCTATGGGCTCCTGGTTAACTGAAAGGCTATCTTGACGCTCGTCCGACATCCTACAAACACCACACAAATAAATCAACATCAGTACCACAATAAAATATATTCATTGATGAAATGAAATGATATTTTATTCGGTACGACTAGAACTCTATGAATCTCCCCGACCCATCACCTACATACTCTATGTGAGTTTTTCTACTAAGGTTATATCCTAGGTTTCTTGTTCCTAACGTTTATAACCTACAGCTCTGATACCAACCTGTGACACCCCCAAATCCAGGTTTCCAAACCTCGAATTCGGTGCTCACGATAATTCGACGACAAACATACTATCTAACTAAATGCGGAATAATAAACATACATTGTTTATCGAATGGAAATAAAGTCTTACAATTCTGGTCCCAAGGTTCTTTAACCTTAACATAAAACGTACTCTTAATACAAATAAGGGTTCACTTAATCAAACCACATTCGGAAATAGCTAGTACATAGGCACTAACGGGCATCTACTCTTGCACCTTCCCTTTTCCTTTGTCTCCCCTAGACGTTTCTGCCTTAGCTGAAATAAAGATCATGATATAGCAAGGGTAAGCAACTAATTTGCTTAGCAAGTATATACACAAAGAGATATATCATGATAGAAGGAAATTTCGCTTTCAATGTTCAACAACAGTATAAAAGTGTGGAGGAGCATTGAATTAATAAACAACAGTTGAATATTCGAATAATTGAATGACAATTACTGAGTGGTTTGAAATAACCAAGGACGTTTTCCAAGGTTCTCAGCATGTAAGCTGGACCTCTTAAAAAGTTTTGGTAATCGAGGGGATCAGCCTCTCATACCCCGTGATTTATGCATAAACACTTAATAACCAGCATTGATATCATGCCTTAAACAAGTTTATCCTTTTCTCAGCCAAGAGTTCTTACCACAACAATTTAATAAGAACAGCTTTTAAAATACCATTGTCTTAACCAATTTAGACATGCTGGATCTAGCTGATACAAATAGCATAGATCGATCTCATAAACAATTCATACTTGAAAGAACTTTAATTAAATTTACAGTTCAATCATAATAGGATAGGAATTCAATTGCACAATGTGCGAATCTCAATAAATAGTATAGATGTGAATAATCGACAATAATTATTCACTATCATGCTTCGAAAATAATAACTCGAGTTTTGAGTTAGGGAACTTGCAATAATGTAAGAAGTTTAGGGTTAGGAACTTGCCTGTATTGCTCAGCTACAAATAATTCTAGCTTTAACTAATTGGCCTTGAAGAACCTAACATTGATAATATTGAGCTATCAATTAGTACTGCGTAGTTGTATATCGATACGCTTACTTATGCTATTTATTTAACAATTAAGCAATTCACATAGCACACATAAGTTAATAAACTATCATAAATACTATAAGACACTTTAATGGATCTCTAGGTGGATGGTTTAATTAATTAACCATGTTTCCCTTAAGTGATAATCACTTATTAACCTTTAAGCAATTTATTATAATTGTTAAATTAATTAACATTACTCTTTCTTAAGTAATATTCATTTATTAAACCCTTAAACAATTTGTTATGATTGTTTAATTAATGGGTTATTAAACTCTCTCTATTTTATTAACTCTATCTTCATTTAATTACTATTAAATAGTAATTAATTAATTATCTTTGGTTATTATTAATAGTAATTAATAACTAATTTACAGTTACTTATTATTTAATTATTAATTAAATAATAATCGAATTATAAATTTTAATTGTCTCTAATTATTATTTAAGATTTAAATAATAATTAGTTAGGTTTATTCATTATTTAAAGTTAATCAAATAATAAATAATTAATTAGTGAGTAATAATTATCTTTAGTTATTATTTAATAATAAATAATAACTAATTAGGTTTATTTATTATTTAAAGTTAATCAAAATAATAAATAATTAATTAGTGAGTAATAATTATCTTTAGTTATTATTTAATAATAAATAATAACTAATTAGATTTATTTTATTATTTAAAGTTAATCAAATAATAAATAATTAATTAGTGAGTAATAATTATCTTTAGTTATTATTTAATAATAAATAATAACTAATTAGATTTATTTATTATTTAAAGTTAATCAAATAATAAATAATTAATTAGTAAATATGAATTATCTTTAGTTATTAATAAATAATAACTAATTAGATTTATTTATTATTTAAGGTTAATCAAGTAATAAATAATTACTTAGTGAATAAGAATTATCTTTAGTTATTATTTAATAAATGATAACTAATTAGGTTTATTTATTATTTAAAGTTAATCAAATAATAAATAATTAATTAGTGAGTAATAATTTATCTTTAGTTATTATTTAATAATAACTAATTAGGTTTATTTATTATTTAATGTTAATCAAATAATAAATAACTTATAAGTGAGTACTAATTTATCTTTAGTTATTATTTAATAATAAATAATAACTAATTAGGTTTATTTATATTTTAAAGTTAATCAAATCATAAATAATTAATTTACAATTCTTAATTATCCTTAATTATTATTTAATAATAATTAATCAATTACTTAACTTTATTTATTATTTAAACATAATTAAATAACAAATAGTTAATTTGTTTTCTAATTTTCGTTCTTGATTTCCAGATTTGGGGTCTTTCACCAAAACCTTCATAAAACGAAATCTACAACTTCGATTTACGATCCGTCGATTTTGTTGGATTCGTATCTTCCTGAACTACACTTTTCATTTATCAAACATCAAATTTGGTTATGTCTAGGTCTCGGAAAACAGGCTCAAAGTCAGGGGTCAGCAAGGTTGTTCAACAGTTGGCATGCTTTGGTAATAAATTCATGGTTTGCTCATTTTTCAACATATTTGAGTGACTCAAAAGGGATTTTGTCCCTAACCTATGGATCTAGCATATCAATAAAGAAAATCACAATATCCCTTTATAGATTTCAAAATGACAAGCATATAACAACCTTTTTCAAACAAAATTTCCGGAAATCTCCTTTACTTCCTTTCTTCTAAATTTTTCCAACATAAACTCACACATATGAACAAGCAAAACATTATACATTCAAGATCTAACCTTATCATAAGGTTCTAGCCATCAAGAATATAAAACTTCAAGGATCTATGTCCAAACACATTAAAATAGCTTAAAGTTTGGAGTTATACCTTTTTGATTTCTTCTTCTTCTTTTCCTTCCCAAAATAGGTTGTGAATGAGGATGGCCTAAATAATCAAGACCTTCTTCTTTCTCCCACAAGATTTGCTCTTGCTTCTCTCTTCAAAACTCTCTCAAGCTCACAAACTCTCTACTTGGTGAATAATAAGTGAGCCAACCCTTGTTAACTTTGGTGAGGGGTCCTATTTATAGGAAAGTAGAGACCATGGGCAAAATAGTCATTAATCATGACTAGGCAAGGGTAATTTGGTCAATTCATCAATAGTAGGAAGTTTCCTAGCAACTTCCTCAAGGGTATTTTAGTCCTTTCCCAACCTCTTTCAAGGTTAAAATAGTCTTTTCGCAAAATCTTAATTATCCATTAGTTATTACCCATTCTTCATTGGTTATTAGACATTGGTTATTATCTTGCCATCATTACATTGGTTAAACACAATGGTTATTATCCCGCCATCATTTCATTGGTCATTAACCACTTGGATATACAATGGTTATTGCCCTTACATAATTACCTTGGTTATTAACCACTCTTGGCCATTTTAGTCATTACCCACTAATTCCTACACTTGACTCACCTATGGTTATCTCTTAACCATAGTTATATCATACCTGCCAACACGAGTATAGACACATCTTATACATCTCTCACCAATTAACCCAAGTTGGTTTAAATAGAACACAACATTAACTCATTAAATTAAATTAGATTTAATTAATAAGGACGTTCAAAATTCACGGGCATTACATTAACCCTATGCACAACGGTTTAATAAAACAACCATTTATTTTCATCAAACCATTTTCTTGTGACGTTTGAACACAATCCTTCTTTTGCCTTCTCGTGAAATAGAAATCGACATTCATTAGCACTCCCAAATTTTAGCCTCGTGATGCTAATAACCTAGTTTGATTGATTTTATGAAAATCTTGTCGTTTAGCTTTGAAATCAATTTCATGTCATAAATCAAATCAAGCATTAAAATGCGTTGGGGCTATTCATGAGCATGTAAGCCATCAAAATAACCCCAAACGCCTACAATCACAAGTTTCACTATTTCGGGGCCTTAAACACGATTCTCGCCTTGGCGTCGTTTTAAGGCCCGACGATTACATATTACAATGAAAGGTACATCGAATTTATTACATATATCAAAAGATGTCCATCATCGGATTTGGACCATGGGGTCGCGCTCCTAGGCTCACATTCAAAATCGCTACACACCCACAAGATCCTAAAAATAGCAATCTAAACAATCTATGCACAATACATCATTACAACGAGCTAAAAAATCATCAAATGGATATCATCGGGCCATTAGGAGGAATTTCGTTCCATTTGGAACCCTCACTAACAGCCCTCCATCCAAGGATTCACAACAATATACAAGAACAACTACATTTAATATAGTTCGGATGACAAAAGCTTAACAAAAATGATAAAACAAAATGCTAAAACAAAGGATTTTTCACCTTGCAAATAATCCCCACAATATGTATGAATTTGTGTATTGAAATAGAGTAGAAAATATGAGATGTAATCTCACAAAATGGGTACAATTTCTCACTATTTCTCACTCTTTTCTCTCTTAATTTCTGCTGTTTTCTTCTTCTTTTTCGCCTTTCTTCGAGCTACTGCTGCTGCTCCCTCTCCTTCTTCTCCCAAAAACCTTCAACTCCCTGTATGCTGCACGAAACTGGGCTGAAATAGGCTGGCCAGAGCCAGCCGCCTGCCTTCCACTCGCATGGTTTCGAGTTCCGTGTTTCGAGTTCCGTGCTTTCGAAAGGCGCACTATTTGGCCGCAGATCAATCCGCGGCTGGACGGTTTGACTTCCTCGATTTTCGTGCCACGCCTCGATTTTCGTGTCGTAACGTCGATTTTCGCTGACAGGCTCGTATTTTGCAGTCCGGGAATTTCTAGGAGACATGCCACCTCATACGGGAATGGCTGCTTCGGATGGCTTTATTGCCACATCAGCTTTGGTCGCCAATCATTGCGGTGGTGTTGGACGTTCGCACTTGTTCCCTATTCCTTCGCTCCCGCGAGCCGGTTCAATTGACGATTTTGCCCTCCTGTCATGGTTAGTACAGGGAACGCAAAATTTGGGTGTCTACAATCACATTTCGCGTGTGATACCCAAAATATATCTTCGCCTGGTAGAGGAGTTTCTAACGGCTCCATCCCTTCGGACGGGGTTTCTGCCAACTGATCTGCAATTCCCTGTCCTTTCATGGCTTTCTGAGTTACGTACACCATGTCGTGCTTTATTTTGAGAATGGCTTAGAATGTCCTTCGGCTTATACGAGAAAGCTTCATGAGAAAGGTTTGATTTTAATTTATCAAAACTATGAGATTTTCATTAGGTGCCGTTTTGGCAAAAAGAAGAGTTTTCTAAACCTTCATCAAAATAGGAATCGAGATCTATACGTTGCTTTCGTAACTCAAATGATGGGCAACTTCTAGAATCTCTTTAACCCTATGCACAACGGTTTAATAAAACAACCATTTATTTTCATCAAACCATTTTCTTGTGACGTTTGAACACAATCCTTCTTTTGCCTTCTCGTGAAATAGAAATCGACATTCATTAGCACTCCCAAATTTTAGCCTCGTGATGCTAATAACCTAGTTTGATTGATTTTATGAAAATCTTATCGTTTAGCTTTGAAATCAATTTCATGTCATAAATTAAATCAAGCATTAAAATGCGTTGGGGCTATTCATGGGCATGTAAGCCATCAAAATAACCCCAAACGCCTACGATCACAAGTTTCACTATTTCGGGGCCTTAAACACGATTCTCGCCTTGGCGTCGTTTTAAGGCCCGACGATTACATATTACAATGAAAGGTACATCGAATTTATTACATATATCAAAAGATGTCCATCATCGGATTTGGACCATGGGGTCGCGCTCCTAGGCTCACATTCAAAATCGCTACACACCCACAAGATCCTAAAAATAGCAATCTAAACAATCTATGCACAATACATCATTACAACGAGCTAAAAAATCATCAAAATGGATATCATCGGGCCATTAGGAGGAATTTCGTTCCATTTGGCAACCCTCACTAACAGCCCTCCATCCAAGGATTCACAACAATATACAAGAACAACTACATTTAATATAGTTTCGGATGACAAAAGCTTAACAAAAATGATAAAACAAAATGCTAAAACAAAGGATTTTTCACCTTGCAAATAATCCCCACACTATGTATGAATTTGTGTATTGAAATAGAGTAGAAAATATGAGATGTAATCTCACAAAATGGGTACAATTTCTCACTATTTCTCACTCTTTTCTCTCTTAATTTCTGCTGTTTTTCTTCTTTCTTTTTCGCCTTTTCTTCGAGCTACTGCTGCTGCTCCCTCTCCTTCTTCTCCCAAAAACCTTCAACTCCCTGTATGCTGCCACGAAAACTGGGCTGAAATAGGCTGGCCAGAGCCAGCCGCATGTATTTCTGTTCGCATTGGCTAAATCTCTTGCTGAGGTAATAGATGGCCTGCTCTTTACCTGCCTCATTTTTCTGTCCCAACATACATCCCATCGCAATGGCATTGACCGATAATATTACATAAATAGAGGGATCCCGTCCTTCGGGTGGTACCAGCACTGGTGCCTCAGTCAGTTGTTTTTTAATAGTTTGAAAAGCCTTCTGACATTGCTCATTCCATTCTTGGGAAGCACCCTTCCTTAACAGTTTGAAAAATTGGCTCGCATGTAGTCGTCAAGTGGGATATAAAACGGCTGATGAAGTTTATTCTTCCGAGGGAATCCTCTTATCTCCTTCTCTGTGTGAGGTGACGGGCATATCCACAATGGCCTTAATCTTTGCTGGATCCAACTCAATGGCCTCGATCACTAACCAGGAATCCCAAGAGCTTACCCGACTGCACTCCGAAAGCACACTTTTGCTGGATTGAGCTTCAAATTATAACTTTCTGAGCCGACTCGAATAGCTTTTTAAGATGGGTTATATGGTCAGATTCTACCCTCGACTTCACGATAATGTCATCCACGTAGACCTCTATCTCCTTATGCATCATATCGTGGAACAGGGCCATCATGGCTCTCTGATAAGTAGCCCCTGCGTTTGTGAGACCAAAAAGACCAATCGTCTATAGCAGAAAGGTGCCCCAAGGGGTGATGAACGCGGTCTTTTCCCAATCTTCCTCCGCCACCATTATCTGATGATACCCGGTTAAAAGCAATCCACAAAAGAATACATTTTCGTACTGGGCCGTGTTATCCACCAGGATGTGTATGAAAGGCACTGGAAAATTATCCTTGAGACTGGCCTTATTTAGATCTCTGTAGTCTACACATACCCTCACCTTCCCTCCAGGCTTAGCCACTGGGACCACATTGGACAGCCATTCGGGGTAAGTGGACACCATAATGATTCCCGCCCTGAACTGCTTGATGATCTCTTCCTTCACTTTTAAGCTCCACTCCGGTTTCATCTTTCTTAATTTTTGCTTGACAGGCCTGAAACCCTCCTTGATGGGCAATCGGTGTACCACAATGTCGGTGGATAATCCGATCATATCCTCATGAGACCAGGCAAATACATCCTCATATTGGTTTAGCAATTCAGTCATTTCGGCTTTTTGGCTAGGAGTGAGGTCCGTCCCTATCTTAAGTTCTTTTGGCTTGTCAGGGGTCCCGATATCTATAGTGATGGTTTGGTCCAAGTTGGGTTTGGGTTTATCCTCGACCCATCCTTTGATCTCGTCAGGCGCATCGTCGTAATCTGTCTCGTCTTGCTCAATGCCCATCAAATCGAAGTCGAGCTCAATGTCAAAATCATAATCATCATTCAAATTTGAAAGACCGTTTGTTAGGCAAAGATTACTCAAATTGGTACACCTGACATGCAACAAAATACTTGTCATATATACGTTATTTTCCACGACGATCACATTTTCAGATAACATGAAGAAACGACATAATTATGCAAAATATAAAATAACAACAAAAATAAACTTCTTCATCCTCCCATCCTCTTTGGGGTCTACCACCCTGATGTCGGGTTTTACCATTGTTTGGATATCACTGGTTTCATGGTTCCAGTTGTCCGAACGGTCAGGTCAGTATGACATGCGCTGGATGAAATGTGGCTTCACATCGGACACTTTCCCCGATGATTACGGCCACATCGGCCCGAGTCCCCCTTCTTACCTTCTTCGGGAATAATTAAATCTGCCCAAATCGATGACAGACACAACTTGTTGGGCTTCCCAGTGACGTTGACAACATCCGTCCCTCTCTACAGTTTGTTAATAGTCCGGGGATATAGCACTTGGTTTCAAATTCTTTTCGCGACCCTCCTGCAGGGAAACTTTCCCTTCGGGCCGACTCATCACTTGCGGGGGTTAACTCTTCATTCCCCGACCCAATCATAGGCTCGCTAGTCCCCTGTTCATTGCTGACCTTGGTCACCGGACTGCCAGCTAGCCGAATCGGAGCCGCACCTTGACGGTGTCTCCGTGTTATGCCTTCACGATATCCCAACCCTACTTTACCTATCTGATGGGGTAGCTGAATGGGCTCGGTGATTCCTTGGCTACTCTTTCCTAACCCCTGTCCAGGTTGGAATTTCATTTTCATCATTTCCTTTGCAACAAAGGTAAGTTCTGGGGAGACCCTAGGTTTCATGGCTGGGGATCGCAGGCATTTGTAATGGGGAGTGCTAATTTCCAACGCCTGAAAACTGGCAGGTGCCGCCGACTCGTCCACATTAATCACTGGTATGCCACTCCTGGGAGGAGAAGGGTCATCACATTCTGCCGAGATCGTTATCAGATTCCCATCGATGATTAATTTGATTTGTTGGTGTAGCGTGGAAGGGACTGCCCCGGCCATGTGTATCCACGGCCTCCCCAATAACAGGTTATAACTGGCTGCAATGTCTAGAACTTGGAAAGAGATATCAAAAGTACAGGGTCCTATTTCTCCAATTGTGTCCCTCCGGGAACCATCGAAGGCTCGCACCACTACATGACTGGCCCGTAGGCGCTTGGGATTGATGTTCATCTTCTACAATGTACTGAGGGGACAAATATTCAGTGCCGACCCTCCATCAATCAGCACCCCATTCATGATATAACCCGAGGAAATTACCGCAATATGTAGCGGTTTTCGGTGCCCCCTTCCCTCCCTAGGGATGTCCTCATCTGCAAAGGATATTACATCACTCTCCAACAGATGGCCCACCAGATGGCCGAAACCTTCCTCACTAATTTCCTTGGGTACGTATGCCTCCTTCAGGACTTTCGCCAGGGTTTTGCAGTGATCATTGGACGACAACACCAAGTCCATGACTGATGTTAGGGTTGACTCCTCATTTAAAATCTGGATCCCTCTTGTTTCCGGGTGATCCATTCTTTTCAAGAATTCTATGGCCTTTTCCTCGAAAATCTCTTCATTTTTCTTCTTTTGGCTCTCAAGGACTTGCCCGGGAAGATATAAGGGGTTCCCTTTTGTCGTCACAGAAGCACAACTGGCCGCTTCCTCTGGCATCCCCCCATAATTCCAGGGTACCGTTTTTAGACTACTGATAGGGATTTGCGGCCTTGCCGCAAGGATGAGGGGCCTCGGAGCCATCAACTTGACAGGTCCCTCCGTGATATTCGTACTTACACCTATCAACCTGATGGGCACTCCCCGTGCACTCCCATGATCATGTATCACGTTGATCATTTCCTCAATTTTCTGCACATAGTTCAACCTTGACAGCCCCTCGGCTTCACTGGCCTCCGTTGCATTGACCCCCCCTCCATCATGCCTTGGCAGGGGATTTGCCTTAACATTCGGGGAGTCTGGCTGTTCCACCACAATTTCCCTACTATCAATCAAGTTCTGGATTCTGTGCTTCAACGTCCAACAGTCATGCGTATCATGACCAAGGGAACTTGAATGGTATGCGCATCGCTTGCTTGGGTCAAACCTTCTTCCCTTTGGGTCACTCGGGGGTGCCAAACCAACTATCTTCTTTTGGGCCATTAATACCGCCAAAACCCGTTCAAGAGGCTCCCCGAGCGGGGTGAATACTCGATTCTGCGAGGCCTCAAATCTCCTTCGCCCTTCCGCCCTCTGATCAGCAAAGTTAGGCTGTCGGGATGGCCCCACTCTCTGCACCGGTACTGGAAGATGGTTTTCTGCCTTTCTAGACGAGCCCTGAAGGATGAGGGAAACATCCTCCTCCTTTTTCTTTTGCATCCTACGAGAAGTGCTGCCATAATTTCCATTTTGTATTTGCTCTGCAGCTGTTTCCAGAGCCGTGAAATCCCGGATTTTGCCAAATTTCAACCCCATATCCACCATTTCTCCATGTTTAATCATCTTAGGAAAGGGTCTACTAATCCCTGATATGACCCGCTCATAATACGGTGCCTCTTTAATGTCTACAAAAGTCATCACCATCTCTGACTCGCTCATCGGGGGATTCACCTGTGCGGCCATACCCCTCCATCGTTGTGCATAATCCCTGAAGGATTCCCTAGGTTGCTTCTTAACTTTTGTCATTTGGTATCTATCAGGGGCCATTTGTGCCTGAAAGCTATACTATGTTAAGAAGTTATGGGCCAACTCTTCCCAATTATGGATCCGGGCATTGTCAAGATGGGCATACCAGATTCTCGCTTCTCCCGTTAAACTCTTCTGGAAAAGTTGCATCCTTAGACCCTCATCCTCGGCGTAAGATCCAAGCTCCCCGATGTAGATTTTCAAATGTGTGTAAGGATCCCCTTTCCCATTGTATTTTTCAAATTCGGGGATTTTAAATTTCTCCGGGTATCTGGCTCCGGGGAAGACACAAAGATCCGAGTAGTTCACCCTGCCTAGGGACCCTATGCCCTTCATAGATTGGATAGTTTCCTCCATTTGTTTCATTTTCTTCCGCAGGTCATCCGTATCTCCCTCTTTCGGGATATTAATCACTGTCTTATTAAGTACAGGAATAGCCTTTGGGACGACTGGCTCGCCCTTAGGTTGGGGTGGATCCTCTTTAGGTGGGTCCTGTCGAGGTATCAATTGTTCCCTCAGTATTATGGCCATTTCTAACATCTGCTTCTTGAAATCATCAAATTCCTCCCGAGATATGGAGCCAGGATTAGTAGGTGGGAGCTCAGCCATTTCAGATGTAGAGTTTTGGGCCCTTTTAGACTACGAACGAGTTTGAGGAGCAATCCTACAGAAACAACGGTTCGAAGTTTAGATCATGGCCAATGAAAGGATATGGATGCATGCTAAAGCGGTAACTTTTGTGGGGTAATTTTTGGGGGGTTTTTTAATCTTTTTCTGCAAAAACAGTATGTTAGTAGTCCCTTATTGCAATAATGATTGATAGACATGACTTATTGTGCCTTCCCAGCTATTCCCTGCAAAACATGGAGGTCAGTACTTTCTTTTGTCAGCAGGGGAGGCATATATGAATGGGATCATGACATTTTATACGTGTGAACGTAAAAGGGCATGAAGAGACTTTTCCTGCGTTGGGTTAATCTGAGGCTGACCTATCCTAGGGTATCTCTCACGGGCTTTTCGGCATGAAGGTCCCCAAATCTTCGCAATCTACTCGTTCTGAGCCCTTTCGATTGGAGCGGATTTGGGTGGTGCGTTTCCTGAGCCATCTCCGGGGAGCAGCCCCTTCGAGTCCAGTTATAAGCAACCGACAGGTTCGCCTCAGGAGGAGGTACTCTCTCAACATACATTCACATTCATCGTCCTCACCGTATGCAAATGTTTATTTAAAAATAAAGCAATTCAATCATTCATTTATTGGGCAAAACACACATTCACACAACAAAAGTAAGAAATCAAAATATTGCACACACACACATTTTATGAATTTAAAAAAGATAAGATAGCATCAAGATTTGAACGCGGCTTAAGCCCTCTAATATCCCCAGTAGAGTCGCTAGCTGTCGACGCCGGTTTCACGCCTCTTCCGATTTTCTTAGCCTTTTGATTGAATGATTTTGGGGAAAAGGTCGGCATTAATGTCGACGGGGTTTTGAAAGATCGTTTTTTATGATGAGTCAATTAACTAGAGTCGCCAGTTGGTATATTTGAAATGGATGTACCAACTCATCCGAATTTTCGTTTTTTATAAATCGCTGGCTCGTATGTGACTCCGAATTAATTGGTCGGCGAACTTGAGATTCATAGAGTTCGGGGGCT
The DNA here is from genome assembly GCA_034770075.1 of Aralia elata. NCBI lineage: Eukaryota > Viridiplantae > Streptophyta > Magnoliopsida > Apiales > Araliaceae > Aralia > Aralia elata. Next base: position 50,256,598 of record CM068380.1, on the reverse strand, counting down.
TACTTAAGTGAGGGGAAGGTGTTAGGCACCCCTCGACTTTCGTGAAACACGGTTACCGCAATCTTGATGCTTTCCTATCCTTTAATTCATGAAATGTGTGTGTATGCGCGCGCGTGTGTGTGTGTGCCTATGTGAGTGTTGTGGTGAGTTTGTATGAAAGAATCATTTGGATTTTTAGGGAAAGTCGTGCTTTAATTTGGGAACGCTTCGGAATGTCTTTTCGGCATACACGAGAAAGCTTTATGAAAAAGGTTTGATTTTAATTGTCAAAACTAGGAGATTTTCATTAGGTGTCGTTTTGGCAAAAATAAGAGTTTATTAAACCTTAGCCAAAATAGGAATCGAGATTTATACGTTGCTTTCATAAATGATGGGCAATTTCTAGGATCTCTTTCGCCCTATGTATCAAGGTTTAATAAAATGTTTAGTTCTTTTTATAAAAACCATTTTTTGTGACACTTGAAAACAACTTCTCTTTAGTTTTCTCGTAAAATAGGAATCGACTTCCGTTAGCATTTCCAATTTTTAGCCTCGTGATGCTAATATCCTACTTTGATTGATTTTAGAAAAATCTTTATTGTTTTGGCCTTGAAATCTTTTGTTTGGTGTTGCAAATCAAATTAAATATCAAAACGCGTAGGGGGCTATTTACGGGCATGTAAGCCATCAAAATACCCCGAACGCCAACAATCACATATTTCACTACTACGGGGCCTTAAACCCGATTCTCGCCTTGGCGTTGTTTTAAGCGACGGTTACATGTTACAAAAACGAGCACCTTGAGTCTATTACATACATCAAAACGTCCATCATCGGATTTGGACCACGGGTTCGCGTTCCTAGGCTCACACCCGATATTGCTACATACCCACAAAATGAATACTACAAAACTAATCAACACGGATTTGCCTAATACACCATGATATCCGAAAATGACAATCTAAATGAATTACACCCAATAAATCATCATAAACAAGCTAGAAATTTCACTAATTGGATATCCTCGGGTTATTAGGAAGAATTTTGTTCCGATGGAACCCTCACTAATAATCCCTAATCCGTGATTGTCCAACAAGATACATGAAGATTACATTTAATTTAACCAAACAATATGATATGAATTGCTAGAACAAAGAGAATTTTTACCTTGCAAATGATCTCAAATGGATGTAAACTTGTATATTTGAAATAGGATTAGAAGGATATTTGATACAACAAAAATCAAAAGAGTATAAATCTTCTGTTTTTTTTTCTCTTTTCTTCCTATTTTGTTGCAAAACTTAGCTATTTTCCTCTCAATTCCCGAGCTTTTCTGCTGTTGAATCCTTCTTTCTCAAAACTGCTCAACTTCTCCAACTCTTCTACATGCTGCAACGAAAAATGAGCTGAAATAGGCTGGCCTGGCTGGCCGCCTACCTTCCACTCACCTGGTTTCGAGTTCCGTGTTTTCAAAAGGCGCACTATTTGGCCGCAGATCAATCCGCGGCTGGACGGTTTGACTTTCTCGATATTCGTGCCACGCCTCGATTTTCGTGCGGTAACGTCGGTTTTCGCTGACAGGCTCGTATTTTACAGTCCGGGAATTTCCGAGAGACGTGCCACCTCACTCGGGAATGCCTGTTTCAGACGGCCCTATTGTCACGTCAGCTTTGGTCGCCAATCATTGCGGTGGTGTTGGACGTTCGCACTTGTGCCCATTCCTTCGCTCCCGCAAGCCGGTTCAATTGATGATTTTTCCCTCCTGTCATGGTTAGTACAGGGAACGCAAAAATTGGGTGTCTACAGTGTTCTTGGTGTTCTTTGCAAAAATCATCACCAAATCTTTGTTTTAATCCCTTTTTACTCCATTCCAACTGGGTTAAACTCATAACCCATGGAAGTACAACATCATAACAACAAACAAATTAAACAAACACGAAATCATAGCTACAAGGTCCTCTAAATCGTCCAAATGTCCAAGTTCATGTCCAAAGTTCATTATTCTTCATGTTCTTCATCCTCCTTAAGCATAGGTACGGATTTATTTTATTGCGTTTTTGTTCCACTTTGATGTTATTAATGGCTTACAAGTCTCTTGGCAACATTATTAAGCAACCCCAACCAACAACAACAACAAAAATCGCAAGAAAATCATCCACGAGCTTACAAGCTTCTAAAAACCAAAAACTTTGGAAAATCTTTTACAAAACTCAAACGAAATGGATTTAATGAGATGTTACCTCTGTAAATCTCTTTATAGATGATAGAGAAGCTAGCTAGGGTTTATTAGAGTTGCTTGAAGCTCTTCCTCTTCTTCTTCTCTTCCACCCGTGCTCTCTTCTTCCTCCTCCTTCCTTTTTCCGGCGACTTTCTTCCTTTTCCGGCGACTTTTCCGGCGACCTTCTCCTTCTTTCCTCTTCCTCTTTGCTGCAGATTTCTCTCTCTCTATCAGCTGAAGCAATTAGGAATGGAATGGGAGGGAGTGAATTATTTGGGAAGAAGTGGAGGAATTTTGGGAGAAGAATGGGAGTGGCTCAAGGTGGCCAAATATTCAAACTTGCTGGCAACCTACCTTCTCTCTCCTCATTTTCCTAGCATCTGATTGGTTGATGGGTTTTTGGGTTGGTTCTCACTTGGTGTAACAAGCCAAAATAAATACCCAAATACACCAAAATTATATCCGAAAACTCCCACTTTTGTACCAAATTTGCCCAATAACTTTACTCAAAATTAAAATGGGTACTCCCATAAAATATTGGAATGTTATAAAAATAATTGTTACGGGATTTGTCCATTTATTCAGATCACCTATATAATACCTTTCGGATACGGATAAAATCACGTATCAGCTCGAATAAAATTTCCGACGCTTGGAAAAATTATTCGTACGCATACACGTATTTATGAAATTTATTATAATCGAAAAAAAAACACAAGATATTGTGGCGTGAATAGTGCCTCGGGAAACGTGTCACGTAAATAGTGATTTAGCGATCTTTCACAAAATCAATTATTCATTCCTACGGTTCAACAACGCATAAAAATTCATAGATTGACATCATCCAGGTTATAAAATAACCTTTAAACATGTCACAAAAAAAATAATATTTAATCCATTTAATAATATTAATAAACCCAAATTACAAGGGTATTCACGATTCGCGATTGCTGCTCTTCCCGATTAACTCCCCATAATCATATACATCAACATACATATATCCCACCCATAATTTGGGTTAGTGCCTTTACCTCAAATAACTCGTTCAATAATATTATCCTCCAACTATTTATTTAATCCAATAAATAGTATTCTAGCGATATTTCTCGAAACCACCAAATTAGCTTATACGAAAACTTTCATACTTACTAATCATCGTCTACACATAATCTAGGTTATAATATAACCTTTAAACGCTTAACACGTAATATTATTAATAAAAGTCTATTTTATTCAATAATACCCATAAACTCGAATTACCAAGCTACCCACGGTTAGCGATCGTTACAACTATTAACTAGTAACTCAATCCTTCTGAATCTATGTATATATATATTTCACATTTACATATATATAGATATTAAGCTCGCCAAATAAATCACATACATATATATAACATATATATATTCAAACTCGAATCATAATGAGAATTATTCTATATTAAATTCTTACTATATTTATTCTCAAAAATTCGGGTTGTCACATCCTTCCCTCCTTATAAGGATTCTGTCCTCGGAATCACAAATATCAAACCTCTCTTACTCGGTTTTCATCTAACTTTCTTCCGAAATTTTTATCGATGAATAAAATTTTAACGTATTACTATAACATAGGTTTCATATTACCTATTTAATCCACTTTCCTCAACCAACTCTCGTAGGTTTTTATTATATAACTTTTATCAACTCAAATATACTCTGAGTATTATCCTATGTTTAACCCATCAATTTCCTTTTCTAAGGATCATTGCATGCCACAATCATCATAATAATTTAATATCATGATTTACTAACTAATAAACATTCGGGATATTACATTCACCCATTCTTCTAAGAATTTCGTTCTCGAAATTTCAACGCATTCATCTTTGCTTATTCTACCCATCAAAACTTGGTTTTCAATCTAACCTTTACACTGTCCTCTTTCAAGGATTCACTTAAAATTGTCGCATTCTACGACTACTTCTCCTTGGGATAATCACTCTTCCCAAAATCAGTTTCCCGAATAATAGGAACCTTCAACAATTGTTTAATAATTGTGAAGTAACTTGAACAAATAGGAAATAAAAATATTCCTTAAAAACTTTTCATATTATGCTGAGGGGCCATAAAGACCATGACCACAGAGGTTTACGGGTATTACTACCCCTACCGATTTCAATTATGAAAAAGGTAATCTACCCATGCTGGGGGCCATAAAGAACATGAACATTGAGGTTTACGGGTATTACTACCCCTACCGATTTCAATTAAGAAAAATGTAATCTACCTCATAAAGACCATGAACATAGAGGTTCACGGGTATTACTATCCCTACCGATTTCAATTAAGAAAAAGGTAATCTACCTCCGTACGCCAGGTGGATCAGCCTTTTGTACCTTGACGTTGTGCACAACTTTCTAGCTAAACAACTATATGCGTTTGCTTGACCACCATAGGGTCAGAGTCGGGATTTTTTCGACATCAAATACCCCAATAATAGGGTTGTTTCACCTCAGCTTACTACAAAATTCCGCACCAAAACAATTTGGTTTAGGCGTAAATTATCAAATTAATGCTTGAATTTCATAAACACATTGCAACATTTGTTTAACCGAATCAAATAGCTTAGACTTTTATTAACAATTCGGACATCTATCGAATTATTTTTAGCCAACTCAATTGGCCTACTTTTTCATACTTTAAAGAAAAACAAAAATCATTTTATGACGTCATGATATCCGCACTGTTTCTACAGTCCGTTGAGGATTCCGTCATTTCGTGATTTTGTCATACTACATCATACCATAGTGGGTTGACGATACTATGATCACATCCAACACTAGGTTAATCTGCATTGATGACTCCATCATCTGTCATTCTACACCAAGTTTCATGATGCATTGATGACAATTTAAAAATACATTTTGATATTTTCAAATCAACTTTGTCTAGCCGAAACTATTAGCATAGACATATGAATAATAGTACATTTAAAATCCTTGGTCCAGAAATCTGGCCCCATACATTTTTCGAAGAGCAAAAGTGCAAATGTCAGCACGAAGTCAATAAATTTCGAAGTGCTAACATAGCTAGAAGATTTGGAATATCCATGTCTCCTCATCAACTTCAATTTCTCCCATTTCTCCACTATTTAATAATTCTATCTATTTCTAACTCCATCAATGCTCATCATTTTGAGAATTCACAGTTCTAAATCCACAACCTTTCGATACCCCAATATAGTTCATCAAAACTTACCACACATTATGAGTTCAGGAACTTACCACAATCATATGGGTTTAGGAACTTATCCTAGTCAGACCAAAATCGTCCATTCGCTGAGGGGGTTCCACCATACCATATGATTATGAGTCACGAACTTACCATAACTATGAGTTTCAAGAACTCGCACCTAATCTTATTATTCTCTAACCATCAAATATAGATATGAGAAAATAATCACCTTCTCGTCATTACGTTATAGCGATAGCGCGGATACTAGGTTCCAACGATTATCAATATAGGAAGCTAAGTGATTGTCGAAACCCATCACAATCCCCTGCCTATACAAGGAATCGATCAACTCGGCCACTAATCAATATAGGAGGCTAAGCGGTTGTTACACCAAGCATAAATTTTCCCGCCCATACAAGGAATTGTTCAACTCAACCACTATACCGATATAGGAAGCTAAGTGGTTCTCAAACCAAGCACGAATTCTCTGCCCATATAAGGAAATTGTACAACTCAGCCACTAACAATGAGTCCTCAATTGAAATCACCCCCAATCCTAGCTTACTCGTTACTCAACAAGAATTTAATTCGTGTTTCATCATCCATAACTCTTTCTGAGTTTTACTCGTACTATCTCATAGCACCATCTATCTATAGCATTGAGCTACAATTTTCAATTATTCAGTTGATCACCTATCATTCTATGACTTAATCCAATCACATCGTGATCTTAGTCTACAATCGTGTTACATTACGATCTTCCTTATCCTACGATCGTTTCATCCTACGATTTTCTATACTCTTCTCTCTAATCATAACATATGATTTTATTGCATTTACGTCTTATAGACCTCGTCTATTGATCAATACTTATCATCTATATCACTGGAGTCAGGTAACTCCTAATTCTCATCTTTTATAACGCATCAAGATTCTTCTTTGAATCGTCTTATATATACCTCAACTCTTACTATGAATTTTCTAAATTCATTTACTATCAATTAAACTCTATTTGAGTTTTATCTATCTTCATCATTATCATCTTTATTCACTACAGTTATAGCCTAAGGTACTCTTACCTAAGGTTTATAACCTATCATCTCTGATACCAACTGTAACGCCCCCGAAACTCGGGTCTTACCTTGAACCCGATTTCGGCACGTCACGGTACTACCCATACAACATAGGCTTACTAAAAATATGTAATTACAATAATATAACAACATATCCTCATCTAATCCCAGGCACGAAGACCTTAAATAAAACACTTATGACCAAGGTTGAATAAATACCATGATCCTTTACAATATCTCATGTGTGAACGCAAGGTTCAGATTCTGACTTTATCCAATCCCTGAATATTCGCAAGGTTATTCAATAACCAGTACATTCGTTATAAAAATGTCCTTTATACAACATCGACATCGTTGTAGTTTACTATAACAAGTAAACTAACATAATCACATCATAAATACTATAATGGATAACCTTCATTTCTAACTCAGGGTTTACATAGTCAAATTCACATACATCATATACCGTCATCATAGCTAAATAATTACAGTAAAGGGACAATTTAGGAACCCTTCCTGTTTCCATGCGCCTCTAATCCTTATCATCACGATATCAAGATAATTGCATTGCATCGTAAATCTGCAAAAGTTTTATTTTTGCAAGAATGAGCACGACGGGATCTCAGCAAGAACTGACAGTTTTCATATTTCATGCTTTCACGTAACACATAAGTTTGCATTTTATCCATGCACCATGATTCTCATACTATGCATCTTACTCATGCATTATAAATCTTATGCAAATTCATCCATATATATGCATCATGTATCTCATAGCATACTTCATGCTTCTCACATTGTATATTTACGATAATTCAAGTTCCACATAGAACATATAGTCACATAATTGCACACTTTAATCATGCTCTCATATAATCCACATAATAGTGAAAGATTTAGTAATCAAGTCATGTACATCAATACATTTAAACAAGTTAACAAGTTACTGAAAGAACTTGCCTTTAAGCGTTCCTTGCCAAATTATGATGGCTCGTCCTTCAAATATCCTACACAATTTATTTAACAATAAAATACCAATTAGCCACTAAAAAGGGCTTCATATAATGGTTTATATTATAAACCCACATCATAACTTATAATGTTCGTTTTGTTTAACATCGAAAACACTATTTAAGTTCTTTAACACTTTACGCGGTGTTTTGACGTTTACACGTCACAGACACACCTAATTCGCCTCCTTTGCATGTGCTTAGCATGGCTCATACATTGGTTTATAACACACTATCATGTTTTCATTATTATTAGAAACACAATATTAAACAAGATTATACACACTAGTTACGACGTTACGACGCTTTGCACGTCTATACGCCAAACTTGATTATTCGAACGCCCAGGCGACATGCATTTGCGTACACCTTACATGCCCATTCCAATTTATCTAATACTCATTGGTTAATTAAGTATCATTATAAATCATAATAAATCAGGTTATAGAACTTAAAACATCATTTAATATTGTCGGGAGCATTACGCGTGCTTTATGCGCATGCCCGACACTCTCTGATTGCCCCTAAAAACACATTAGTCATATAAATGGTCACTTTGGGAATTGATCCCGACCTCAAATTGAAAAACTCAAAGAACGAAAGTTGTAGGTCTACTCGTTCGCTTTCCGAATCATCTTGAATCACCTAAATCCGAGTTCGTATGAGAAAGTTATGCCCATTTTACTAAAGGATGTCGGAGCTGTTTGCACAGTCTCTTGCCCAGCGCCTTAGGCGCTCAAAATGGCCTATGACCAGCGCCTAAAGCGCTCTCTTGCAGTAGCTGGGCTCGTGGCCAGCGCCTACCCAGCGCTGTAGGCGCTCGGCCTGAGTCCCCAACCCGTTTTGCTTCCCGGAATGCTCTATTTTGGTGTTCTAGACCTATCTTGCTTCCAACCACCATAACTCTCTCAATACACGTTCAAATTGGTCCGTTCCGGACTCTATGGACTCCTAAGACATAGGGCTACAATATATCAAAAATTCAGAGCTATCCATTGATTTTAACTTGGTCAAATCTTAGGTCAAAGTATCAACTCATGCTATATTTTCGTGTTCTTGGTGTTCTTGGTGTTCTTCACAAAAATCATCACCAAATCTTTGTTTTAATCCCTTTTCACTCCATTCTAACTGGGTTAACTTCATAACCCGTGGAAGTACAACATCATAACAACAAACAAATTAAACAAACACGAAATCATAGCTACAAGGTCCTCTAAATCGTCCAAATGTCCAAGTTCATGTCCAAAGTTCATTGTTCTTCATGTTCTTCATCCTCCTTAAGCATAGGTACGGATTTATTGCGTTTTTGTTCCACTTTGATGTTATTAATGGCTTACAAGGTCTCTTGGCAACATTATTAAGGAACCCCAACCAACAACAACAATAAAAATCGCAAGAAAATCATCCACGAGCTTACAAGCTCCTAAAAACCAAAAACTTTGGAAAATCTTTTACAAAAACTCAAACGAAATGGATTTAATGAGATGTTACCTCTGTAAATCTCTTATAGATGATAGAGAAGCTAGCTAGGGTTTATTAGAGTTGCTTGAAGCTCTTCCTCTTCTTCTTCTCTTCCACCCGTTGCCTCTCTTCTTCCTCCTCCTTCCTTTTTCCGGAGACTTTCTTCCTTTTTCCGGCGACTTTTTCCGGCGACCCTTCTCCTTCTTTCCTCTTCCTCTTTGCTGCAGATTTCTCTCTCTCTCTATCAGCTGAAGCAATTAAGGAATGGAATGGGAGGGAGTGAATTATTTGGGAAGAAGTGGCAGGAAATTTTGGGAGAAGAATGGGAGTGGCTCAAGGTGGCCAAATATTCAAACTTGCTGGCAACCTACCTTCTCTCTCCTCATTTTCCTAGCATCTGATTGGTTGATGGGTTTTGGTTGGTTCTCACTTGGTGTAACAAGCCAAAATAGATACCCAAATACACCAAAATTATATCCGAAAACTCCCACTTTTGTATCAAATTTGCTCAATAACTTTAGTCAAAATTAAAATGGGTACTCCCATAAAATATTGGAATGTATAAAAATAATTGTTACGGGATTTGTCTATTTATTCGGAACACCTATATAATACCTTTCGGATACGGATAAAATCACGTATCAGCTCGAATAAAATAACCTTTAAAAATGTCACAAAAAAATAATATTTAATCCATTTAATAATATTAATAACCCAAATTACAAGGGTATTCACGATTCGCGATTGCTGCTCTTCCCGATTAACTCCCCATAATTATATACATCAACGTACATATATCCCACCCATAATTTGGGTTAGTGCCTTTACCTCAAATAACTCGTTCAATAATATTATCCTCCAACTATTTATTTAATCCAATAAATAGTATTCTAGCGATATTTCTCGAAACCACCAAATTAGCTTATACGAAAACTTTCATACTTACTAATCATCGTCTACACATAATCTAGGTTATAATATAACCTTTAAACGCTTAAACCGTAATATTATTAATAAAAGTCTATTTTATTCAATAATACCCATAAGCTCGAATTACCAAGCTACCCACGGTTCGCGATCGTTACAACTATTAACTAGTAACTCAATCCTTCTGAATCTATGTATATATATTTCACATTTATATATATATATACATATTAAGCTCGCCAAATAAATCACATACATATATATAACACATATATATATTCAAACTCGAATCATAATGAGAATTATTCTATATTAAATTCTTACTATATTTATTCTCAAAAATCCGGGTTGTCATAGCTATGCTGGTCTATAAGCAGAAATAACAGACAAAGGAAGTTCAGTAGCAGCTCTAAAGAACAAGTGAATGACTTGTGCTTCATCGCAAACTGTCCCAAGCCTCCAAAAAATGATCCAAAGAAGGACAAAAAGAAATCATAATTCAAAAACCACTTCAAGGCCAAGAAAAAGGAAAGAGGGTTCGTCGCTGAAAGTTCATGGAGTGACTCAGACAACGACTCAAGTTCTGAATCTGGAGAAGAAGAAGAAACTCAAAAAGCCAACTTATGCTTAATGGCCAAAGAAGGAAAAACCAAGAAGGAATTCAATGTGGATGAGATATTTGACTTTTATTCTCCTGATTTAATTATTGATGACCTTGGAGAAGGAATGCATGACTCTATGATAGAACTGCACAAATATATGAAAACTGTTTAGAATTCTTTCAAAGGAATCACTCTCTTTTTCAAGAGGAAAAAGAGAAAGCGGTCGTAGAGTTGGAAAACTGCTTCTACGAACTGCTAACTCCTGTGTCAAGCTTGAAGCAGAGAATGCTAGCCTAAGTCAGGTAAATGAGCTTAACACTCAGAGAGAAACTAATTCTGGTCTCCAAAATCCAAGAACTAGAAAAGACTATTTTAGCATGGAACAAATCCTCTTTTGTCTATGGATACCATGATCTCTAGCCAAAGATCAGTGGGCTAACAGATCAGGATTGGGTTTCTGCAATTCTCCCTCAAAAACCTCAGTGGTCAAACCTATGGAAGCTAATGATAACAGTTCTCCTAAATCTAATAAGAGAATTGTATTTGTTAAATCCTTACAGGCGGTTGATACACTGTACTCAAATCCTACAAACCAAGATACTGTTTCCCACACAACTCTAGGATTCAAGAATTCAAAGAGTAAGTCAAAAATCTGCATTTAGGCCACAAAGGGTAGTAGAGTATGTCAAAAACTCTCTCCTACGAATCACAAGGATCGTAGTAGAGACAACCTCCACTCTATGAAAACTATGAATCATAGAAGAAAGCAGAAGGGTGTGAGTTACTACCATCCACGTCTTTCTAAGATAAGAAGAAATTCATACTCACACACAAGCATGCATTACATTCAATGTTACACCTGCCATAAACATGGTCATAAAACTGCAGAAGGTCATCTCAACTATTTTTTTCCTGTACTGCACAGACCTAACATCAAATAGATTTGGGTTCCCAAGGTTACTAATAAATATGGACCCAAGCAATATTAGGTACCAAAATGAAAGTTGATCCTTTCTGCAGGTACAAAGCTCCACTAAATCAACATGGTACCTTGATAGTGGATGCTCTAGACATATGACAGGCAACAAGGCCCTTCTAACGAACTATGAAGAAAAAGATGGTCTTGCAGTCATCTTTGGTGATAACAACTCTGGAAAAATAAGAGGATATGGGTCTGCTGGGAATGGTGTTGTGTCCTTCAGCAAAGTGGCATACGTTGAAGGACTAAAACACAAACTTCTCAGCATCAGCCAACTGTGTGATAAAAATCATCAAGTCACTTTTCTCAACAATCAGTGTCAAGTCAGAGACATGACGACCAACTCATTGAAGCTGATAGGAACCAGAGAAGGAAATGCCTATACTATAAACCTTGCAGAGTTAATAACTAATGAGGCTGTATGTTTTCTTGCCAAAGCCTCTGAAGATCAGTGTTGGCTATGGCATAGGAGAGGTTATTTATCTACACTTAAACTTTCAAAAGCATGTCAAGACTTGCCTCCAATGACCTAGTTGCAGGACTGCCAAAAGCTCAATTTCATCAAAGAGAAGCCCTGCAAAGCATGTCAGTTTGGAAAGCAAACAAACAAAAAGCTCATTCAAAAGCAAAGCAATCAACTCAAATGATAAGCCCCTCATGTTACTCCATATGTATCTCTTCGGGCCTATCCCAAACAACAAGTCTTGGTGGAAAGAAATACTCTCTGGTGATTGTGGATGACTACACCAGGTTCACATGGGTATTCTTTCTGAGCTCTAAGGATGAAACAAGCTATCACTTGATCAAGATGTTCAAACTTGTCATGAATGAGAAAGAGGAGAAGATTAAAGCCATAAGGAGTGATCATAGAAGAGAATTTGATTTCACTGAGGTAGAACTGTACTGTGAGGAAAATGGCATCAATCACAACTTCTCAGCCCCAAGAACTCCCACAACAAAATGGAGTAGCTGAACAGGAAGAATAGGACATTGATTGAAGCAGGAAGAACATTACTGGCAGTTGCTCAACTCCCCTGAGTACTTTTGGGCAGAAGCTGTTAGCACACTGCATGTTACACACTCAAAACAGGTCTCTCATTCACTCCCTCCTTAAGAAGACTCCCTATGAATTATGAAAGGGAAGGAAGCCAAACATCAGTTACTTCGTGCATTTGGTTGTTTATGCTACATCCTCAACAACGGCAAAAACTATCTAACCAAATTCCAACCCAAGTCAGATGAAGGAATCTTCCTTAGCTATGCTACAGACAGTAAGGCTTACAGAGTATTCAACAAGGAATCATTAAGTGTTGAAGTCTCTATTCATATCACATTTGATGAGTCAGAATCAAAGAAGAAAACCTCCTCACTCAATGATCCAGCAGAGGAGGACTCTACGATCACTAAGTCCAAAATCGTAGAGTTAGGCTCTATGATCGTTGAGCCAGAAGCAGAAATCGCAGAGCAAGAAGAAGCAAACGTAAAGCTCAATATGCCTGACAATGAGTCTCTACGACCTGAACCAGAAATCAACTTAGAAGAACTCAGACAATAAGGCACCAGAACTGATGTTCCAAGACGAAGAAAGTGGACAAAGGATCACACTGAAGATCTGATAATTGGGGATCCTAATGCAAGAGTCAGGACAAGTTCAGCAACTCAAAATGAATGCATCTAACCTAAGCTTTCTCTCTCAAATAGAACCCAAAAAGGTAGAAGAAGCTTTAGAAGATTCAAGCTGGATAGAGGCAATGCAAGAAGAGCTCAACCAGTTTGAAAGAAGCAAAGTCTGGAGACTAGTTGAAAGGCCAACACAACATCCAGTCATAGGCACCAAATGGGTCTTTAGAAACAAAATGGATGAAGATGGGGTTATCACAAGGAACAAAGCAAGACTGATAGCTAAAGGATACTCACAAAAAGAAGGAATTGACTATGATGAAACCTTTGCTCTAGTTGCAAGATTGGAAGCAATCAGAATCTTTCTTGCCCATGCAGCCCACATGAGATTTAAAGTCTTCCAAATGGATGTCAAGAGTGCTTTCCTCAATGGAGAACTCCAAGAAGAAGTCTATGTAGAACAACCTCCAGGTTTTGTTAATCCAACTCTTTCTAATTATGTTTATAGATTAGACAAAGCATTATATGGATTAAAACAAGCACCTAGAGCATGGTATGAAACACTCACTAACTTTCTCACAGAAAAGGGATTCACTAGAGGTAGAGTAGATACCACCTTATTCCTAAGGAAACACAAGGATAAATCACTTCTAGTTCAAATCTATGTGGATGATATAATATTTGGTTCTACTGATGAAAAACTGTGTGAAAGGTTTGCCAAGCTAATGCAGAGTAAGTTTGAAATGAGCATGATGGGAGAACTGAATTTCTTCCTTAGACTTCAAGTGAAACAAATTGCTGAAGGTATATTCATCAACTAAGCCAAATACATTAAAGACCTATTAAAGAAGTATGGCATGGAGTCAACCTCCATCATGAAAACTCCCATGGCACCTGCAACTAAGCTTGACAAAGATAAAAAAGATAAAAGTATTGACATCACTCAATACAGAGGTATGATCGGATCTCTTCTATACCTAACTGCCAGTAGACCAGATATCATGTTTGCTACTTGTATTTGTGCTAGATTTCAAGCAAATCCTAAGGAATCTCATTTATTAGCTGTAAAAAGGATTTTCAGATATGTTAAAGGTACCCCAAATTTGGGACTTTGGTATCCCAAAGAGTCACCCTTTGAGTTAATGGGATATTCAGATGCTGACTATGCAGGGTGCAAGATAGACAGGAAAAGCACAAGTGGCACATGTCAATATCCTTGGAAATAGACTTGTCTCCTGGTTTAGCAAGAAGCACAACTCAGTTTCAACCTCCACTGCAAAAGCTGAATATATTGCTGCAAGGAGTTGCTGTGCACAAATCCTATGGATGAAAAATCAATTAGCTGATTATGGTTTTGCGTTTAAATCTATTCTAGTTCATTGTGACAATACTAGTGCAATTGTTATAACTCATAATCCTGTTATGCATTCAAGAACCAAACACATAGACATAAGATATTATTTCATTAGAGATCATGTGCAAAGTGGAAATATATCATTACATTACATTCCCACTGAAAAACAGCTTGTTGATGTGTTTACAAAACCCCTAGATGAATCTAGATTCAACATGCTGATAATTGAACTTGGAATGCTAAATTTACATCCATAATATTATGCTTTGAAATCTACTAACTCTGCAGAAAGAAAGTTCGAAGAGTGACGTCAGAAAACGTTGAAACGAAAGTTGAAAAACGTAGAGCTCAAAGGAAACCAAGCTGCCGAGACGTACTCTACGATCGTCGAGTAAGATGGAGATCGTAGAGCAGAAAACAGCTCAAAAGTGAAACGTAGAGCTCAGATGGAACTAAGGGAAAACTAGTCTTTTTCGACGACTTAAAACGTGCACTCAGCCCACTCAGCAGAAAAAGAAGGAAGTTTTCACTAAGTCATTTTAAATTATTATTCATCTTTTTCAAAACTCTTCCTCTCCCTCTTTGCTAAAACCCTAGCTCTCCGTTTCAATCAAACTCTGAGCAAAAT
Organism: Aralia elata; assembly: GCA_034770075.1. Taxonomy (NCBI): domain Eukaryota; kingdom Viridiplantae; phylum Streptophyta; class Magnoliopsida; order Apiales; family Araliaceae; genus Aralia; species Aralia elata. The sequence goes on along the minus strand of CM068380.1, from coordinate 50,241,532 downwards.
TCGTCTCTGTGCAGCAAAAATCAAAATTTCAAATGGCACTCTCTCCAGTAATCACAGGGAACTCTATCGACTTTGAAGACTTTGCTTCAGCTAAATCGAAGTACAAGAGAATCATTTCTCTGCTACGTCGATCAAGACTCTATGAAGCACTTGACACCAACACTCTGGTGTATCCAACACTGGTGAGGGAATTCTATACAAATGGAATCATCAAGAACGGAATTCTAACCACAAAGGTCAAGGGAATCTCGCTGCAACTAAGTGCTTCAGAAGTCAATGCAGCCCTAGGCCTCAAAGATGAAGGGCTCACAACTATCAAGTTCATCAATACTGAAGAAGGATTAAAACGAATGCACCATGATGACAACCCAAAGCTGAGGGGTTTAAAGAAGAAGGAATTTCCCCAAAATATGAATTCCTTGCTGATATTGTCGGCAAATGTATTCTGTGCAAAGACTCAGCTCACGATTCTGTCAACGACAGTCAGCTCAGAATCATGACTGCAATTGTGAAGAAGATTCAACTGAATTTTGGTGCCCTACTCTTAGAATGGGTCAAGTGAAAGGGTCAACAGGTGACCAACCTAAGTCAAATCTGCTGGACTTGCTGAGTACCAGAGGGTTACAAGAGACTCTAAGGCTGTTGGTCTTAGTTTACAGAGTTCCAAGGCCTGCTGGCTTTGAAGAGTACGGCTGAGTACTGGTGTTCCAAGACTGAGGGTCTTGAAGGAATCTTTGTGATTCAGTTGTAACGATATCCTTAGTGGATTTGCTACTCGAGGAGTAGAACAGTGGAGTAGGAGTCTTGTGTGCTCCGAACCACTTAAAGCCTTGTCTCTATCTCTTTGCACTTAATAACTGCCATAACTGCTATAACTGTTTTATCACTGCTTCATTATATTCCCTACTACCAGTCCATGTCTACAAGGGGCTCTTATAAACTATATCCCATTGTGCTTAGTAATTGAATATATTCATTAAAACTGTTAAGTCATCTGTTTGAAAAGAAAAAGAAAATACAAAGTTTTAAAAGAATCTATTCAACCCCCCCCTTCTAGATATCTTTTGTGCCTCTGGAAACTAACAGTACTGTTGGAAGAAATATGAATATGAATGAAATGGTATGGTTATATGTTTGATTAAGATAGTATGTTGTTTAAATTGATAAAATGATAATTCGGCAAGCTGCATTTGGGAATCCAGCAAGCTGAATTCATGAATCCAACAAGTTGAAATGGACAATCCGGTAAGCTGGATTGGGTAATCCGGCAAGCTGAATTGGTCTAAGTTTTGAATTTTATTTCAGAATGTTATGATGCGGTACGGTATAAAGGAATATGAAGAATAAGATAATAAGTTAAGGTTTGGTATAACCAGATAATAAAAATGTTTGTTATGTATGATTTGTGAGAAGTCTGTATTCGTAATGAAGACTATTAATAAATAGAAAATGGGTTAAAATAACTCGTTAATGAAAGGATTTTTGGAAGAAAAATCATGTGGGCACATTATCGTACGAAGTCTCAAACGCAAGAAAACACTAAACGACATGGTGTAAGCAGATTATAAGCAATGGTTCAAGACGTGCAATAGTTCCAGACTCGTAATACGAAATCCGAAATCCACAAAGAAAGGCAGATAGGGAAAGTGTGAACACAAGGAATCGCGGCAAAAAAGCTGGAGATTACTTATCCAACTCTGACCAAACAAACCAACCGCAAGGACCTTCAACATGACGGTTTCAAGATACGGCAGCAGCCGGGGGATGGAGAGTTCCAGGTATTATTGGAATAATAATTTATTCTTATATATATCGTGGGGTACGTTTACGTTTGAAAATATCAGAACTATAGGAAAAGGACCTAGATTTAATAAATAAATAATACATAATTTAATAATAATAAATCGTTTTATTAGCGTATTTTGAAGAAAGAATTTGAGTTCTATTAGAAATCAAATTCCGTATAATCAAATAGACAAGCTTGTGATATGAATGCGTATGAATGCGTGATATGAATGCTTGTGATATGAATGCGTATGATATTTATCCTCACCCTCATAGGTGTAAGTTTTGTAACAGTGATTCTGGGGACGGAATCCTTATAAGGGAGGGTGAATGTAATAACCCCAAGATTTTCGATATATTAAAATAAGAAATTTTTACGTATGAATTTTTTTTTATAATAAAATTATTTTTATTATATATTAAAGCAAGTATAGAAATGTGAATATGTAATATGTGTGTGTGTGTGTGTGTGTATATATATATATATATATATATTTCATATATGGTTTCAAGGTAAATTTTCTTATTAAAGAAATAGTTGATAATTATAAATTATATTATGTTAATAAGTTAATATTTTATATTAAAGATATATGATTCCTTTACAAAAATATGATTACTAATATTATTTAAATAATAAATGTATATTTTAAAAAATGATTATTAATATTATTATTATTACTATGATTATTACTTTATGATATGAATTTGTAAGACTAGTCAATTTATTTTAAATTGACTAAGTATGGTAAATGAGACCAAAGATAAAGGGATGATCAAAAACCTAATTTGATCTATGGTCATGTATTATTAATTTTAAATATAATTATTGTTGTAATTATATTTAAAAGGATTCATGTTTTATATAATGGATATATGAATAATAAGAATTTATTTTCTTAAGGAAATTTGAATATTAAATATAAAGTATCGATTATATTTGAATGTATGCATTTACAATATGTGGTTTCAATGGGTATAATAATTATTTTATCAATTGATGATAAACATGTTATGATTATGTGGATAATGTATGTGACTAATTGTTAGTTAAATAGGGCCCCACTAATAGTTATTTAAATTAGTGGACTAACCTAAGTATATTAATATTTTAAAACAATTATAAGATAGTAAGTTAATTAAATATTTAATTAAAGTGAATATAGTAAGTGAATAAATTTGGTACATTAATTAATATGTGTATTAATTAATGAGAATTATGTGATATATATGAATGATTAATTTTAATAGTCCAATTAGTAAGGAAAACTAGTGGACTAGCCTAATTAGTTTACTAACCAAACCCACTTATTTAATTAATCATGGACTTGGATAATTAATATGTGGACTTATTAAATTATCCCACCATTTATTAAATTAATAACCAAGCATGGATTAATAAAATTAAAAAACTAGTGGTCCCAAACTAGTTAATATGAGCCCCAAAAGAATTTAATTAAAGTCTCATTGTTAGCCCAATTGGCGTACACTTCTAACAACTTTAAATTAATACATTAAAAACAATAAAAGAAAAGCTAAAAAGTGGGGCAAATTGAGAAGGGGCAACCGGCCATGTGGTACCAAAATGGGTGAGGTGTTGCTTTTATTGGAGCTTGCTTGTAATGAATGAAAAAAAAAGTACAATGTGTAATAATGATACATCACCAAGTTGTCAAAGAGGTGTGCTTGCTAATGATGGCCAAATGTATAGATATAATTCATATATCTATAGATATTGCAAGTAACTAATTCTTTTGTAAAACAAAACCCATCTTATTTCTCTCTCATCTATCATTTTCCATTTAGCTAAATAAAAAGAAAAACAAGAGAGAGAGAGAGAGAGAGAGGAGAGGATTTCAGTAGCCATAGATGTGAGAAGGGAGTGAGTTTTTTTTTTAATTTGTTATCTAACTCCATAATCAAGCCTATGAAGAAGGGTTGTAACGATCGAGAAATTTGTAATTTAATTTAAATATTTATTGAATTAAATAAATATTTTGAATAATTTATTTACCAAGAAAAATAAATAATTGATGAATTGTGGTGAATTAATTTAGTAATTAAATTGATTAGTGTAAATTAAATTGAGTAATGATAATTTTATCTGAAGGATTCAATTTAAGAAAATAATTAGATAAAGTGCAGTGTCTAGTTTATTAATCTAAGGGTGTGGCATGAAACTATATAATATAATAATATAAAAATAATTTAGTTTATAAAATGGTTTGGTAGCCAAACAAGGCCTTGTGGCCTTTGGCATTATTCAACTGACGCTACCTTTTTGTGTTTTTACCTGACGTTAGTGGGAGACAATTTATTATAATTACTACTACGCGTCTATTTATAAGGCTAAGTTCAGTGAGAAGGAGAGGTTACAGAGAGTGTTGATGAGAAAAGCTTGGAAGAGAGAATCACAGTGATATCAAAGTGGAAAGAGAAGGGTTTGCTAATTGGTTTTGCTAATCAAGGTAAAAACCTATCTCCAATTTCCTAACTCTTAGTTTCTGATAAATATATATATATATATATAATATACAATAATATATATATAATTATATATATACTATGATAATATATATATAATTTATTGTGATTAGGAAAATCACAGTGACATTGTGAATAGATATAATGCTTATATAGGTTTGCAAAACTCTGTTAATTCATCAATGGTATGCTTGTTATTTTTGTTTATCAAATTTCGTGTAGAGTTTGAGATGTAATGAAGAAAAAGAAAAATAACAAGATGTTTTTGTTTCTTATAATATTGGCCATAAGAAAGTAAACCAAAGTTTCTTGTCCAAATGTGTGAAGTAAATCTGTATATTTGTTGATGAAATTGTGAAAATATTTTTTGTAAATGAATTAAATTGTAAAAATAATATATATTACTAATATGTTAGACACCCAAATTTTTGCACTTCGTATACTAACCTTGGACAGGAGGGCAAATTCGTCAAATGGATCGGCCTGCGAGAGCAAAAGATAGGAAAAAGTAAATCGGAACAACTCGACGCCACCTCACTAATGATAATTATTGCAATAAGCTACACCGAAAATCGACATGAAAAGCAGGGCTATTCCCGGAAATTTGGCATTCCCGGAAGGTGTGGCGCAGCTTCTCACTCAATGATTCTCAGGACTGTAAAGCACGAGCCTATCAGCGATAAACCAGACAGTTAGCGGTACGAAAATCGAGGCGTGACAAAAGACTAAATCGAGAAAGTCCAAGCCCAGCCAGCCGCGGATAGACTCTGCGGCCAAGTGAGGTGCGCCAGCACGAAAAACCGGGAAATTCAGCACTCAGGCAGCTGAGTGCGAATGGGGGAGGCGTGCCAGCTGGCCAGCCGCAGATCCTATCTGCGGCCAGCACCAGATAGATCTGCGGCTGGCTCTGGCCAGCCTATTTAACAGGGCAGCTTTCGGGCAGCATACACAGGGGGTGAGTGAGCAGTTTTGGGAAGAAGAAGGAAATTCCAGCAGCAAAAGAGCCACGGAAATAGAGAGAAAATTAGTGAGATTTTGCTACAAAAATTAGGAGAGAAAGGAGAGAAAAAAGAGAGAATTCAATCCTTTTAATTTTGATTGTATCAAATACACTTCTTATCCTATTCAAAATACACAAGTTCATATCCATGTTGAGATCAATTGTCAAGGTGAAAATTTCTTTCTATTTGTATTCTAGCAATTCATAGGTCACATCATAATTTGATTGGGTAAATTAAGATGTAACTTTCATGTATCTTGTTGAAACAATGAATTTAGGGATTATGATGAAGTTTCCATCGAATAAAACTTCTTCCTAATAACCACGATGATATATTCGTTCATATAATTTCTTTGTTTGTTTTAAAGGTGTTATAGTTTTGGTATCATTTCCTTTAAATCGTTATTTTAGGATGTCTTGGTATTGGTTTAGATTATCCGGGTTTGTTTATTTTCTTACGTTAATATCCGATTGTTTGTGTGTGGATACTTGGTTGTGAGCCTAGGAAAGCGACCCCGGGGGCTCCCGATCCGATGATGGACATATCTTGATGTAAGAAAGTAGAGGAATGACGTAGTTTCTCATTGTAAATATGTAAATACGTTGGGCCTTAAAACAGAGCGCTAAGCGCGAGAAATCGGTGCTTAAGGCCCCGAAATTAGTGGAATTTGTTGATTGGTTTGGCGTTCGGAGGATATTTTGATGGCTTACAAATGCCCATGAATAGCCCGACGCGTGTTTATGCTCGACTTGAATTATGAAACGAAATTGATTTCAAAGCATAAATGATAAGATTTTCATAAAATCAATCAAAAAATAAAAAGTTTAAGGATATTAGAATCACGAGGTTAAAATTTGAGAAACGTTAATGAAATGTCCGATTCATACTACTAACGAGAAAGCTAAAGAAAAAATCGTTTCTTTCCCAAAACAACACACAAAATGATTTTATAAGTAATTGACGATTTCAATTAAATCCTTTGTTGCATAGAAGGTGAAAGAGATCCTAGAAATTGCCCATCATTTTATGAAAGCATACGTATAGATCTCGATTCCTATTTTGACGAAGGTTTAAAAAAACCTCTTGTTTTGTTAAAAACGACACTTAACGAAAATCTCATAGTTTTGATAATTAAAATCAACATCAAACCTTTCTCATAAAGCTTTCTCGTGTATTGCCAAAAGACATTTCCGAAGCATTCTCAAAGTAAAAAACAACTATTTTCCCCTAAAATCCAAATGACTCTTTCATACAAACTCCACCCACGACATTCACAATAGTACACACCACCCCACACACAGGAGCGCGCGCACGACACTACATTTCATGAATTAAAGGATAGGAAAGCATCAAGATTGCGGTAACCGTGTTTCACGGAAGTTCCGAGGGGGTGCCTAACCACCTTTCCCCTGCACTTAAGCAAGCCCCCGAACTCTATGAATCATCAGATTCGCAGATCCAATTAATTTCGGAGTCACATATGACCACCAGCGGATTTCATAAAACAACCAGAAAATTCCGGATGAGTTGGTACAAAACTCCATATTCAAATATACCACCGTGGCGACTCTGGTTCATTATTGGCTCATCATAAAAAACCGATCTTTTCAAAACCCCCCGTCGACATCAATGGCCGACCTTTTTCCAAAACGTCAATCTAAATCAAAAAAGGCTAAAATTGGAAGAGAAGAGGACCGAAAAAACCCTCCGTGCGTCGACAGCTGGCGACTCTGCTGGGAATGCATATTAGAAGGGCTTAAGCCACATTAAAAATCTTGATGCTATTGCTATCCTTTAAAAAAATCATAGAATAATGTGTGTGCATGCGAAATTTTGATCTTTTGTTTTTTGGTTGTTGTGAATGCGTGTTTTGGTCCAAATGAATGAATGATTGAATGGAATGGCTATTACTTTAAAAGAAATCATTTGCATACGGTGAGGACGATGAATGTGAATGTAATGTTGAGATTGTACCTCCTGTCCTGAGGCGAACCCCGTCGGTTGCTATTACTCGGACTCTCGATGGGGCTGCTCCCCCCCTAGAGATGGCTCAGGAAACGCACCACTTCAAAGTCCTCTTCCAATCGAAAGGGCTACAAACGAGTAGATTTGAGAAGATTTGGGAACCTTCATGCCCGAAAAGCCCGTGAGAGTAACCCCTAGGATAGGACATACCTCATGAATAACCCAACGCAAGGAAAAGTTTCCCCTCTCTTCATACCTTTTTTACGTTTATATGTCTAAATGTCATGAGTCTCATTCAATATTCAGACATCCCTTTTCTATGTCCGAAAGAGATTACTAACCGCTTGTGAATTGCAGGGAATCGTTGGGGGAGCAATAATAAAGCATGTTTAGCATTGGTTATGGACACTAAAAGGACTAACTAACTTTTCTCTTATTTGCAGGGAAAGAAATAACAGAACCAGCCAAAACAAGCACAAAAAATTTATAGCTTTTAGCATGCATCCATGTTTGCAGTTCCCCAGAACTAAAAACTTCCGAACCATGTGTCTCTGGAGGATTGCTCCTCAAAAACCCGTTCGCAGTCTAAGAAAAGCCCAGGTCTCTACATCTGAAATGGCTGATACTTTTCCTAACCATAATTCCATATCTCGGGAGGAGTTTGAATGATTATAAGAGACAGATCGATGAAATGGCCACAATGTTTATAGGAACAGTTCTTGATCAGAACAGGCATCCGGTAAATCAGGGATCCGCATAATACTCCACCACCAGGGGATGATCAGAATCCTCCTAAAAAATGGAACAAACTTTGCTTAAAGAAGGACCAACCCCCGACTCCAGGCGGAACGAGCCAGTCCATCCCAAAAGCCCGTTCCCATAACCTAGCAGGACTAGTGAATTACTATCCCATAAGGGGGGGGATAATGACGACCTTCGAGAGAAAAATGAAACACAGATGGAGGAAACCATCCCCAATCTCTAAAGGGCATAGGCACCCTGGGCAGGGTTAATTACATCAGACTCTGTGTGGTTTTCCCTCCCCGGGGGCCAGATATCCAGAAAAGTTCAAAGTTCCCCCGATTTTGGAAAATACAATGGAAAGGGAGACCCCTATACACTACTTGAAAAATCTACATTGGAGAACTCGGGTCATATATGCCGAAGACGCGGGGTTGAGGATGCACTATTCCAGAAAAAGCCTTAACAGGGGAGGCAAGGATCTGGTATGCCCTCCCGCCTAGACAATGGCCCGAATCCACAACTAAGGGAGGAGTTGGCCCATACCATCCTTAACTCAATAACAGCTTTTCAGGCCCAGATGGCCCCTGATAGATCTCAAAATGACAAAAATCAAGAAGCAATCCAAAAGAATCTTTCAGGGACACTATGCCACAACGATGGAAGGGGTAAGGCTGCACAGGTGAATCCCCCCGATGAGCTGAGGGCGTGAAATGGTAAATGGACCTTTGTGGACCATTCAGGAGGCGCCCTAGTTATGAGCGGGGTGATAACCGGATCGGAAGACCTTTTATGCCGAGATGATAAAGAAAAAACATGGCGAAATGGTGGACATGGGGTTAAAGTCCCTGGTAAGATCCGGACCCTCACAAGCTCTGGAAGTGGTTGCAGAGCAAATCCAGAGTGAAAACTAATGGCAGCACTTTCCGCCAGGATCCAACAGAAAAAAGGAGGAAGATGTATCCCTCATCCTGTACAGGGAAACATTTAGAAACGTAGAGTAACAATCCCTCCCAGTGCAAATACAGAAAATCGTGCCAACCGACCGACAACCTAATTTCAATTATCAAAGTTCGGATTTAACAACGAATATTTGAGACAGCAAGAGATCGGGTATTCACCCCGCTTGGGGAGACCTCTCGAGCAGATTTTGGCGGTATTAATAGCAAAGGGAAAAGGATACGCGCTTTGGCACCCGCCAATTGACCCGAAAGGGATAGGGATTTGATCCAAGTAAGAAGTGTGCGTACCATTCACTTTCTCACCTGGTCATGATACTCAGGAATGCTGGGCTCTGAAGCACAAAATTCAGAAATATGATCGATATCCGGAAGATCGTGGTAGAGCAGCCAGAGGTTATAAAGAAGGACCATGAGTAGATTTGCCAGATGTTGTCCCTTATTTTTAAAATTTTTGCATGATTATGTTATTTTGGTCATGTTGTCTTAAAGATGATCATTGCAGGAAAATGCCCTTATATAGATGACAAACATTTTTTGTTTCATGTCAGTTGTACCATTTTGAGTGTCTCTTGCCTAACAAACGATTTTTCAAATTCGAAAGTTGACTACAGATTTTGATAATGGGCTGGATTTCGATTTAATGGGCATTGAGCAAGATGAGACAGATAATTACGGCACGCCTGACTAGATCAAAGGATGTGTCACAGACAAACCCCAGACCCACCTCAAACCAAACCATCACCATAAAAATTTGGAACCCTCGACAAACCCAGAGAGCTCAAAATAGGAACCGATCTGACCCCTATACAGAAAACAGAGCTGTTAAGCCAGTAAATGGAGATATCATTTGCCCGATATGGGCCAACTGCTGCCTTAGTCTCCGTCAATCCCCAAAATTTTGAGCAGTACCCTCATGAAGAAATTATATGAACCAGTTCAAGATTCAAACACCTCAATGCTGACATTTGTGCCGTCCTAAGATGAATGGGGCATTGGAGGCTGACGAATAAGAATATCAATAAGAGCATAGGCGAGAATGTCTGCTAAACATCGGGGATGGACGGATCTTCTACCTTTCCACCCTGCTGGCGTACCGCAAATCGGTGCGTATTTCTACAGGGGCAAAAAAAACCCTTACACTCTGGAATACGGAATGAGAGGTAGTTCTCTGAGCCATTATGAGGTTGAGATGCTCAGATAAACGAGGAGGGTTGAATGCAAGGTCGATACGACCAATTGGCCCTAATTGAGGAGACAGGGGTCGGCTGCTATTCCACGGGCGGCCAGTTGTATCAGCAAAGAATCTCCTCGATCTTACGACAAAAGAATAAGACCTCAGAAGTTCAAAGAAAATGACCTAGTGCTAAAGAAAGGCCAGCCGTCTCTAAAAAAAAAAAAAAAAAAAAAAAAAAAAAAAAAAAAAAAAAAAAACAAAGCGCAGCCAAAGGGAAGCTTTTGCCACCCGAACTGAGAGGGGCCTTTCGTGATTAAGAAGGTGATATCCGGAGGAGCCCTCATATTTCAAAGAGAGGGATGGGAGAGGTGTTTCCATAACCCCTACAATTCCGACTCTGTGAAGCGGTTCCCCATTAAAAAAAAAAAAAAAAAAAAAAAAAAAAAAAAAAAAAAAAAAAAAAAAAAAAAAAAAAAAAAAAAAAGATAAAAAAAAAAAAAAAAAAAAAAAAAAAAAAAAAAAAAAAAAAAACCAATTCCCAACAACCAGAAAAGCCTTTGAAAGAACCCATCATACATCAACTTATTTCTCGTCCGTTCTTTGAAAGGAACGAACTACGTAGGACCCGGATCTCCCGACTTGTGGTGGGTACGTAGGCAGCCATCGTGGCACGGTCCCATTCCTTACAAAATAATACTGTTCTTTTCTTCTCTCTGCCAAAACCAATTCCCAACAACTCCAGAAAAGCCTTCCTATACAACCCTCAAACACCTTCCCGAAGTTCAGCCACGCTGATCAGCTTCATCTCAAGTGACATAACCACGGACCCAACCAAACACTTAGTCAAAAAAAAATACTAAGACTCAGTCCGAAGAAATACAAACGACAGGTGTGTGCTGTAGTATCTGTCAAATTCTCCCATCAAGACTTGAGAGGAAAAAGAGGGCAAGATATCAACAATCGAGGTTGACTGATATAAAATTGAGGATCCGATAGAAAGGCAACGATACGAAAAAAGGGGAAAATGACTTGAATAAAAATGCATAGTCTATATATATCAAGTCATTTTCGTTACAAGATTTCCTTTTCGATAACATATGAAATCTGGACATAATCTATGCAGGAGATAAAATGATCTACAGATCTGAAACTAACCTTAAAGCAGGATGGATTAAAGTGGTGGGATAGGATCTGAAGCATCGGCGTCCCCTGCAATCTACTACTGCCCCATCATGTCGATAACCTAACCAATAAAGAAATGGCTCGGCCTAACGGTAGTAATCAAGGCCAGTCGGATCCGGCCATCCTCAGCGACCGCCACTAGGGGCAAAATCAGCTGAGATGAGAATCAGATCTGAAGGACATATCCGTGAATACTGGGGGGGGGAAATAAATACCTCTTGGGGCGGTGTCATCATTGAAAATCACTCAAGAGTCATCCAATACTCCAAACTGACTCAAACCAACCATTGGCAAAGTCACGGTGCAACCCTTGCCCATAAGCACGATCGTCCGAAAAATGGGGCAAATCCCCACTTTCGCCCGACTATGAACTGAACAAAGCAGCGGAAAAAGCCTGCCAAATGACCCACGGGAAGGGCTGATATCCAAGCAAACCACGACAAGATGGTGAGCACCCTGGGAAGGGCTGATATCCAAGCAAACCCACGACAAGATGGTAAGCCAACCTGGGAAGGGCTCATATCCAAGCAAACCACGACAAGATGGTGAGCACCCTGGGAAGGGCTGATATCCAAGCAAACCACGACAAGTTGGTGAGCCAACACTGGTAAGGCATCCAATCAAACCACGACAAGATGGGTGAGCATCCTGGGAATGGGCTGATATCCAAGCAAACCATCGACAAGTTGTTGAGCAACCAGGGAAGGCAATCCAAGCAAACCCACGACAATATGGTGAGCACCCTGGGAAGGGCTGATAACCAAGCAACCAACGACAAGTTGGCAAAGCAACTTGGGAAGGCAATTCCAAGCATACCACGACAAGATGGTGATCACCCTGGGAAGGGCTGATCTCCAAGCGAACCACGACAAGTTTGTGAGCAACCTGGGAAGCCATCCCAAGCAAACCACCGCCAAGATGGGTGAGCACCCTGGGAAGGGCTGATATCCAAGCAAACTCACGACAAGTTGGTGAGCAACCTGGGAAGGCATCCAAGCAAACCACCGACAAAAGATGGTGAACACTCAAGACCCTGGGAATGTCTTGATATCCAAGCAATACCACGACAAGTTGGGTAACAACGGCTGGGAAGGGCATCCAAGCAAACCACGTCAGAGATTGATGAAGCACCAGGAAGGGCTGATATCCAAGCAAACCACGACAAGTTGGTAAGCAACCTGGGAAGAACATCCAAGCAAACCACCCGACAAGATGGTGAGCACCCTTGGAAGGGCTGAGATCCAAACAAACCCACCAGCAAGGTTGTGAGCAACTCTGAGAAGGCATCCAAGCAAACCTACGACTAGATGGTGAGCACCCTTGGAAGGGCTGAGATCCAAACAAACCACCACAAGGTGGTGAGCAACCTGGGAAGGCATCCAAGCGAACCACTACAACAAGTGATGACATCTGTATAACAGTATCAAATAGACTGTACAGGAGTCATTTTTTCTCAATTTACATGTTTGGGTTCACATGCATGAATAGATGATAATTCTGTCTGCGATCCATGAAAATGAAAAAAACAATCGAGCAGGTTAGGTGTCAGAGGTCCTAGTCCTATCATAGTCAAAAAGCGATGGCGGCCAAGAACGATGTCGCAAGGACGAACTCCAAGGATGCCTCTCAAACTAAGTCAGAGGGATAACGTCCTTAGATGACAATGCGATGGGATAAGGTGATCGCGAGACGAGCGACCGGCGACGATACCCGGCCCCGACGAGACGATCGACCGGCGACGATAACCGGCTATCAAAGAGATCGATGTCCGGAGCGACGAAGAAACGGCTCACTCCCGACAAGATAACTAACGCGTGACGATTACCGGGGGGTTTACGAGATGGGTGAACCAGCGACGATACCCGACCCCGAACGAGACGATAGAATTGAGAGAGTGAACCCAAACGACTAACAAACACTTCAACGGGTTTAAAACATCGAACACTCTTGCGTAGATGTTTTTTTGGCAATTCATTACATCTTGTGTTGCATCATAAATCATATGTGCTTGACATCATGTATGTATTGTCCAATTCTTTATGCACTGTCATTCATGTATGTATTGTCAATTCTTATGCACTGTCATTCATGGCATCGAGTGTCTATTTCTTAATCCTTTATTATTTCATTTAACATTTCAATAAACATGATAAAGAAAAGAGGGGCAGCTGTAGACACCCAAATTTTGCA